>JAESUZ010004625.1:0-306032 GCA_017311185.1 Proteles cristata cristata
TAGAATAAACCTAAAATTTGTATGAAACCACGAAAGACCCCAAATAACCAATGTAATCTTGACAAAGAAAAGGAAAGCTGGAGGCATCATAATTTCAAAGTCAAGCTGTGGTAATCAAAGCAATATGGTACTGGCACAAAAAATAGACACATAGATGCATAGAACAGAATAGAAAATTCAGAAGTAAGTCCACAACTATATGATCAATTACTCTTCAACACAGCAGGAAAGAACATCCAGTGGGAAAAATTTCCTTTATCAAATGGTGTTGGCAAACTGGACAGTCACACGCAAAAGAAAGAGACTGGACCACTTTCTTACATCATACACAAAAATAACTCAAAATGGATTAAAGACCTAAATGTGAGACCTGAAACCATAAAAAGAATCTTGAAGAGAATAGAGGCAGTAGCTTCTTTGACATTGGCCATAGCAACTTCTTTCTAGATGGGTCTCCTAAGACAAGGGATACAAGAGCAAAAATAAACTATTGAGACTACATTAAAATAAAAAAACTTCTGCACAGCAAAGGAAACAATCAACAAAACTAAAAGTCAGCCTACAAAATGGGAGGAGATATTTTCTTTTTTTTAATTTTTTTAATGTTTTATTTATTTCTAGAAAGAGAGAGAGAGAGAGAGAGACAGCGTGAGCAGGAGAGGGTCAGAGAGAGGAGTCACAGACTCCGAAACAGGCTCCAGGCTCTGAGCTGGCAGTCAGCACAGAGCCTGACGCGGGGCTCGAACCCACGAACCGCGAGATCATGACCTGAGCGAAAGTCGGCCGCTTAACCGACTAAGCCACCCAGGGGCCCCGGGAGGAGATATTTTCAAGGTATATTCAATAAAGGGTTAGTACCAAAAATATACAAAGAACTTGTACAACTAAATCCTCCCCAAACAAATAATCTAATTTAAAAATGGGCAGAAGACGGGGCGCCTGGGTGGCTTAGTCGGTTAAACGTCCGACTTTTGCTTAGGTCATGATCTCGCGGTTCGTGGGTTCGAGCCCCGCGTCGGGCTCTGTGCTGACTGCCAGCTCAGAGCCTGGAGCCTGTTTCAGTCTGTGACTCCCTCTCTCTCTGACCCTCCCCTGCTCCCGCTGTCTCTCTCTCTCCTAGAAATAAATAAAACATAAAAAAAATAGTTTTAATAAAAATGGGCAGAAGACATGAACAGATATTTCTCTGAAGAAGCCACACAGACGGCCAACTGACACATGAAAAGATGTTTATTATCACTTACCATCAGGGAAATGCCAATCAAAACCACAATGAGATAACAGCTCACACCCGTCAGAATGGTAAAAATCAACAACATAAGCAAAAACAAGTGTTGGTGAGCATGTTGAGAAAAAGGAACACTCATGCACCATTGTTGGGAATTCAAACTAGTGCAGCCATGGGGTTTCCTCAAAAAGTTAAAAATAGAATTACCCTATGATCTTAGTAGTCATACTGCAGGGCATTTACCCAAAAAATACAAGAATAGTAATTCAAAGGGATATATGCACCCCTATGTTTATAACAGTGTTGTTTACAATAGGCAAATTATGGAAATAACCCAAATGCTCAGCCATTGATGAATGGACAAAGAAGATGTGGGATGTATGAATATTACTCAGCTATAAAAAAAGAATGAAATCTTACCATTCACAACGATGTGGGTGGATCTAGAGAGTGTAATGCTAAGTGAAAAAAAGTCATAGAAAGACAAGTAACATACAATTTCATTAATATGGGGAATTTAAGAAACAAAACAAATTAGCAAAGGGAAAAAATAGAGAGAGAGATCAAGAAACAGACTCGTAATTACAGAGAAAAGTACTGATGGTTACTAGGAAGGGAGGGAAGGGGGAATGGGTTAAATAGGTGAGGGGGATTAAGGAGTGCACCTGTCGTGATAAGCACTAGGTTTTGTAAGGAATTGTTAAATCACTATGTATTGTCCACTAATACCCTGTATGTTAAAAAAAAAAAAAAAGAATCAGGCCATACTGATACCAAAAAAAAATTACAGCAAAACCTTGGATTGCAAGTAACAAGTTTTGGAATTTTCTGCAAGACTAGCAAACATTTCTAACAGTTTTAACTTGATAAACAAGCAATGTCTTGCCATATGAGCAGTAGCTGAGGCCGAATGTCACATGATCACAACGGAGCCAAAGGTTCTTGAAATTCAATTTGATATATGAGTGCGTTGGATTGCAAGCATGTTTCCAGAACAAATTATGCTCGCAAATAAAGATTTCTAATTTAACCGGTTATCTTGTATTTTATCTAGCAATTAGAAGAGTATTTTCATGTGATCCAAGAAATGCCTTTCTGTGCAGGCCAGTCCTGGCACAGGTCTCTGTGGTCTGAACTGGTGTAAAGAGACATTCTTTTTAAGAAGTCCAGAATATATAAGTGACTTTCACGTTGGACGATGACATCTATGACCAGGAGTAAAGCGTTTTCTTTTTCTCGTACTTCCCACATGCTTCTATAAGTGTAATTTATTTTTGACGTTTATGAAAGAAATATAGATAGCAATTTTGAAGAATAATAAAATTATATTTTGCTTTTCCCTGCAGCCAGAGATGCTTTCCAGGAGAGAGAGAAGTATAGTACCTATCAATAGGTGATATCAAAATAACACAGTTCAACTTCTGCTTTAAAAATAAGGTGATATTATCCTCAAGACTTCCTGGGTGAAATACATATGCTGTGGAGAAGTGTTTCTCTTGCATCTCAAAACTAAATTATTCCTTTAAAAAAAATGACTTGTCTAAAGTATGCTGTGAGAAAAAAATACCATTTTTATGATTGTTATGAAAAATGACCATTGAAAACTAGGTCATCATATCTAGCTCCAGCTGGTTTCTATCTTTTGAGCTCAAAGATTCACAATTTGAGTTTCCTGGATTTTTTCATATGAGAGTCTGAAATTAGTATTTTTAATTGACTTGTTTTGAAATTGGAAGTTTAAATGTAGGCTGCCATTTGACTTTAAATTATCTTCCTTGAAATGTGTCTATTAGGTTATGCAGAAAGGAACTATTCTTTGTGATATGTTTAAGAAGCTTTACATCATTCATAACAATAAACAGAATCTTTAGATTTCATTTGAAATGCGTACAGAGATTAGGAAAAGATCATTATAAAAGGAACCTGCTAGGTAATCTTCACTCTAACCACCAGATTACATTTTTCCAGTTTTCTAATATCCTAGAACATTATGTCTAGGTGTTATGTGTCTCCTGTATAGTGGATTCTTACCCCACAAATTATTTCTTTGAACTCTGTTAAAATGTATCAAAATGCAGTTATATTTTTCATGAACAACCATTTTCTTTCTTTCTTTCTTTTGTACAGCATTAGTGACCAACGCAATTGTAAAATATTTAAATTCAGTGGGATGAATTATTAATCTGCCTTCTCAACTTTGACTTTTATCATCCACATTCATGTTTATTCTCATGAATAACATTTCTAGCTTTTTATTTTCATGTGAATCACCAAACAGTCCTTCTCCCAACAGACCAAATCTGGACAATCAAGTTTGAAGAATAAATGATTGAGCGATGGCAACGTGGATAAACAATACTGAATAATAGTTGTAGTCACAAAATTCCCTTAGGTATGTAGTAATTTACAGCTGATATGAAGCGTTTCCATCCACGGCTTCATTACATACTCATAAGAATCCTACAAAACAAATAGTCTGTAATCATCATTTCATTTAATATGTGAAGACACAGGCTCAGGGTGGTTAACGGCTTGGGCTTGAGGTTATAACATTAGCAAGAAATAGGCAGAGTGGGGACCGGCACCCATTAAGTTTTGAATACCAGCCATATTCTTTCTGGTATTTGCAGGATTAAAACTTCTCAAGCTATAAGGAAAAGCATAGAAATAATTTTGAGACCTGGGAGAAACCTGCTGCGATCCATCTGGATAAAAAGCACGATGAGAAAATTCTCTGTTATGTAACCCTTAACAAATGGAGCTATGATGTGGGGCCTCAGGGTGAACCTACCTCTAAGTATTTCTGCTTTAAATAACAACAGACACTGACAACAGCCAGAGCCACAACACAAAGATGCATTCACAGAGCAGTCTGAGACTGGTGCTTCCAACACTGACTCCTTCGTCCATATTCCCCTGTCCCAAACAACTCTCGCTCTCCCCAGAATCTCTTAGCTTTGCACACAGCATTCTGCTAAAGCACGCATATACTCCACTTCCGGATTGGTCGCACCTCTGAATCGCGTGTCGCCCTTTTGAAACAATGCACATTTAGTGAATCACTTTAAATCAGATTCTCAGAAAGTCGAGGCAAGGCTTTTATATTTTCAAAAACGGTTGTCAGTTTGACTCTGATGCATAGTTGGGCTTTTTTTTTAAGACTATGCTTTGAATTTATAAACTTACTATAGGTGAAGCATAAAAAAAGAGGAACTAAATAAGATATAGAGAACCTTTCTTCAAAGAGATCCTCCTCACTTAGGAATCAGAGGCGTCTAAGTTAATACAATACATTATAAATCCAACAGCAATATAACCACCATAGGATCAGGGTAGCAATAAATATTATATAGGAGCACTATGGTGGTCACATGTGGAATGACTTTGGGCAGGGTCTATGCTTACCCTTCTCCATATTCCACACCACACTTGATGCAACATTGTAGTAAATGTTCAATAAATCCCGTGAGTTGTTATGATTAATGGCCTCATCTTCGTTTGAAATCTGATTTTTAATTTTTCTTGAGGTTAATTTTTTGACGTTAATTTCTTGAGATATACATACATTTTTAAGACAATAAGAAACAATGAAGGAAGTAAAGCTCTTTCCTAATCCCTCCCAAATCCTGATTCCTGACCTTGGAGGCAAACCCTCCACTGTTAGAAGTCTCATCTATTACCTCCAGGTGTCCAAAAAACCTGCTACTACCCTGTCTCCTGAGTTTTTGATCTAGACATTATCTATTTGTTCTAACCATGATTCCCCTCTTGAATCACTTACATATTCCCTTCTCATCTTTAATATGATACATTATTTGTTACATCAATATTCACTGTTGCTATTATTATACCATGCAGGCATTATTAAAAACCATGCTACTAATTATAAATTAACATGTATTAAAAATTTGGTGGCAACAGTTTCCTTTTAAATTACTTAGCTTTATATATACATATATTTCGTATATGTGTGCTTATATATACCTACATATACAGACATATATATATATATATACATATATATATGCTTCTTGCACTTGTATATGTGTGTATGTGAGTATATGAATAGATGATAGATAAGTAGATAGATAGATAGATAGATAGATAGATAGATAGATAGATGATGGGCTCTTAGTCACAATATAGTAGCTCAAGCTCAAAACCTCTTTTAAATTTTTTTAAAATATGGGTTTTTGGTTGTTGTTTTTTTTTTTGAGAGACAGAGACAAAGTGCAAGTAGAGGAGGGGCAGAGAGAGAGAGGGAGGTACAGAATTAGAAATAGGCTTCAGGCTCTAAGTTGTCAGCACAGAGCCCGATGTGGGGGTCAAACCCATAGACTGGTGAGATCATGACATGAGCCGAAGTCAGACACTCAACCGACTGAGCCACCCAGGTGCCCCTCAACCCCTTTTATTGTGATTAAATCCTATAACTAACTGTAGCTATACGTTCATTGTCTTTTTGGAGACAACTGCCCAGGACTTTGGTCTGTAAACCAAAACCTGTGATGGTTTGTTTGCTCTCACTCCTACCACATGTCATCCTGCCTGTGCTAGACTTTCATATCTTCCTCCACCTTAATTTGCCCCTCGGGATGAGCATCTTTCTAGTAGCTTCTAGAAAGGTAGATACATTTGAATACCTTTACTCTTCCTTCACACTTGAAGTGATCATTTAGATTAGTAAAAAGTCTAAGTTAGAAATAATTTCTTCCCTTGCGAAGACCCTGCTTCTTCATCTTTTTGCTCATGTTGTGGCTGTATGGAAGTCTGATGCCATCAGATGCCCAATTTTTGTGAAACTTAGCATTTCCTCTTTTTTCAGTCCTTTCTTTGGAATTTGAATCTTGTTGGTGCCAGGTGTTGTTGGGCATTCATCGTTCTGAGCACTTGGTAGAAAATGAATCATGTAGGGTGCTTAAATAAAACCACTAATTTTCAGATTCCTCCACCCACTCCCACCCCCACCCCCCCAAAAGATTCTAACTTCATTGTCTGAGCGAGGCCTGGGCACCATTTTTAAAGTTTCCTGAGTCATTCCATTGTACAGCCAGGATTGAGAAGCACAGCTCCAGATCAGTGGTTTTCACACTTTCATGTGCACGTAAATTGCGCAGGATCTGATTGAAATGCAGGCTTTGACTCAGAAAATCTGGGCGGGGACCGGAATGGACATTTCTACCCAGTGACCCAGTTGTGCCAGTGCAGATCCCTGGCTAGGGACACGCTTTGAGTGAACTCCATTCCCTGAGAACTTGTGAGGAAAGAAGGATCCTGAGCTCCCAAATTACATGAATCAGCATCTGTTCTTTATTCTGACATCTTGATGATTTTTATGCACCTCAATTTTTGAGAATCTCCATTCTAGAGAAAATACATTGGAGATAAAAGTATAAATGATTCAGAATGGACTGACTCTTAACATGCTAATACAGTTAAATTAAGCAAAAAAAAAAAAAAAAAGTAAACATCATTGGGTCTGACTTTTTAAAAAAAAATTCTTGGGGCACCTGGGTGACTCAGTCAGTTAAGCGTCCAACTATGGCTCAGGTCATGATATCAAGGCTCATGAGTTTGAGCCCCCTCCCCATTGGGCTCTGTGCTGACAGCTCAGAGCCTGGAGCCTGCTTTAGATTCTGTGTCCCCGTCTCCTTCTGCCCCTCTCCTGCTCTCTTTCTCTCTATCTCTGTATCTTTCTGAAAAATAAAGAAACATTAAAAAAAATTAAAATAAATACATTAAAAAGTCCTATAGTTGGAGAGACAGTGTATATGTGGAGGCTGAGGGGATCTGAGAAATCTCTGTACCTTCTGCTTATTTTTTCTGTAAATCTAAAAGGGTTTTGAAAAATAAAGTCTATCAAAAAATCCAATTAAGAACATGGATAGGGGTTACAAGCAACCTTACAATTTTTGGATGATGTGGTTTTTTTTTTTTTTCCCCTGAATCTGACTCAAAAAGACTGAGTATGTTTTCTGGAAAATAAAAACATGCAAACAAGTATTACAGACCAAAGTTTGCATAAAATCAGGGATTTGTGGTTTCTTGGGTGACTGTGGAAACTTCAGCTTAGGAATTCTGAGATGATAAGCTCTTGTGTATTTATTTTATCCAACAAACATTGCTTGCAGAACTAAGATGTAGAAGGAGTGGTGTTTAAGGCTATCTGTGCACAAATACATAACTCCATACTCATGAAACCTGCAACCTCGTGGCAAGTCTTCCTGGCCATGTTCATTACGAAATTATTTGTCTTTGAAAAGCCATATTGAAAAAGGCAGAGAGCATATCTGTAGTAATAAGAGACAGGGCTACAGTAAAGTGTTAGGTAATGAGACCCAAATTTCATCTGCAGAAACATACATCTCAGAAGGAAACATTCTCAAAATAACTCATTTATAGAAACTTTCACCCATCACAAATTGAGCATCGAAATTCAATCAATAGCAGTTCACACTGTTTCCAAGACATCTATTAAATCTGTGACTTAAAAAGAGATCACATCATTGGGAGAATGTGTTAAGAACAGCTAAAAAGCTCAGCTGTGGGAGTGTGTTTCATCTGAAACCAGTAGATCCTTTATGAGACCTAGATAATATTTATCAAACATCTGGGTGACTTTAAGACCCAAAATGAAATCAGATGAGAAAAGTGTCTTAAGATAGTCATGAGCCTAAACTTACGATTTTATCTAGTCCCTAATGATTCAAAACTGTAATTATTTTCTACTTTTGAACAAAATTTTGATGAAGTTTCTTTTGTCTCCATCCTAGCAGGTATTTGAAGGGGGAAAAGGTTCTATATTTAATCACCTGTGGCTGGTTATTAATAGAAATACTTTTCTCTATCCAACAGCTATTTTTATAAATATCACTTGTTGGCATTGTGTAGGCGAAGGACAAAAAAGGGAAGGGAAAGAAAGAAAGAAAGAAAGAAAGAAAGAAAGAAAGAAAGAAAGAAAGAAAGAAAGAAAGAAAGAAAGAAAGAAAGAAAGAAAGAATCTATTTGAAGCCCCTGGAGGCCTGATGAAGCAACTAAAATCCAGGAGAAAAAAGATCAGAAGGAACTGATATTCTACAAGTGCTTTTCCCATCAGTGTTTTGAAGGTCCTTGGTGTGTGGAAAGAAACTGAGAAACACAATACAATAGGAGGCCATGACAATAAGGTGGAAAAGAGAGAGTGGCTTGTGCAAATCCCAAAGAGATAAGGAGGATAAAAAGTGGCATTTGGGTTTCCCTATGTGGTGAGATTGAGGGGTCAAGTCCTAAGGGAGACACAGAAAAGGGAGTACAACGCTATGCTTTTCAGCACTGTGGCATTTGCTTTATTCTTAAATTGAGCAGGAGGAGATATTGGGAATATAAGTAACACTCCGCTAGACATACAAACAGATATTAAAGTGGCATGGTCTAAGGACAAGAATTCAAGTTAGTACCTCCCAAAACATGTCCCTCGTGAACATCCTAGGTCTGAGCTGTGTCCCATGGACACCTTCGCTCCTAGGAAGCAGGATGAACTAGGTGTACACTGAGCCTTCCAAAAAACTGTGTCCCAGCTCAAGGCAGATTCTTCTTCACTGTACTGTGGTGGCCTGATACTCAAGCTGTCTGCTAGAGAATAGAGTGAAACTTTTTGGAAAAAAAGAAAAAAGAAAGAGAGAAAGAAAGAGAGAAGGAAGGAAGGAAGGAAGGAAGGAAGGAAGAAAGAAGGAAAGAAAGAAGAAAGAAAGAAAGAAAGAAAGAAAGAAAGAAAGAAAGAAAGAAAGAAAGAAAGAAAAAGAAAGAGAAGGAAAGGGGAAAGACGGGAAGGAAGGAAGGAAGGAAGGAAGGAAGGAAGGAAGGAAGGAAGGAAGGAAGGAAGGAAGGAAGGAACGAAGGAAGGAAGGAAGGAAGAAAAGGAAGGAAGGAAGGAAGGAAGGAAGGAAGGAAAGGAAGGAAGGAAGGAAGAGAAAGAAAGGAAGGAAGGAAGGAAGGAAAGAAGGAAGGAAGGAAGGAAGAAAAGGAAGGAAGGAAGGAAGGGAGGGAGGAAAGAAGGAAGGAAGGAAGGATGGAAGGAAGGAAGGAAGGAAGAGAAAGAAAAAAAGAAAAAGGAAAAATGCTATCTAGAGTCTCTTCAATTTTCCATAAAACAATGTCCCACATTTAAATGAAACACCACGGGACACCATCTAGAAACACCTCTAGCTGCACACCTGTGAGTTGTATATTTATCCCCCCATGTGCTGTTTCAATAAAAACTTTACCAAAGATCTCAGAAAAACTATATGTAAATAAATATTTAGTGACATGGCATGATGCCCACACCAGTTTGTCAAGTTATATCTTAAAACAACATGTTGTGTATGATCCTACTTCTAAATTTTACAACTATATACATTATAGGTTTTATAGAAATATAAATACCTGAAGAAATGCCTAAATGAATATTCACCAAAATGTTGAATACTGAGTGGTAGATATTGCTTTGAGTTTTGCATCCTTCATAATATTTTTTCTGTACTATTTGAATTACATTTTAAAATGAGCATAATTTCTTTTTCATAATAAAATGAGAAGGCTAAAAAAAACAGAGAAGGCTATTTTCATTTTGTAAAATAAAAAAATTAACAGCCCCAATCTGAAATTCTCTCCATGTGGAATATAGAAATGGGCCAGTGCCAGTTATAAACAGTAGATTTTCTAGTCTGAATGGAAACTGCACAAAACCAGAAAAATCAGCCTTCCCATACTACCACTTAAGAATTTTATAATATAATTCCCTTTTTCTATAGTTTTCATTTTATGCTAGTAACTTGCGGAGTTTAATAATGTCCGATTTTTAGAATAAGTATCAGCTCCTGCCGTTCATTTCTCTTCAAGGATCCTGTAAGCTACAGATTATGACCGCCAATGATTTATTACTGCAGTTCATCTCCTGGAATGAACATGGGTGGAGCAGCGTGTCTTATTAAACACCACATTTAAAACAATTATGTACATATTAAGATTACATGTAAAGTTTGTTAACTATTAAGTATATAAATAACTGTTAAAGTTTTCATATTTTATTTTAACTTTGATGTATACCTGTATCATGCTTACAAATCTGTACAAATAGTGTAGGAATTATATTCAGCTGAGCTTTTTATGCCTAGTTGATAAGCCCTACGCCAGGCAAACAGATATTATCCAAGGAGACTTTTGCTTTATTTGGGTTGTTTCCTAATTTTTACACCAATCAAAGTAACATAGTAATATGTTTCTAAAAGAATTAAAGCTTAGGGCCTTACAAGAAAAAGTAGCCTACTGAATGGAAGAAGATATTTGCAAATGACATATCTGATAAGAGATTAATATCCAAAATACAGAAAGAACTTATACAACCCAACATAAAAGAAAGAAAGAAAGAAAGAAAGAAAGAAAGAAAGAAAGAAAGAAAGAGAGAAAGAAGAAAGGAAGGAAGGAAGGAAGGAAAGAAGGAAGGAAAGAGAGAGAGAGAGAGAGAGAGAGAGAAACCAATTAAAAACTGGGCAAAAAAAATGAACAGACATTTCTCCAAAGAAGACATTCAGATGGCCAACAGACACATGAAAAGATGCTCGCCATCACTAATCATCAGGGAAATGCAAATCAAAACCACAGTATCACCTAACACCTGTCAGAATTGCTAAAATAAAAAACACAAGAAACAAGTGTTGGTGAGGATGTGGAGAAATGGAAAACCTCAAGTACCATCAGTGGGATTGCAAATTGATGCAGTCAGTGTGGGAAACGATATGGAGTTTCCTCAAAAAAGTAAAAATAAAATTACCATATGATCCAGTAATTCCACAACTGGGAATTCAGCCAAAGGATATGAAAATACTAATTGAAAAGATATTTATGCCCCTGTGTTTATTGCAGCATTATTTACAATAGCTGATTATGGAAGCAACCCAAGTATCTTTTGATTGAAGAATGGATAAAGAAGATGTGCCATATATGTGTATAATGGAATATTATTCAGCCATAAAGAAGAATAAAATGTGGTCATTTGCAACAACACAGATGGATTTAGACGGTATAATGCTAAGTGAAATAAGTCATTCAGAGAAAGACAAATATCATATGATTTCACTCGTATATACATTTAATAAACAAAACAAATGAAAGTAGAGACAAACCAAAAACAGACACTTAACTACAGAGAACAAACTGATGGCTACCAAGGAGGAGATGGGAGGGGGGATGGGTAAAATAGGTGAAGAGAGTTAAAAGAACACTTATTTTGATGAGCACTGAGTATAGAATTGCCAAATCACTATATTGCACACTTGAAACTAATCTAACACTGTATGTCAATTATAAATTATAATGGAATTTAAAAATAAATACATAAATAAAATCTTTGCTGGTAAGATATGCTCACTTATGTATGTAGATGTGATCTCATCTCATCCTCACAATAGCTAGATCAATTGAAGCTGTTGTATTCTCATTTTACAAATGTGAAAGCTGAAACACAAAAGCATTATGAATTAAGTTCATATATCCTATTGTTCAAAATTATATTTCTACCACACAGAAAAATCGAAGCATAAATTTAAAAATGAAGTATCTCTTCCTTTCCTTATATCCACAACATGGCTTGTGATCCCCCAAAACTAGTATTGTAATAATGCCTGAAATTAAGGTGTCAAAAATATCCAAGAGTAGATATGGACAAGCTTATTTATAAATCGAATGCAAGATATCAAGGTCATAATGACAATAATAATAACCTCCCTAAGTAATTTGAAAATTAGAGTCTTGTAAATTATTAAACACTTATAAATAATTTTGTTTTTCTACAAATCATCTTTTATACGACAATGATATAACATATAACATTAGCAGTGAAGAAAAACCAAATGTACATAAACACACACCAAGAAGTGATGATATATAATTTCCACTCAAGCTGTTCATGAAGGACAGATACCTCAAGTTTACATTTTTTCTAGCAGCATTTAATTCTCTAAAAAGTATGGGCACCTGAGCAATTCAGTCAGTTAAGTGTTCGACTCTTATTTTAGCTCAGGTCATGATCTCACGGCTTGGTTAGTGGGTTTGAGCCCCACATTGGGCTACATGCTGGGGGCAGTGAGCCTAATTGGGATTGTCTCTCCCTCTCCCCCGATCTCTCTCTCTCTCTCTCTCTCTCTCTCTCTCTGCCCCTCCCCTTCTCATTCTCTCTCCCCCCCAAAATAAATAAATAAACTTTCAAAAACAAATCGCTATGCAGACTGACAACATAGAATCTGACGTTATTAGCTTTATATCATCCTAATTAGTATGTGGCCATAGAACTCCACAAATCATTGACTCATTGACTGTAGATTTGAAATTCTACTGGAGAAAGTCAAGTGGTTTGGGGTTACAGTCTGGATTTAGACCAAGATTCAAAACTGAGTTCTTCCACTCAGTCACGTGAACCTTAGAAAGTCACACAACTTCTCTAAGCCTTTGCTTCCTTGTCAGTAAGTTACCAGTACTGAACTCCTAACACTGTACTCATGAGTCAGTGGCATGATGCACAAGAGGAACTAAGCAGGATGCCAGCCACAAATATTTTTTCTCAATGTCAGTTATGAAGAGTATTTACGGTTTCATAAGAGGTGAGGTTGGTGGTAGAGGGGAAATTCATGCGAATGCAGTTATTGAAAAATGGTTGTAAGAAGAGAAATATATAAAAGGACAAAGACAATTTCTATTCTGTCTTCAGTAACAAATATTCTCTGTTCTAGGATACAATTTTATAATCACTCTCACTTAGTGCTTTCCCCAAAGTACAAGGAAAACAAAACGTGTGTCACACTCAAGTTCAGCTTCTTTCCAACATTGTACTTTGCCAGGGGCACACCCACAGAGCATATGGCCAACAGACATTCTCTTCTGCATTCTGCACTTAAATCTTCCCTCCAGTGAGGTCCTCTTCCTTCTGGGGCTCACGCATTTAAGATGTACTGCAGTTTTTCAATTACCGTTTAATCTGGAAGGGAAAGAAGACGCACTTGTATCTAGCCTTCATTTTATTTAGCACTTTTAAGGGAGGAATGCAAATCTGTTTGAAGTGTTTTTAGCTGATGCTACATAGTTTCTTTCACAGACCTGCACACAATTGGCTGATCCATTAAAACTCCAGTGTTTATGTGAGCCCACTTAAATGGAAATAGTAGTGATCAGTAAGAGAGTTTTTGGAAAAACAGAGAGGTGACAGCTATCAGTAAAATAATAGATTCATTCCTTTTATCAAACTGACTTATCTGATCATGCTAATCAAAATCAATTCCTGCAAAGACTAGTTGTATAACCAGTGTTTATGTAACCCAGTCTGGCAGACCCAGGAAAACACCACCTTTAAATATGTAGTAGTATGATCAGATATTTGGCTGAATGCATCTGGAAGCAGACGTTTCTGCTTTAACGACATTTGCAAGAGATTCTTTAACTTTGATCTCTGCACAGGAAGGCATTGCTACTTGAGATAAAGCAGAACAATATTTCATGTGGACTGTGTATGGTATAACCAATAGCTTATTACAATATATAGAAAGGCTAAAACCTCTTTAACCAATTCCTCTTCATCAAGTAACTGCTACCGTATTTTAGACATTAGTATTTGTGGGTGTACTCTCAACCAGTTTTTAATTTTTTCTTCCTACGTTTACCCTCACTGTACTGTTCATCTTCTGAACTGCTGGAGATAACTAATGGGTAAACCAGATGTTTCCCCTTAAGTCAGTTTCTAATGGATGGATCTCCTCTAATACTGCTGCTGGTTTTCATTAATCTTCTCTTGATAATTTCTCAAATGTTTGCTTTCAAAATCCTGATGGAGGGGAAATGTTTCTGACCATTCAGAAACACCTAGAGTCTTGATTTTATTGACTTTATTGGTTGAACCATTTGAAGTTGCCAGTGTTGACCGCTCTGGGCCTCAAAAAGTAACAATTCTATGTAGCTTTGCCTAGTATTTTCATTTTGTCTTGCTCGTATTGTGCTTTCTACTTTTGACACTACCTTTTCACCTGCTGTGCAGAGCTAGAGGAAAGTGTTACTTCTTTAAGATACTCAGCGTGGTTATACTATCAATGACATCATTGAATGCACCTTCTTTCTTGCTTATTACCTTGTTTACCAAATAACCAGTAAAGCCATACTGGTTAGACTGGCCTCACAGACTAACTCCCCTCAGATCTGCATGCTTCTTGGCTCCGTACCAGTCCTCACATACCAATAGTTTCTCTGCTTTCTGTCCTTTTCATAATCATTTAAGCTTTTATTATCATTCTGTTGTAGCAGAAATCTATTATGTGCCATACTATGCTCAGTATTTTACATATACCAAATCATGTAAATAAATGAAATTATCTATTACCTTGGCTAAGTGGAGGGGTGGGTGAAATAATCAAAATTATTTAAACTGCCATACAACAGAGAATATTTCTAAATAAAAATTTAATTTGATTATTTTTACAAACGCACTTTGTTGGTGTACATTTTTAGTAATTTATTTTGAGAGAGTGTGTGCGCACACACACATATGTGCGAGCAGGGGAGGGACAGAGAGAGGCAGAGAGAGAATCTTAAGCAGGCTCCATGCCCAGCACAGACCCTGGCATGGGGCTTGATCTCATGACTATCAGATCATGATCTGAGCCAAAATCAAGAGTCACATGCTTAACCAACTGAGCCATCCAGTCATCCCACACTTCTAGTAATTTAAAATGAATTAAAACCACAATGCTTGGCTCTCCAGCTCTAATTCTACTAGATAATCATACCTATGAGGGACACAGCTCCAAAAGACTCCATCACATAGAATAAAATGCAAAATCAAATCCTAGAAAACAGCCACAAAACATACTTCCTGGAGCTATACAATATTTTGTCCCTTTGTTTACATATCAGTGAAAGTGTCTGAAATAGATTAAACTATGGGTTCCAATGACTGACTTCTTTCTAACAGAATGATTACCAGTAAGCATATGATAGTTTCATTGTGGCCAAAGTATATCCCCCAACCTTTGGCGTATAGGTTGTTTGTAGACATGATGTGGGTAAAAACTTTGAAATGGGTTTGTGGGGTTAGTTGCTCCCTTGCACTCCTACCTTTTGCCATGAGAAGAACATGCCACAGGTAGCTTCTGATGTAAGTAAGATGACAGACTAACGAAGCTGCCCTAGGTAATACAACTCACAGCGCAGAGCTGAGCCCAACCTAACTCAAATCCCAGACGACATCCAGATGCCCTAAAGAGATAGACATTGTTATTGCTGTACGACAATGAGTTCTGTGATAGTCTCTTAAAGGGTTTATTTGACAATGACTGACTTAAAATAGCCTAAGGCTGAAATAGCTAAACTACGTTACAGAATATGTGTGTGGTCTATTTTATATGAAAGTTACATTATTTTGAGTTTCCCGAAAGTTTACACTGTATCATCTATTACAGAGGTATCTTGTTCCTTGCTTAATTGGCATCTCCCTGAGTTCTAGGACGCCTGCTGCTTTCTGGGGTTACAGAGATGAATAGGGCATCATTACTGACCTCAAGAAACCTACATGTAATTGAAAGAAATAGACCAGTAACATAGTAATGGAAAACCCTATGATAAACCGTTACCCACAGGGCCCTGCACAAAGATACCAAGCTCATTTGATACACAACAAACCAGCATTAAAGCTAATCTGCGTCTGTGGGTTTAAGCTTTTGCCTCTGTGGAAACCAGCCCCATGTGACCACTGAAGCCATCATCCTGGCCTCTCCTCAGCGCCACACTCCGTGGCACTGGGTCTGTGAAACTCAGGTGTCTCGCAGCCTTGCTTGTTCATAACACGGTTGAAATACCAGGAAGCAGTTTTCAGAAACTTCCAAATAAATAAAATAGATGTCATATGTTCCATGTGCCGAAGTCCATATATTATACTCCTAATATTTACCTCGAGACTCTTAAACCCTCTGCATGTCATGCAGTAGTGGGTTAGCATGTTTTAGGCAGCATAGTGAATGTAGGTACAGCCTATATGCGAAATAGGAACCCAAAAATGAAATTAAGATAAGGGCCACTCTGTGGGCCCACTGCGATTGTCTGACTTTTTTTTTTTTTTTAAAGTTTATTTACTTATTTTTGAGAGAAAGAGAGAGAGAACAGCAGGGAGGGGCAAAGAGAGAGCAAGAGAGACAGAATCCAAAGCTCAGTCTCACGACCATGAGGTCATGACCTGAGCCGAAATCAAGAGACAGATGCTTAACAGACTAAGCCACCCAGAAGTCCCAGGATTGTGTGATTTAAGGGGTTAAAAAAGAGTGACATCTATAATAACAAAGGCTATGGTCTGAACCAAAATAGAAACAGCAGTTTCTACGGCAGGTAGGACTGAGGGTGTGGTTTTGGGTGGTGGGGGTCAGACGGGACAAGCACAGTAAAGATACCTGACACTTTACATTCTTTAAATGTAAGTTACATTGCTGGGGCGGCTGAGTGTTTCAGTTGGTTAAGTGTCTGACTTCGGCTCAGGTCATGATCTCTCGGTTTGTGAGTTCCAGCCCCGCATGGGGCTCTGTGCTGACCTCTCTGAGAGCCTGGAGTCTGTTTCAGATTCTGTGTCTCCCCCTGCCTGCCCCTCCCCTGCTCATGCTCTGTCTCTCTCTGTCTCTCAATAATAAATAAAAGTTAAATGTAAGTTACATTGCTTACGTTCTTTAAAGGACTCCTGGTCTGATATTTCACTTGCCTCTTTTGCTATGTTCCCTCTGATGTTTTTTTTTTCACAGCTATCTTATCAAAACTGGGGCTCACAGATCACTGTTCTAAGAGACATTCCTCTCTCTGCTCATCCCATCCTTCTCCCTGCCATACTTCCTCATTTGAAGGTAAGCTGTGCCACATTGTTTGTTTCTCTTTAGGGAACCACTTATTTTTTCTTAGCGTAATTTCCTCATATATAAAATGGGAATAATAAAATTCACCTTGCAGAGCTATTCCAAGGATTAGAAAACACACATGGAAAACACTGATCCCAGTATCTGGCACCTAGCGTGAGTGGATGAATACAATACATTTAATTTGAATAGCAAGGTTTCTAACATGAGGTATCATCTAATGGAAAACATTAAATACAGCAACGGTACCAAACAGTAAATCACGTCACCATAAAAATAGCAGGAATGTATTCTATTGTGTTAAATACACAATATCCAGGTAAAGGAATCAATCTCTGTCTGCAATTATTTTAATATACAATCTTTCAAAAAATGAACAATATCTTGACTCTGTCAAATCCCTCCCAATCTAAATGGGGGGGGGGATTTCTAGAATAACATTGTTTCTTCATATGCACAAATGGAGGCAAAAGAAGATGAGCATTTGTTGAAGCTTTTCCAGCCTCAACAACAGGATATTTGGTCTGATTTGTTTCATTATCTCAGTGCTAATGAGGGTCGTGCATATCAAAGGCCTTAATTACAGATGAAAGACATGACTCACAGTTGGTAAGAAAGAAAGTCATCAGAGCCTCATAGAGGACCTGCTTTCCTGAGCACGGATGTGGTCTGGAGAAGGAACACTGCACTGTAATTATGGCATCCTTTTCGGCATAATTGTAACTGTAAAACATTTGTCTTCTGACCACAGTCTGCTTTTTGTTCATGAAATATAAATTGTCTCTTGTTCAGCAAGAACATATCCTTTGTGCTTTGTCTTGATTTGCCAGATCATCGAGAACTCAACAAAATTTTGCAGCTAATTTTCTTTATTTCACTTAGCAGATACTGAGAAAGAGTATGCCCTCCAGTTATTTTGGAAACTGTTCCCACTGAGAAGCTTTAAGGACTATAAACTGCCATCCATGTGCATGAAAGGAACAAATTCTCATTTTGAAATGAAATTTATTTTAGGTTAGGGACTTGTTAAAATATTGGTAATGGCAAGGAAAGATGATGTAGAACCAAATGACCAGTTTTCCGTTTTGGGTCATTGTCACCTGAAAATCAAGATTGGCTGCCAGGCAATCACTTATCTCCTCAATTTATACAATTTCAACAGAAATTGCCAAGTGGGGAATGCCCATTATAATAAACTTTCCAACTAATCTGCGTAAGATTTATTCCCCTTAATGATAACATGGAACTCCAAATTCATATCATAGGAGTTCGCAGGGGCATGGCCTATAGAAGTATGACACAGAAGTGTGATGTCCCCGCAAAAATTTTCCTCTGTAATCTCAAGTCATTAATTTAAACCACACTTAGTTCTGTCAGATCAGTTGACTAAAACTGCATGCCGTCCCCCTGGATCTTACTTTTCTCGCTTAAAACATGCTTTCTGGGAGCTCCTGGGTGGCTCAGTCGGTTAAGTGTCCAACTTGGGCTCAGGTCATGATCTTGTGGTATGTGAGTTCGAGCCACACCTGAGGGCTGTGTTCTGACAGCTCAGAGCCTGGAGCCTGCTTCGGATGGAGCCTGCTTCGGAACCTCTCTGCCCTTTCTCTCTCTCTCTCTCTCTCTCTCAAAAGTAAACATTTAAAAACATTTAAATTAAAAACTGCTTTCTGAAGGGCACCTGGGTAGCTCAGTCAGTTAAGCGTCCGACTTCAGCTCAGGTCACGATCTCACTGTTTGTGAGTTCAAGTACTGCATGGGGCTCTGTGCTGACAGCTCAGAGCCTGGAGCCGGCTTCAGATTCTGTGTCTCCCTCTCTCGCTAACCCTCCCCTGCTCATGCTGTCTCTCTCAGAAATAAATAAAAACATCAAAAAATAAAAATAAATAAAAATGAAAACTGCTTTCTGAGTACAGCCTGCAACAAATTCTGAGGCAGTCATTTCACTACAGCAAAATATAGGACTTGAAATAATCACCACTTTATGGTTTTAATACACTCTTCCTCGCCACCCTGCTCCCCTCCTCCACCCCAGGTACATGCACACACAGTGACCTCACCTGAATCTCTGGAGCACCTTGCAGGTGGAGGGATGTTGAAATCACTCTTACTTAGGTCAGTTCTTCTCACGGCAGTAATTAGCTGTCGGTATCCTGGCAGACCTGGGAATATTTTAGGATTTCAATTTCATGTAACCATGTAAGTTATATATAGATATCCCCCTACAAATTTCTATTTTCTCTTCCTCATTACCAATCTAAAAAATTTCTCCTTTAGGAATGAAATGTTGCTTATTAGATATCGGTTCAAAAGTGGAACATTCAAATGTTTCCCCAGATGACTCTGGAACAAAAAGTTTTTTTTTTCAAGTATGAGAAAATGAGTGCTTTTGTTTTGTTTTATTTTATTTTATTTATTTTTATTGAAGTGTAATTGCCATGTAACATTCTATTAGTTTCAGGTGTACAACATAATGATTTGATATTTCTTTACGTTGCAAAAACGATCACCATAAGAAGTCTAGTTCACATGCAAAGTTAGTATTTTAATTATTACAGAATGTCTGAAAATCAGTATTTTTATATTAAAATTTAGAAAGTCAGGGGCACCTGGGTGTCTCTGTCAGTTCAGCATTCGACTCCTGATTTCAGCTCTTGATCTCACTGTTCATGGGATCGAACCCCACATCAGGCTCCACACGGACAGCATGGAGCCTGCTTGGGATTCTCTCTCCCTCACTCTCTGCCCTTATCTTGATAGCGCTCACTCTTTCTCTCTCAAAATAAGTAAATACATTTTTTTTAAAAAGTTAGACTTACTATATAATAATTTTGTTTATTTAAAAAATAAATTAGAAGTGGGAACTGATTTTCAAAAGGTTCAATAGCAACGTCTATGTATAGCTTTTTAATGAGTCAGTAAATCTAGTCATTCTATTGGGTTTCTTTGTTCTTGCCTAATATGAGAGCATTTTTATTTTTAATAAGAATGTTTATTTCACTTACATTTATCATGATAACTGATGTCATTATTGTAAACCTTTTTGCACGTTTTTCTATTTTCTTTGATTTATAGCTACATCTATTAATGCTGTTTTGGTATTCTCTGTATTTTACCATACCAGCATATCAAAAACATTCTATTTTGACACAGAGAGTATTTAATACAAAGCCACGATGATGTACCCAAAACCTTCAAGATTTTCACTTTGTTTTCTTACATTCAGCCCTGACATGTTATTCTCATTCCTAAAGCACCCCAAACCTTCCCAGCAAAGAAGGAATTAAACCAAACTCCTTACCTGGATTAGCCATGCATGGACTTCTCTACTTCCTCTTCTATGTATTCCCCATTTTCCTCTAGACACATGGGGCCTCTTCTCTTTATTTTAATCTCACCAACCAATTTCCTGATGGCATTTGCAATGTAAAATTCAGAATCTCAGTGTAAAGACACCCCCTCAGACCAGCATCCCTGAAGGCCAAATCTCCATGGTCACCATAGTGTGCCTCTACTATGTAATAAAATAAAACCTGTTTTATTTCTCTGTGTTGCCTTCTTTTCATGGACACTTTCCCCCTTATTGGTGCCTCTCTGACATAATGTCGTGTTAATCTCTCCAGTCTAGGTTCTTGTCTATCTTGTTTGCCATTTTATTTTCACTTCTTTCAGTGAAGTCATTCAGTAATTGTTAAGTGTATGAATGAGTAAATAATACTCATAAGGGAGATTTTAAGAAATTGGCATCTAAGCTGGTCATATTGCTTAGTGTCAACTCTCCTGAGTCATTGCTGGTTTCCAAATAGGACTGGAAAAGTAGCCAATTCTGAAAAGATTAGGATTATGGCAAATCCACTTTGATTTGGCCAGTTCATTGATGGACTGATGAACACACAAAATATATAATCAGTCTCACTATAGTGCTTGCTATGTATTACGACAGAACAACAAAAACAACAACATAAAAAATTAGACTTGAAATCTTATCAGGGAAGACCTCAAGGAAACCCTTGGCCAAAATAAAACCTTAAGAGTATTCCCAGAATAACTGTTCTAATTCTGTTTTAATTGCAAACATACTGTTGCCTGTCTGCATGAACCCAATGAAATATTCCAGAAACACAATGTTTTAGATTTCCAATCAATATGCTCAGACTTCCCAAGTCTGAAAAGAGTTCAAATATCACTGTTTAGTCCGTGAGTCCAGATCTGTCTTCCTACAAAATATGTTTAAATAGAAGCTCAATGGATGTTTGCTAGGGTTGCGGCTGCCAGATTTAGAAAAAAAAAAAGAAGGACACCCAATCATATTTGAGTGTGAGTTTCAAATAAACAACAACAAAAGTTTAATGGAAGTGTGTTCCGTACAATATCTGGAACATACTTAGGCTAAAAAATTACTTGTTGTTTATCTGTAGTTCAAATTTAACTGGAAGGCTTATAGTTTATCTAGTAAACCAAACTAAGGTCCATAGCTAAGCAGTATTTTCTCTAACTGGTTCAGGTAGAATACCTACCCTAAAGCATAGAAAGTTAGTATCCGGTTCTTGCTGCCTAGACTTCCCGAATATCAAAGAACAGTCACTGATGGCCTGACACCCTGGGTCTTCATGGGTGCTTTGACCCCTAGTTCGGTGACGAATTGGGCCCAAGATGCAGAAAGATGTATGCGACACTGCACGTCCATGATTGTTTCCATCTGCAGATGTCTCTCAAAATCTTCTGAGACTTCATTAAAAATCACTTGGCTACATCATTCTTCTAACAAACTGCTGTTTTCTCAGTTACTCACTCAAAAATCCAAGTGTTTTAAGATGATAGCACTAATGGGAAGGGGTTTATGTTTCCCAAACAGCGTTAAGTATACCATAAAGCTTGATGGGACATAAAGCATGGCTGCACCAGGGACTGAGCTCGCTTATGTGCCATGTGAGCTGGAAGTTTCTAGTTAACAGGCAGAACTTCTCATACACCGGGGAAATACGATTGCTATAGGCCATGTTTATTTTTAATGACTGTGTTCTTGCTTCGCATCCTTTGCTGGATGGCATTTACAGTGACACAAGAGAACACAAAATGTGAACTTTTTGGATTTCCAGCTCACCCTCATTTCTTCTGTCCATACTGGGGGCAAATGCAGGCTTCAGCTTAGCTCCTACTCTTTCAGGAAACTCTAGCTAATGAGTTTTACTTCTCTCTGTGAGATGGACAGCCTCTCTCTACAGGGTACTTCACACTGGTTATTAGCCACATTCACAACTGCCCATAAAATAACTCCTCGATTCCAAACCACCATAGCGACATTCCATTTCCTTTCATGCACTCACAGCCCAACTCCTCGAGTTTTCCATCAGCATTCTATTCCTCATCTCCCACTTTACTCTGCACCCACCAAACTGTTACTTCCCCGTCTAGCGTTCACCCAACCTGCTCTCTCCCAGATCATCATAATGCACAGCCCTTGGATTCATCCTTAAGCTCCAGGTAGACAGAATAATGGCCCCCTGGGGTGCCTGGGTGGCTTAAACGTCCAAATGTGCCTCAGGTCGTGATCCTGCAGTTCAGAGTTTGAGCCTCGTATCAGCCTTGCTTCGGGCTCTGTGCTGACATCCCAGAGCCTGGAGCCTACTTCTAATTCTGTGTCCCCCTCTGTCTCTGACCTTCCTTTGCTCACACTCTGTCTCTTTCTCTTTCTCTCTCTCTCTCTCTCTCTCTCAAAAATAAATAAAAACATTTAAAAATTTTTAAAAAAAGGAATAATGGCCCCCAAGGATGTCCACATTCTAATCCCTGGATCCTTGAACATGCTCTGTTACATGGCAAAGGCGAATTAAGACACCACATGGGATTAGGTTTGCTCATTGGGTGACCTTCAAGCAGGGAGATTTCCCTGGATTAGCCAGGATGGACCAATGTAATCAGAAGGGCCTTTAAGAATGTCAGAGGGAAGAGAGACCAGGGAGACGGCAGTGTTAAAAGCATCTGGCTTACTGTTGCTGGCATCGAAGATGGAGGAAGGGGCTGAGAGCCAATGCATGCAGACAGCCTCCACGAGCTGGAAAAGGTAAGGGAATGGACCCATCAAGAGCCTCCAGGGAGTGCAGCTCTGCAGATACCTTGATTCTCTATCTCAATCTGGGCCAGACTTCTGATAGAACTGTAAGAAAATATATTTATGCTGTTTTAAACCCCCTAGTTTATGGTAATTTGTTACAGCAGCAGTGGGAAACTAATACAGATCCCTTTATCTAACTCTCCCCTGGCTTTTCTCCCACCTCGTAGGCTATTCCAGCTTTGCACGCAGACTCTCCTTTCCTGAGCCTTTGAATCCTCATGCTCTGTCCTAGACATGTTTCCTACTTACTCTATACTAGCCTCATCCGGGGCTCTACATACCAGCTCTAAGCGGATAACTCATCCATTTATAATCGAAGCCAGTATTTCTTGCTGAGTACCAGGTTAATGCATACAACTGCTTGCCTGATGGCCCTTCTCAGATGGATCACAGTCACTCCGAAACAAATACGGCCCCGAAATGAAACGGTGACCTGTCCAACCGCCCCCCCCCCTGCCAAACTAGATCCTCCTCAACCATGTTCTAGCTCAGTAAATGGAACCATCGTTCACCTAGTTCTACAAGCCAAGCACTTAGGAATCATCTTCAGCACCTCTTCCTCTCCCTCATCTCCAAGATGAAATCCATCACTATTGTCTATCCACTTTACTCACTAAATATTGCTAAAACCCATCCATCTTCTTCTTTACATCTCCATTGCCACCATTCTGCATGTATTAATCTGCTATAGCTATGTAATAAATGAGCACAAACCTGGCAGCTTAAACAAATACCCATTTATTAGGGGACAGTTTTGTGGGTCAGAAATCCACAGTGTGTGGACAGGTTCTCTGCTGACTCTGAAATCAAGATGTCAGTGAGCCATGTTGTCATCTGGGGCTCAGGATGCCCCCCACCCCAGATCATTCCTGTTGGTTGAATTGGTAGAATTGAGCTTACAGTTAGAGCGATGAAGTTTCTAATTCTTCGCTGGCTATCAACAGGGGACTGCTGTCAGCTTTTAGAGGTCATCCACCTCCCTGCTCACATGGTCCCCTCCAACTCCAAGTCAACAATGGTGCAGCGGCTTTTCTGCTGTCCATCTCTGACTTCTTGTCCTGCAACCAGCTGAGGAAGTGCTCTGTGTGTAAGAGCTCATGTGATTAGATCAGGCTCACCTGGACAACTTCATTATCTTTTAAGTCAACTATACGTAACCATATAATGCAATCAAGGGTGCAATCTCTCTTCACATTAACAGATTCTAGGAACTAGGCTGGGATATCTTTAGGAGAACATTTTAGAAATTCTGCCTATAACATTGGCCCTACCTAACATCATCCTTCTCTGTATAATGAATTGACCTCCTCATTCACCCACCGAAATCCATTCTTCCCCCAACTCTAGTCTGTTCACGCTTCAGCCAGAATGATCATCTCAAATCACACACCTGCCCATGTTACCACATGCTTACTACTGCCTGTAAGTACAGCCGTGACCTAAAGTTGTGCTGCCAGATTTGTCTACACCCGGGTTCTACAGCTACCCGGGCAACTCTGGGAGAGGAGCACTAAGCCCTCTAGCAACTAGCTGGATGTTTTCACAGCATTTCAAAATAATTTTATAGGTGATGAAACTAAAAAATAAATGTGGGGCTTTTATCTTTATGTATCTTTTTATTTTAAATTCCACCATTTAGGGGTACCTGGGTGGCTTAGTCGGTTAAGCGTCCGACTTTCGCTTAGGTCATGATCTCGCAGTTCGTGGGTTCGAGCCCCACGTCGGGCTCTGTGCTGACTGCCAGCTCGGATCCTGGAGCCTGTTTCAGTCTGTGACTCCCTCTCTCTCTGACCCTCCCCTGCTCACGCTCTCTCTCTCTCTCTCCTAGAAATAAATAAAAAAAAACATTAAAAAAAATAAATTCCACCATTTAAATAATTTATTATTATCTTATTTTATGTAAATATTAGACGATGAAATTTTTTAAAAAAATTGGCCCTTGACCGCAGAAAATTGGGCAAGTGCTGGACCAGTGGGCTCTGCATATTCCGGCCTTGACTTCTCCTGCTTTGTCTCATGCCTGTGGTGTTAGCTCTTTAAGCTCCTGTCGCAGTGCCCACCAGGGTGCTCCCTCTGCTTTCCATTCTCTTGGCGCCATGCTGCCTGCCCTTCCTAGGCCATGGCCTCCCTGTTATAGACCCTCAGTTCACTGGAGGTCTCCAATGTGTACCTATCGTTATAGCAATAGTAATAAAGAAGTAAATATTTATTTCTTTTTCAATATCTACTTTCCTCTTTAAATTAAGCTGTGTATATCAGAGAGATGATTTTCCAGCCAAAGACCCATGCACAGCTGCACGGTTCCTGATGCATGATAAGTGCTCAGCAAGTGCATATGAAATGGGAGACTGGACCAATCAATAAATATAATCCATCTCATCCAAATTCAAATAGTACCTCAACCGATTATTATCCATTTGATCTTAATCATGATAGCTAAACCTTCTGAACTTCATTTTTATTATGGGTAAAATCAGATTCCTTTTGCCAGTCTCAGTGGATTGGCATGGAAATTGAAGCAGGTACAAATGATTTGTTTGAAAAGTACAAGATGCTTCTAAGACACAACAGCTAAATTGGTGCGATATGTCTCTCACGTAACATCGGCAAAAAGGTGAAGTGTATATCAAGTCTAAAAGCCTTATAGAAATATGTACCAAAGTGTTTTTTAATATATTTAATTTTTGCTTCCATGATAAAGCTTCAAAATTTAATCATACAATATAATTGCACAAATATACAAATATTTATGTAGAAGGCTGTTCATCCCAGCATCATTTCAAATAAAAACATAGGAAAGACCCTATGTTCTCACATATGAAAGGGCTGATGGGGGAGGCGAACTATTTGGCATAATTTAAGGAACATCCTAAATATTTGGTTACTTAGTAAAAATATTTCCTCAGTGATGGTGGAAGTCTGACTCTATCACATTGTATAGCTGATTTCTACCCAGGTACACATGATAACAATGGGCTTTGGCTACAGTGTCAAGAACAATGGTGGTAGAAGGACAGGAGACAGTACCAGTCACATATGCTTCTCAACTACTTTTGTCAGAGATGAAACTTCTGGAACAGCTCTAACAATGACCAGAGAGTCCTTGAGGTCTTCACTTCTGGAGGCTCTGACACCCTCAGTCAGCTCTACGGCAAAGGTTTCAGAAGTAACTGTAGGCTTGCAGTGTCACTGAAAAAGTATCTCTAAGTTCTGAAATATCTATGCTAATACAAGAGAAGCAAAGACCTCTAGGAATGTAAGAAGCATTCAGAATTCTTGTTTAACTCTTCTGGGCCCCAAAATAAAAAATATTGGATTGCCTATTCACCTGGACAGATCGTAGCTTGAGATACTAATTTGAATATAAAAAAGATACAAACTACATCTCCCCCAAATTGGTAAATAAAGTCATCCAATCTATAGATCTGTTTACCAGCATGTCTACTTATTGTGTATTATAAAATGTCTACACGTGTTTTAAGTAAGAAAGTAAGTTATACTACTGTGTAACGTTTCTCCCTGATCCTTGTGCTGGGTTAGGAAAGGATGGACTGGAGAAATACACCACTGATAAAGATACATCTGTCTGATTCCTGAAGGTTCATGGGAAACAGAGCCCAACGGGAAAAGGGACTTTCCAGAGGGATGTTGTCTATTACTTGCTGGAAACAACTCAAACAGTTAATCTCTCCCTGGAGAACTGAGTGGTGGTGAGGAAAACGCTCACAGACATTCCATCACGCAGGACTCTCTGTGTTTCTCCACCGTCATCAGCCAGACTGAGTGGTAGAGATAATGACTCACCGATTGTCCTCACCCAGATCAACAGATTCATGCCCAGAGTTTTATGTCTGTGCAGCAAGGACTTGGACTTCTTTAATATAGATCAATTTTACTAAATCTATCCAAAACACGGGTTAGAAGTTACACTGTCTAAGAAAAGGTAGGCTTCAATTATAGTAAAGTATGGGGGGAACATTTTTAAATGGTAGAAGTAATAGGATTTTAAATCATTTAAGTAATGAGCACCAGAAATAAAAATGAATGCTGATGTGCCATGCAAGAGCTTCATGCATAATTACTCTTATAACAGTCCCTGCAGGACTCATGAAGACGGTACCATCATTAACAGAGAGATGAGGAAACTAAGGCACGGAAGTTGACAACCTGCCCAAATAAGTGGCTGAACCAAGTTTGAATCCAGGTATCTCGGCTCTAGACCTTTCAACCACCACACTTTGTAAGAAGAGGCAAAAAGAACATTTTTGTATTAAGAATTTAATGATAAGCAAGAATTTGGGAAGATGGCTGGATGAAACAAGTAAAGGTCCAGGAAGAGGGTGAGTGTGCAGAAAGAACTTGGGAATTTGGCTAATACTGGGGCGCCTGGGTGGCTTAGTCGGTTAAGCGTCCGACTTTCGCTTAGGTCATGATCTCGCGGTTTGTGGGTTCGAGTCCTGTGTTGGGCTCTGTGCTGACTGCCAGCTCAGAGCCTGGAGCAAGTTTCAGAGTCTGTATCTCCTTCTCTCTCTGACCCTCCCCTGCTCACGCTCTCTCTCTCTCTCTCTCTCTTAGAAATAAAAATTAAAAAAATATATATATATATAAAGGAATTTGGCTAATACCATTCATTATGGTTCATGTGGCGGAAATACCTTGTTTGTAGCACTAGCAGCCTCCTGAAATTGATCGTCCTCCCCTATTGTCCTGGGTTTATATTAGCTGAAAAGAGCCCATTATTTTTAATGGAGGAAATTCCCAGTGGCTATGGGAAATAAAGCTGCATTATTCAATATTTGAACAGTTTGTTAGAAATGGCAGTGACTGGTCTTAACCTTGACAAACTTTAATTAACACTGTTTCTAGGTGATTTCAAAGGGAAAAAGACACAGTTTTAATAATTGTACATCAATCTCTGATTTGTTATTCTTTGTTAATCTTCAGTTGGTTATGGTTTTTGCTACAATTATTTTTATTTGGTGCTTTTTTTTTAAATTGTGGGGGTGGAGGGGTCCAATCAGTAACTCCTAAAATGACAAAAATTTAAGATATTCTTAAATCTTATGTTTTCCTGCTCAGTGATTTTTCTGTTTTAGGGTTAAAAACATCAAAGACTACATACTATTTTAGGCAAAGAAAGGAAATGAGCAACTTTTCACTACTGTAAGATGACAGCATTTTATAAAATAAATAATGACAATGAAATTTAACCAAATCTTGATTTAGTTATATACTGAACTGTGTTGACATAGGAAGCATTGGAGAAAAGATCATATCTATATTCATTATTATCCTTTGTTTCAAGTAATGATGATTTATTATGCTTTAATACCAAAAAATTTGTTAGGATATTTTGTTACACTTACCACCATGTTACCAAAAAGAAAAAAATGAAAAAAAAATAGTAAACTTGAATCAATGAGAATATTCAAATGGAATTCTGTAATAACAGTTTAATACCAAAGAATTCCTATTGAATAGCAAAAGAGTTAACTATACAGCTTTAAGCAACATGTTATAACATGTTAAACAAATCTTGGAAAATCATCTTTATAAAGCAATTAATCATTTAAATGTAGATAAAGCACTTCCAATGCAGCATTCTAAAATGCAGAACATTGAGCAAAAAAGTTTGAAGCATAAATAGAAAATTCATTCAATTATAGAAAAATGCAATGTAATAAGAGCTATAACCTATAATCACACAATCAAAGAATTGTGTAGGATAGGATAGAAGTAACTTATTTTGTTAAAGGGTAGAGACAAAGCAAGAGGAAGAGAGAGGAGAGAGGAGAGAGAAAGATAGGCTTGGTTCATGCAGAAATGCGATAATATATAGAGCATTACAGTGGTTGAATTTTGTGTAAATGGAGGTAGATAATTTAAAGTTGTATATATCAAAACATTTTGAGATTTTAAAATCTCTATAAAATGAGGGTATTATATAGAAACTGACACACAGACAGAGAAAACTCTCTCTTCAGGTCATATTAAAGAAACCAAAGTTAGATTATACAGTTGAATTGATCAACGGAACAGAAAATCTAGAAAACTGCACATCCTAGGTAAACAGATGTGACTTGCATTTCATTCAGATATAGATTGTTAATTTAGTGGAATAAAAACCAAAGCTTTAAGAAGGAAAAGGCAAGCCTTGTTTTCAGTGTGTTTTGGTTTTCCGTCATAGAGCTGGAAATTGCGATTACATGTATTGCCTAGCTTGATCTAAGACTAAACTTTTTTCTTATGTTTACCTTTAGAAAAATAAAATGACAGGGGTGCCTAGGTGGGGCTCAGCCAGTTAAGCATCCAACTTCAGTTAAGGTCATGATCTCACAGTTGGTGGGTTCAAACCCTGCATTGGGCTCTGTGCTGACAGCTCAGAGCCTGGAGCCTGCTTAAGATTCTGTGTCTCCCCCTCTCTCTGTCCCTCCCCCAGCTCACACTCTGTCTCTCTCTCTCTCTCTCAAAATATAAGTAAATAAGCATTAAAAAATTTTTAAATGACACATATTTTTTTAAGAACAGTAGTAAAACGGTGTCTTAAATTTATGTCAATTTTTGACAAGGACCAAAATCTAAGGAAAATTGAATCTGAAACACTTTTATTTAAAGTCACATATTCTGCCAAGTATGTTCAAATACATGATTTTGAATCAAAATGTTCCAAAGTACTATTTAATAATAAAAGCTACATGGTTCGAACATTTGAAAATTCAAAGTTATCATACATGTTTGTGCAGTAAGGTAGCTTTTTATAAAAATGTAGATATAGAATATTAAAATGAAAGAAAATTCAATTTTCATTGTTTTTTAAAGAAAGGGATTTGTCATGATGGGTATTTTTCTAAGCCTTTCTTTTAAATGTTTTATAAGCTGTTAACCATTCATGTTTTGCTTTTTAATATGTTAGATAAACTAGAGTAGAAATTCAATCCATATTTTATTGAACATGATTTCATAGGTGGAAAAGTTTAGTGGGAGTACCTGAATTACTAGTTGGATGTTACTTAAATACTCTTGATGAAAAGAGAATCACATCATCACACTCAAAAAAATTCAAATGGCATATAAGAAAACACAATATAAGTTATCCAACTACAATATATATCATGTAAAATATCATAAAAACTTGTATGTTTTTTATATTTTTTAAATGTTTGTTTACTTCTGAGAGAGAGAGAGAGACAGAGACAGAGTATGAGCAGGGGAGGGGCAGAGAGAGAGAGAGAGACACAGAATCCAAAGCAGGATCTAGGCTCTGCACTGTCAGCCCAGAGCCCAGTGCAGGACTTGAATCCATGAACCATGAGATCATGACCTGAGCTGAAGTCAGACACTCAACTGACTGAGCCTCTCAGGTGCCCATAAACACTTTTATTCTTGAAATTTTCTGTTTACATTACCATAATTGTATCGATGTAATAAGTTTCCTCTGCACATAGTAATGACTGCTTAATAATTATGTGCCTAGATCCATTACTTCCCAATCATACACTGAGATATCAGTCACTTAAAATTAAGATAAATCATCAGCGTTTTCTCCAAGAACAAAACCAATTTAAAATTTAATCCTTATAAGCATTTTGTTTCTACAAATTTGACTCTACTTTTATTTTTAATCCTATTACTTTTTCCTTGATCATCTTATAAAACAAGGACATTAAATATCAGAATGCGAAAACCTGGAAAAGATGGTAATTTTGATTGAGCTTCACACAGCTGGAAAACAATACGTCAACTTCCTAAATGTACTCCAAATAATGCGCTTATAAATATTTGAATAATAGTATTAACAATTAGAAATATTACAAACCAAGATCAAGCTTCAAACACACACAAATATAGTCAAGCACACATGTAAACTGGAATGCTCTCTTATTAACATCAAGATAAAGATAGGGATGCCTGTTTTCACCATTCATTCTTTTTTAGTTTTTTGATAATGTTTATTTATTTTTGAGAGAGAGACAGAGTTTGAGTGGGGGAGGGGGCAGAGAGACGGGGAGATGGAATCCAGAGCAGGTCCCAAGCTCTGATCTGTCAGCACAGAGCCCAAAGGAGGCTTAAAATCATGAACCATGACAGTATAGTATTGGCACAAAAACAGACACATAGACCAATGGAACAGAATTGAGAACTCAGAAGTGGACCCAAAAGTATACAGCCAACTAATCTTTGATAAAGCAGGAAAGAGTATCCAATGGAAAAAGACAGCCTTTTTAACAGATGGTGTTGGGAGAACTGGACAGCAACAAGCAGAACAATGAAACTAGATCATTTTCTCACACCATGCACAAAAATAAACTCAAAATGGATAAAGGACCTGAACGTGAGACAGGAAACTATCAACACCCTAGAGGAGAAAGCAGGAAACAACCTCCTTGACCTCCACCGCAGCAACTTCTTACTTGACACATCCCCAAAAGCAAGGGAATCAAGAGCAAAAATAAACTGATTGGGACCTCCTCAAGATTAAAAGCTTCTGCACAGCCAAGGAAACAACCCAGAAAACTAATAGGCAACCAACGGAATGGGAAAAGATAGTTGCAAATGACATATCAGATAAAGGGTTAATATCCAGAATCTATAAGGAACTCACCAAACTCCACACCCGAAAAACAAACAACCCAGTGAAGAAATGGGCAGAAGATATGAACAGACACTTCTCCAAAGAGGACATCCAGATGGCCAACAGACACATGAAACGATGCTCAGCATCTCTCCTCATCAGGGAAATACAAATCAAAACCACACTGAGATACCACCTCCCGCCAGTCAGAGTGGCTAAAATGAGCAAATCAGAGAACTCTAGATGCTGGCGAGGATGTGGAGAAACGGGCACCCTCCTACACTGTTGGTGGGAATGTAAACTGGTGCAGCCCCTCTGGAAAACAGTGTGGCGGTTCCTCAGGAAACTAACAATAGAACTCCCCTAGGACCCAGCAATAGCACTGCTAGGAATTTACCCAAGGGATACAGAAATGCTGAGGCATAGGAGCACATGGACCCCAATGTTCATAGCAGCACTCTCCACAATAGCTAAAACATGGAAAGAGCCTAAGTGTCCATCAACGGATGAATGGATCAAGAAGATGTGGTTTATCTATACCATGGAATACTACATGGCAATGAGAAACAATGGAATCTGGCCATGTGTAGCAACATGGATGGACCTTGAGGGTGTTATGCTGAGCGAAATAAGTCAGGCAGAGAAGGACAAATATCATATGTTTGCACGTATAGGAGGATTAGGAGGAACTTGACGGAGGACCAAGGGGGAGAAGAAGGGCGGAAATGGTGGGGGAAAGGGAGAGAGGCAAACCATGAGAGACTCTTGAATGCTGACAAAACTGAGGACTGATGGATGTGGGGGGGAGGAGGGATGGGCATGGAGGAGGACACTTGTGGGGATGAGCACTGGGTGTTATATGGAAACTAATTTGATAATAAACTATTTGTAAAAAATAAAAAATAAAAAAATAAATGTAAATATAATTTAAAAAAAAATCATGAACCATGAGATCATGACCTGAGCTGAAGACAGACCCTTAACTGACTGAGCCACCCAGGTGCCCCCATCATTCATTTTTAATATCACAATGGAGTCCTAGCCACTTTACAAAGACAAAAAGAATTTTTTTAAGTATAAGAAATCCCAGAGGAAGAAATAAAACTATTTCTAACTGCAGACCCTATGACTGTCTACACAAAAAGTCCCAAAGAATCTAGGCTCCTAAAAGTAATGAGTGAGTTTAATATGATTATAGAATGTAAGACCAAGATACAAAATCAACTATATTTCTGGCTAGTAGCTATAAAAAGTTTGAATTTGAAATAAAAATTACCATGTTCAGGAACACACATTCCTTCAAAATATATATATATATATATATATATTATCTATAAATTAGATATATATCTAAATATATATCTATATTTAGATATAAACATAACACAAGATGTGCAAGATCAATATGCCAAAGACTACTGATCATCAAAAAAGAACTAAAAAGATGCAGAAAGGTACCAAGTTCATGGATTGGAAGACTCATTACTATTAAGATGTCAATCTCCCCAATTGGATTTATAAATGTAACAGAATCCCAATCAAAATAACAGCAAGTTTCTGTATACAGCTACAAGCTGAATATAAAATAACATAAAATCTGTGTGATTTTGCATTTTGCAAAATGTTTTATGCATATTACTGAAAACAGGCTCCACTAATGAAAATATCAATAAATCAGACTTTATTAAAATAAACATTACTCTGAAATAGCTACTGTCTAAAAACTGAAAACATGAGTCACAAGCGGGACAAAATATTTGCAGATCACATAAAATAATCCTCACAAGTAGCTAATAGGAACGCATACAACCTAATTGAAAATTGACCAAAAGGTTGGAAAAGAAATTTTACAAAAGAAGTTATAAATGAGCATAAGTAAATAAATAAATAAGATATTCAACACAAGAAAATAAAGGAAATTGAAATTAGATACACAATGAGATACCACCACATAACTATTAGAGTAAGGAAGAAAAGAAACCATCATACTATGTTTCGGTGAGTAAGAAAAACAACTGGAATATAAAACAATTCAGCCACCTGGAAATCATTTTCATAGTTTCTTATAAACCAAAACACGCATTTACTTATAAAACTAAGCAGTGTCATTCTTGCTTTTACCCAAAGGAAATAAAAATGTATGTTTGCAGAAACACGTGTGTAGGAATGTTCACAGCAACTTTATTTATAGTCACGATAAATTAAAAACAACCCTAGTAAATAAATAAACTGTGGCATATACATACTTTGGGATACTACTCAACAATAAAGAGAAACAAATTATTGGTTCACACCCTAATATGGATGAATCTGCAACTCATTTTGCCAGAAGGGCTCTAGAACCGAAGGCCACATATTATAATTTCCCATGTATATGGCTTTCTCAAAATGGCAATACTACAGAGATGGAAAAGAAATTGCAGTAGTCACAGTTGGTGTCCTGGGAAAGGGTTGATTACAAAGGGGCAGCAGGAAGAAATTTTTGAGGTGATGGCCCTGTTCTACATAGTACTGTCCTAATAGGTTCACAACTCTGTGCATTTTCCAAAACTCATATGTACGTCCCTAAGAATGGATTTTACTCTATGCAAATTTTAAAAAGTCCATCAATAAAGATACACACTGTGGCAAATAGATCTAACTATATTACAAATGAGTGACATGACTTCTTTAGTTTTATAAAGAAGAAAGGAGCTGACCTAAATAACTTTAAAAAGCAATGTTTGACCAGACATGGGTAGGGTAAAGATTTAAAACATGCACACTGTATTCTAGTTGGTAAATGTGTTTCTAATGGAGCAAGAGTTAGCAATTCCGAAATTTCTTCACTTTTATACTAGAACTGACCAAACAAGCATATTGTAGATAATAAAAGCTGGTTTGAGGGGCACCTGGGAGGCTTGGTCCATTAAGCGTCCAACTTCAGCTCGGGTCATGATCTCATGGTTCATGAATTTGAGTCCCCCATCAGGTTCTGTGCTGACAGCTTCGAGCCTGGAGCCTGTTTCAGATTCTGTGTCTCCCTCTCACTCTGCCCCTTTGCACTCATGCTCTCTCTCTCTCTCAAAACTGAATTAACTTAATTTTTTATTTTTAAATAGAAGATATTTGAGGGGCGCCTGGGTGGCTTAGTCGGTTAAGCGTCCGACTTTCACTTAGGTCATGATCTCGCGGTTCGTGAGTTCGAGCCCCGCATCGGGCTCTGTGCTGACTGCCAGCTCAGAGCCTGGAGCCTATTTCAGAGTCTGTGTCTCCCCCTCTCTCTGACCCTCCCCTGCTCATGCTGTCTCTCTCTCTCTCTTTGAAATAAAAATAAAAAATATTAAAAAAAAAAAAAAAAAGAAGATATTTGAGAAGGAAGTTGAATGAAATCAAATGAAATCTAAGACTAATCCCTGTTGGGCTGAATTGGAGTTGGAGGAATCAGTATGAGTGTTTGGTTCTGTAATTACACAGTAAGATAGTCTATGTTGAAAACCAAAGAGGGAGCTTAGCATACCTGCTGTATCAAATATCAAAATACAAAAATAAAATGTAATATCTAACTATGCAATTTATATAGTTTTAAAAAGTAGCAGAGGTAAAAATCTAGTAAAAGATATACAAGAGCCTTTGGAGAAAATAGTAAAATTTTGTTGGAGGCTATTTAAAAAGACCTATACCAGGGGCGCTTGCGTGGATGAGTCAATTAAGTGCCCAATTTTAGCTCGGGTCATGAGCCCCCAGTTCATGGGTTTGAGTCCCTTGCCAGGGTCTGTGCTGACAGCTCAGAGCCTGGAGCCTGCTTCTGATTCTGTGTCTCCCTCTCTCTCTGCCTCTCCCTCACTTGTGCTCTGTCTCTCTCTCAAAAAGAAACATTAAAAAATTTCTTAAAAAGACCTATTCCATAGCAAATTTAAGCCATTCATGTACGGACAGCGAAATTAAAAAGAAAAGATGTCAAGACTGAAATTTTAAGTGTGCTTTGTAATATGTCCCTGTACAAAATAAATGCTCATGATAATTTATTTCAATAATTAATCAAAAATAGTAAGTTGTGAATAGAGGTGGGATATTGTGCACAAAAGGAATATTATGGGGGCAGAAGGTTCAGTTGGGTTGGTTGAAAGAACCTGATTCTTTCCACAAATTAGTGATTAAACTAAAGATAATCAATTCACCTAAATGTGTAGTAACACCACGAGTTAAGAAAGCAATTTATATACATAGGTAATCCATACATGTATCAGTAAGAAAATGAGCTCTGGCATGAGACTGTCTGGGTCTAGACCATCTGTGAAATCTGAAAAACAATAGTACTTGCCTTGTAGAATTACAAGGCTTTACGGAAATGACAAATATGAAGTATGCGGCATGGTGCCTCGCACAAAACAAGTGTCCAGCAAGTGGTAGCAATGTGTAATACGAATATCATCAATTTAATTGAAAAGGAAACATCCAACAAGACTATAGAATCCATATCGTTCTGTAGAGAGGAGAGATATATTATCACAACCCTTCATCTGCTAGAAAGGACCTCTCATTTATATTGCTCTCCTGTCCTTCAGTTTAGCACTTAAGGGAAAGAACTTAACAAGTCCCTAAGATCCTCAGCTTGAAACCCTCCTGGCTCCACTTTTCACATAAGCTCCAATTATTATTACAACCCTGCCATATTCCAAAACGATGTTAAAGGCATTGTTCCCCAGAGGAAGCTGACACCTTCACATTAACTTACACACTAAGAAAAATTGGCAGAAAGCGTGTAATTTTCCATCAAAACCCAGCACTTCAAAAATATTCAAAGAAAAACAATACTGCTTTTCCATCAGATCCCATACTTAAGGAACGAAGTTTTCTTTTGCATGACCTGACAATATTCACCAGATTCTCTTAGGAGTGTCCAGATTTAAAATGTCAAGAGCCTTCACATATGCCAAACTATGGCCTAGAAATATTTTAATAAGGAAAAGGTTAAATTCTGCACTTTCTCTTCAAAGTAATAACATTACACAGTAATAAAATTTAAAGTCATTACTGCTAAATAGTCTAATATTAACATATACTTTTGATTAAGTAAGGCAAATTTCAATATTATTTTTATCCATAGTTAAATACAAAGCTACCACCTATAACTTTGTGCGGTTCATACCTATTTTTATCAGTTTAATGAAGGAAAAGCAGGTAACACAAAGTTAAGTAAAAGGGACTTTGGTTTTCCCTAGGGCTTTTAGTCTGCTTTTTCAACTCATGCCTATATTTATATAGGATTTGACTGGCAGTGCATTAGTTCACAATAAGTTGATATTATTAATAATAAATAATATTAGATAAATTAATGGTTTTTATATAACATTCTTATATAATATTCATGTGTGTGTATATATGTACATATATACACATATTTATACACACAGACATATGTGGTGTGAAGACTAGCACAATGAAGGAGAAAAAATTAACAATGGTTTTGTTTTCTTCCCTTAGTCATCATTTTTATGGGAACATGACAGCAAGGAGAAATATATAACATCCGAACCCCTTTGTAATAACGTGGGCATAATTTCCCCACTCTTCTCCACAGAAGCATTAGTACCATTCAGGCTTAAGCTTTCAAAATTATGGTTTCACGACCCATGCTAACGGCTCATTGAAACCATCTCCTTTCAAGTTTAAAACAAATTCAAAAGCTTATTATAGTGAGTTGATTTAAAGTTTCTCTTTGAAAAACACAGTAAGCCATTCATAATATAATGCACATGAATTATAGCCTGTGAATAAATACTGTGCTGGAAACTGACTGATGGAGTGTCCTAGAGGGTGTTCATAATTCCTTTTGAAATTCAAAGTTTTCAACGGTGAACTTTTAATGTACTTCTTGATGGCGATATAAAATAACTTGTAGATTTCAAAGTGAAAATTAAAAATATTTTGAAAGAAAAGCAGCAAAATAAATACAAGGCATTGCATGAGACCCATGGCTACCTAGCACGGTCAAGAGCTGAATATATTAAGTTTTTTATTTCCCTGTTACCATAAATGTTAATTCTCTTTTAAGAGAACTATAATACTATCTGGAAATTTACCATCTAAAATTTGACTTCATCTATTTTCATATCTTGAAAGCATTTGGATATCTTACTCAGAAGGTAGTCCTGACATTTTGCTGTCCTTTTTCATTTCCAAAAATATTCTCGGGTAATTCAATTGGCTTTTCAAGAAAATGATAAATATCTGATGTTTATTAGATGTTAACTATATTTCAGACATAACTGTATTTAACACATATTAACTCATTTAATCTTTAGTATAATATTATCACATAAGAAGTATCTTTATTGGGGCACCTGGATGGCTCAGTCAGTTGAGCGTCCGACTTCGGCCCAAGTCATGATCTCACAGTGCGTGGGTTCGAGCCCCGTGTCAGGCTCTGTGCTGCCAGCTCAGAGCCTGGAGCCTGCTTCAGATTCTGTGTCTCCCTCTCTCTCTGACCCTCCCCTTCTCACGCTGTCTCTCTCTCTCTCTCAGAAATAAATAAAACATTAAAAAAAAAAAAGAAGTATCTTTGTTGCCCTTTAAGATATATTACATATTAAAATTAAGAAGCCATGATTAAGATTGTGGGCTCAGGGGATGGGGGTGGGAGCTTCTGGGTGGCTCAGTTGATTAAGCTCAGTTTAATCAATCCTAATTTCAGCTCAAGTCATGGTCTCATGGTTCGTGGGATCGAGTCCAGTGTCAGGCTCTGCTGTGACAGCACAGAGCCAGCCTGGGATTCTCTGTCTCCTTCCCTTTGCTCCTCCCCTACTTGTTCTCTCTCTCTCTCTCTCTCAAAAATCAATAAATAAACATTGTAAAAAGAGAGTGTGGGCTCTGGAATCAAAAGGTCTCTAATGGGAATGCCCCCCACCCCCACCCAGGTGCCCTGATGGCCTTGTAAATATCCACATTGGCCACATAGACGAGGTCTGACCCATAGCTAATCTGAATCTTGGCAGAGCATCTGTGCTTCTTTGGGAACATGAGAGCATGTGAGGAGTGAGGAGCTGCCTGGAGTTACCTCCTACTTACCTTCCTAACTCTCTGGGGTGCTGCCAAGGGACAGTATTTTATTACCTCTAGGTTCTGATATGAGCATGAGGCTTTATGTCCCACCCCTCAAGGTATTGCTGCAGGCCATAAACTACATAGCCGCAGTGGGCAACTGTACAGTTTCACATAGTGTATCATCAGATCCTCAGCATCAGATGCTCCCATGACTCATGTCGCATTACCCTCTGACTCCTTTTGTTTGGTGTGATTTTGGGGTGTGCGTGTGTGGGATGAGGGTCTGGGAGATGGCACCCTTGGCTGCTCACCCTGCCAGTGTGTATGTGAGTAATAAACTAACTGAATCGTTTAATCTTCACTGAACAAGCCAGTCAAGCTTTGCCTGAGTGTGCCTGACATGTTTCCAATTCCTACCGCACCCCTTTAGACAACTTATATGTATCTGATTTTGTCCAAGGTCACATGGTAATAAGTGACGTCACAGGAATTCAGTCCCAGGTTTCCTGACCTTGTTCTCCTAACCACTGTCCCCAGGGAAGGGCAGTCCACCGGTCGGTCCATACACTACCACTACCACTTCCAAACCATTGGAGCTTTTCTAGTCATAAGCCTTCCTTGAAACAGGCTTGGTGTTTTTAGTTCAAGGAATACCTGAGATAATCGTATTAAGTATATATCACTATATAATAAAGGATCCCCAAAGTTAGTGGCTTCAGAAAACAATAAATATGTTTTATCCTCAGAGTTTCTGTGGGCCAGGAATTCAGGAAGCGGATTACCTGGGCACTTCCAGTGCAGGATATGATGAAGTTGCAGACGTTGGCTGGGTGTGTAGTCATCCTATGGTTTGGCTGCGACTGGAGAATCCATGTCCAAAGTGGCTTACGCACATGGCTGTCATGGGCATGCTAGTATTTGTGGGAGATGTGAGTTCCTCCCCACTTGGCTTCCTCCATTGGTTACTTGAGCTTCTAAAGCAAACAGTCCAAGAGAGAGCTGCACGGTAGCCATCTTTTTTATGATCTAGATTTAGATATCATGGAGTATCATTTCTGCCACATTCCATTCATTAGAAGTAAGTCACCGGGGGGACGGGGGGGGAGTGTTAAAGAATTTGTGGGCATATTTTAAAATCACTACAGATGTACATCTTCTATAATGCATTTCATTAAAAAGTGCTACCCTTTTAATATAAATATTGTATTATAGGTTCACTGTCTATTTCTGATGATGGTGGTGGAAATGGGTTGATTTAAGGACTTGCTTACTATTTGTGACTCTTGAAAAAAATACAGTTTGATTTTGAGTTGTCTTTTATTGTTACGAACTTTTAAATATGTGGTAGAAAGTCAATTTGTGTGTGTGTAAAAGTGGAAACCACATATAATTCAGGAATCATCACCTTATTGCCTCCTATTTTAGTCCTTTTAAAAGTCTTGTACTTAACACTCTGCATTTAGGTATCCAGTGAGATAAAAAGATTGCAAGAAAGACACAACATTTTTAAGGATCTCTCATGAAAGTGGCCTATATTACTTCCACACATTTTTCTTTGGCAAGAACTCAGTTATATGGCCAACCCAACTGGCAAATATGGCTGGAAAATGTAGAGGAACCACAGATATGGGGGAGAACAATCCATTCTGCCAAGATGAGAACAGAAGCCATTTCTAAGTATATAACCCAAAATATTCCCACACGTGTGAAAGCATATTTACTGCAGCATTATTGCAGGCAAAAGCATTTGGAAATAACCTAACAATGCTTGAGCAGGGGAATGAATAATTGAAATATGATATGTTTACACCGTGGAGTATGATGTAGAGTTAAAATAAATAAATTGGACATAGAGACATATAATATGGATATCTTAAAATGAAAGAGTATGAAAGCTAGAAGTACTATAAGACATTTCCAATTACACCATTTTATCATCTGTAAGAATTTTTAAAGAGAAATCAATCATTTATTATGAAATATACATAATTTTTAAATTTTGGAATGATAAATGCAAAATCAATTAAATCAAGGGCATCTGGTGAAAGAGGAGGCAGTGGATGTTGGGAAGGAATCAAAGGGGACTGCAAATATATCTGTAATTGTTTCATTTCTTATTTTAAAATTGTTTTGGAAAAATTATGAAAAATAAATCAAGGTGAATTTAATGTTATTTAATGACTTAAAATACAAAATATACAGAAGAGTAAAGTGTCCTTATAAAACATTTCAATTATCATTTGCTTTATGAGTGTTATATTTAATTATACTGTGATTCTACAACATTTACCAATAGGAATTACCATGAAATTTTTACAAGTATCTTTTTAAATATCACACATTCCCAAACACCAATTACTTATTTTTTTCAGCTTTGCATGTTTAATATGATTATTGCAATAACTATTAATATGATTATTTTTATTACTAAAAACCAATTTTTTAATCTGACAAACTACTGTTTTTTCTAGAATTTTAAGATATAATGGATAATATACATTGAACGTTCCTTTTCAGGAACTTTTTCTCTATAGAGTTTGAATCTTTATGTAAAAATAAAAAAAGTTGTTTCAGAAAATCCATCTCTCTAATCAGGTAGCTCTATTCTTCTAATTAACATTTTAACCTATGTTGTCTTAATGTTTGCTAAGAAGGACGAAAATTTAAATATGTAAATTTTACAATTTAACATAAGTAAACTTTCTTTTGATGTTTGATCAGCATTAGAACAATTAAGCTAATCTGAATAATTAGAAACTTCAGTTTATAGATTCTGTTAACTTGAGTGTGTTCTTGGCAACATTTATGCCTCACCTTCCATTTTGTTTCCTAGGCATTGAGTGTTGCTCCCAAGGACTTAGTGTCTGTAAAAGACTATGTTTGTGTCCTCCCTCAAATCTATATGTTGAAACTCTAACCCCCAATGGGGCCATCTGGAGGTTGGGCCTTTTGGAAATAATTATGTTTAGATAAATCAAGAGGGTGGAGCCGCCATGATGGAGTTAGTGTCCTTAGAAGAAGAGAAAGACACTAGAGCTCCCTCTCTTAGCCACTTGAGGACACATGTAGAGGCAGCTGTCCACAAACCAGGAAGCAGGGTCTGACCCCACCAGACCACGCTGATACTCTGGTCTGGGCCTTCCAGCCTCCATAACTGTGAGAAATAAATGTTAGTTGTCCAAGCCAACCATTTATGGTATTTTGTTACAGCTGCCTGAACTAAGAGAGGCACCAAAAGTCAATGATTGGAAAAACTACATTTTTTTTTTTTTTGCAAACAAACAAAACTAATATATCATAAAACACTGTTGAAGAAAATCCAATTTGGTGCCTTGGCAGAGTCTTGAATAAATATTCTGTTTTAAGCAACAACTCCATGAACCACTTCACCTGCAAGAAAAGAAAGATTCAAGTAAAATTTTGTGGCCAAAACAATTATAGAATCCTGTTGTTACCACTCAAGGAGAAGGAGGAGGAGAAGGAGAAAAATAAGGAAAAGTAAGTTAACCACAAAATGCTGCCGTTACAGTATTCAGTTTGATAATTTCACCTACAGATTCAGTAATGTTAACAGCATAACAGACCATTGCTGGATAAAATTAACAGGCTTGTGAACGAAAGTTTCAAATTAAATATTTTTCTTTGTCCAGGTGCATAAAAATGTAGAAATTTTGCTTTGAGCAACCACATAAAATGTATAACAAGTTTTCTTCTTAGAATAAGCACTGATGTTCAAGGTAAGTGAGGGGATCAAATGGGACAAAAAAATAAGATAAGGCTTAACAAGAGCTGAGACTCAAAAATGAGGTGATTTCAAGCAAAAATTGAGAGTCATAAACAGGGTGAGATCCCAAGATAGGATGAAGGCGAGGCTTATGGTGCTCCTGAAAGTGAAGTTCAGCTATGGTATGAAATTAGGGACCAGGGGCGAACAAAGGGAAGCAAGAATCTCAACTAAGAGGCAAGAATAGAGTCAGAAACACATGAATCCCTAATAATTGTTAAGGGTACGGTGGTGATCATTCCTTCAAAATAAGACCCAGTAAGCTTTGGGCTGCATAAGATCGCCTTAATTCCAGGAATCATCTCAAAACAGCTTTGTCAGGTACACTGTTCTTTGACTTTGCATTTGGAGACAGATTCTGGAAAGTAAGCTGGTAGACTCAGGATACAACAATACTGACTTCTAGATCTGCCTACAATGGAAAAGACACAATCACGGATTACACCTAAAAATTCCAGGAAGATTACATAAGACAGAATCTGAGAATTCTGAAAAGTAGATTTGGGTTGGGCAGGGGATCAAAACTTGAAGCGGGTGGGATGATGAGTAACCTGTTTGTTTGTTTTCTCCCATTATCTCCTGACCCAGTCTCTAGAGAGACCTGGATTCCAGAATGGCACACCTGGAATGCAAAGAAGGTTCTCCAAGAAATAATCCTTTATTTCTGGTCAGAGAACATGGAGTGAACCCTCATGGAAATAAGGGGGTGAGAGAAATCCTCATGTGATTGTTTTCTTTTTTCATTCTCCTGGACCTGTCCTGAGGCAAAGACCAGGCATGAAGGCACACTTGCTGGTGGCAGTGGTGGCTATTCAGCCTCATAAAACTTTGACAGATGGACTGAGCTCCAGTCTAAGTCTGAAGGCCTAGGAGTCAGTGATGTAATTCCAGTTGAAAGTTCACAAAGATCAGCAGGTTTGAGTTATAAGAACCATGTTTCAGTTCAAATCTAAAGGCAAAACAAACGAAACAAAACAAAACAAAAAGCAGATGCCTCAGTTTGAAAGTCTTTAGACAGGAAAAATCTTCTACTTGGGAGAGGGTCTGCCTTTTTTTCTATTTGGGTCTTCAATTGATTGGATTAAGCCCACTCATATCATGAAGACGTTAGTTCCTAATACAAAATTATACAAAATACATTATCAAGATTTTCAACAAGCTGATTCTCCCAATCACATTTACCAAACAATTCCCAAAATAATGATTCTCAGATTTATATGAAAAGGCAAAAGAACTAAAAGAACCAAAACAATTTTGAAAAAGAACAAATTTGGACTACTCACACTACTTAATTTTAGAACTTGATATGAAGTTACAGTGATCAAGACAGCATTGGAGTGCAAAAGGGCACATATACCAATCAATAAGGCTGAGTCAACATTGCTCAGTGCCCAAGCCAAGCCAGGTGCTAATTCCTTTTATAATAACTCCTGGCTCAGCTCTTCTAGGTACATCTTAATTTCCTAAAACACGGTAGGGCCTTAAATATTCAGCTATCTTCCTCCCCTACTGGATATGGTGCAGAATAATGTTAACAGATGAAGCACATTAAAGTCATAATCTATTGTCACTCTGAAAGAAACACCAAACTTCCTCTAACATTGCTGTAATGGGGGTGTCCTGAAAGGAGAGAAAGATAGCCAGCAAATTCTCAGATTACGTCTCTATCAAGTTCAATACTATATTGTGGATGACTGCCTTATTCTTTGCCTTCAACACACACACCCATCGGGTATTCAACTAACACCTGTTGAGTGAGTTACTAGAATAATATTGAGTAGAAATATTTATACCTCTAAAAATATAAAAACATTGTAATAGAAACATTTAAAAATAGCAAAAACATGTTGATCATTTAAAATATTTTATTGTATTAATATTATATATAATACAGAGAAATAAATATTTTTTGTGCTACTAATACAAATTAAGGAATAAATATTGTTAGTGGTATCCTAAATCAGCTTCAGTGGAATAAAAGCTGTTGTACAGGATAATTTCACAACTTTATTTTCATGTTCACATGTGATATTCAAATACAGAAAAAATCTATTTGTTATTTAGGGTTTTTTAATAGCTTTGTATAATTGATACACCAAGAACTCCATACATTTAATGTGTACACTTTGATGAATTTGGACAAATGCAAACACCCATAGCACTATCATTAGTCTCAAGGTCATAGACATATCTAACACCTTCCAGAAGTTTCCTTGTGTCCCTTTATGTTTTGTTTAGTTTTGTTTTGGGTTTCATTTTGTGTGTGTGGTAAGAATACTTAACATGATATCTATACTCTTAACACTTTTAACAATACTCTTAATACTTTTGAAGTATACAATATTGTACTGCTAATGATAGACACTATGCTGTACAGATGATCTCTAGAAATTATTGATCTAGCATAAATAAAAATTTATAACCATTAGGATTCTAAGTGAATGCTCACTTTGTTTGTTATAAATTTAAATTTTTAATTTTCCTTGAGCCTGGAGTATACTGTGCAAAAAGTATTCTATTCATAAAATCTAGTAAATTTTAAGTTAATTTCTACAGTGTCCTTGATTAATATTTATCAACTAAATAGACTAAATTCCCTAATTAATTAATTAATTGTTCCCACTTATAACTAATTTACATTTCCTTCAGCCTTACTTTCCAAGCAAAATTTTTCATCATTTAAAAAAATCACATTAATGTCTAATGAATTAAATAAACTATAAATTTCAAATTCTTTTATCATTCCAATATCATTTACAATTTTAGTACAATTCTTACACACTTTTCAATTGAATATCATAAATTTAAAATCAGGCAGAGCTTACACTGGAACCATGAAGCTAATTTGTTAGACATTTTGTTAGGCCCATTATCTCACCCATTTTACAGACCAAATATATGCAAATTATTTCCAGACTTAAAGTAGAATTGTTAGTGCTATAGATTTTAAAGATTTTATTAGCTACATTTATTTCTAGTACTTTCGCTGGTTTGACATCTATTTCCCACTAAGCAACTATTGTTATTTCACATAAATTGATGTTACCATCCTAATACTTGGGAGCAATCATCTTAATTTGGCTGACTGCATGTAATAGTGTAGATTTTCATCAAAGTAGTGAAGTTAAATGAAGGGTTTTTATCCAGAGATTCTTATGGCCCTTGATGTTTCCTTCTATAGTTCCTGTGAAAACCTAGGATTTAATGTGGGTTCTTCAAAAGGAGTTTGTTCAGCATTTCATCTTCTTGTTCAATTTTCAGCATAATCTTCTTCTTTTATCTGATTTTTATAAACAGAAATTTGTGACCTACTACTCACACTATTGAAAACTTCCTTCAACCAATCTCTAAACACACAGCAAAATATGGTACTGGCAGAAAGGTAGACATAAAGACCAAGAAATAACACTGAGGGCCAAGAAATAAACTATACATCTGTGGTCAGGAGATTTTGAATAAGGATACCAAGCCCGTGCAATGTGGAGAGTAGTCTTTTCAACAAATAGTGTGAGAAAAATCACATTATTGTATGTGAAAGAAAGAACTTGGATTCCCTGCTTCACATCGTATTCAAAAACCAGCTCAAATTAATCAACAACCTAAATGAAAATGGAGGCATAAATCTTTGTGACATTGGATTAGGCAATGGTTTCTTAAAACAACACCAAAATCGGGGCGCCTGGGTGGCTTAGTCAGTTAAGCGTCCGACTTTCGCTTAGGTCATGATCTCGCGGTTCGTGGGTTCGAGCCCCGCGTCGGGCTCTGTGCTGACTGCCAGCTCAGAGCCTGGAGCCTGTTTCAGTCCGTGACTCCCTCTCTCTCTGACCCTCCCCTGCTCACGCTGTCTCTCTCTCTCCTAGAAATAAATAAAACATTAAAAAAAATATATATAAAAAAAAAACAACAACACCAAAAGCACACAAGTAACCAAAGGAAAAAAATAACTAGTTTAAGTGGATTTCATCAAAATGTAAAACTTTTGTGCTTCAAGGGATACTATCAAGAAAGGGAAAGGACAAGAGAATGGGTGACATTTGTAATATTTATAAACTCACAGGCCTCATAAAGTACTTCGATCTAGAATATAGAAAGAATACTTACAAGTCAATAATAAAAAAGACAAATAACCCAACTTAAAAATGGGCGAAGAATCTGAATAGGCATCTCCTCAAAGATATACAAATGGTTAACAAGTATATGGAAAGATGCTTGACATCATTAGGCATCAGGGAAATGCTAATTGAAACCACTGTGAGATACCACCTCATGCCCGCAGCACTAGCTTTAATAAAAATGACGCACATTAAGTGTTGGGGAGGATGTGGAGAAACGGGACCCCTTGTGCGTTGCTTGTGAGATGTAAAATTGTGTAGCTACTTTGGTTTGGCAGTTTCTCAAAGTTAATATTTAAGCTAGTTAAATATTAGGGTTACCATATAACCCAGCAACTCCATTTCTAGCTGTGTACCCAAGAGATTGAAAATGTATGTCCACACAAAAACGTGTACACATATGTTCTTACCAGAATTGCTCTTAAAAGCAAAAAGGTCGAAATAAGCCAAATGTCCACCCACAGATGAATGGATAAAACAAACCGCGGTGTATCCATAAAGCAAACTAGTATTTCACAATAAAAAGAAATGAAATATTGGTACATATTATAGCACAGGTGAACCTTGAAAGCAAAAAGCCATATATTGCATAATTGCATTTATATGAAATGTCCAGAATAGGGAAATCCACAAAGACAGAAAATAGATTTGTGATTGCTGGAGCCTTAATGGGGTATGACTGGTCATGGGTACAGAGGGTCTTTTTGGAGTGATGGAAAATCCTAGAATTAGATAGTGGCAATGGTTTTAAAACTTGGAGAATATAATAAAAATCACTGAATTGTACACTTTAAAAATGGATTTTGTGATACATGAACTACATATCTCCATGGAAAAGCATTAAAAAAGTAAACTAGACTGAAGAAGTTTGAAAGCAAAAGAAGCCATCCTTTGAATTGAGTAGCAGAGCAGAAGACAGCTGTTACACAAACTCTACTCTTTGGAAGCACTGAGCCTCAGTGTACCTCCGGCTGCCTGTACAAGGGAGACTTAGACCCAAAGCAACTCCAGGTGCAGCTCACTACAATTAGAACAATTTTGGCCATTTGGAAGCAAACAGCCATGACCTTAAAACTATTTGGCCAGGAGTAACTTGTAGTTAAACCCAAATACATTGTCATTAAGCCAGACAAGTACTATAGCATCTCATAACTTAAACAGTAAATGTTAAAATAATTGCATATTTTTTCTGCACACTAGTGATCTAGTAACTATAATTGCCAGGCTTTGCTTATTTCTTGATATTTCAATCACCTAAATTATAGGAACAATTTTGTTTCAGTTATCAAAGATACACATTTGTCTCTATCTTTACTCAAATGTATTTAGAAAATACTGTATTTCCACTAGCCAAGACTTTAATTATTTTTTGTATCTTCATGTGAATGAGATTTATAGGCTTTTGATCCACCAGAATATTTTAGCCTTATTTTAAATCTGGAATCTTAAATTCAAACACCTACAAAAAATAGGCGTGTACTAGTAAGGTTCAAAATAAAGGGAGCAGGGGACACCTGGGTGGCGCAGTTGGTTGAGCATCTGATTCTTGATTTTGACTCAGGTCATGATCCCAGCGTCATAGTATCAAGCCCCATGTCAGGCTCCACGCTGAACATGGAGCCTGCTTGGGACTCTCTCTCTCCCCTGCTCATGCACCTCCTCCCCATATATAAAATAAAAAAATTAAAAAATATATTTTAAAAAATAATAAAATGGTCACTTGGGTTGCTCAGTCGGTTAAGCATCTGACTCTGAATTTCAGCTCAGGTCATAATCTCATGGTGGGTGAAATTGAGCCCCACGTTGGGCTCTGTGCTAACAGCGTGGGGCCTGCTTGCTATTCTCTCTCTCTCTCTCTGTCCCTCCCTCACTCATGCTCTTTTTATCTCTCTCAAAATAAATAAATAAACATTTAAAAGCAAAAATAAAATGAAAGGAAAAGGCAGATGTTGAAGGTAGGGAAAGATGGCGTCCATGAGGTGCAACTAAGTAAAATAAATATTGCCCAGTATAACCAGATTTCCATTTTTTTAGGAGGGAGGAGAGGAAATCTAGAATTGTAGAGCTTTAGATAAGAAATATGCCTGATTTTTTTAAACAATGGACATAGCTTTTGGAAACTGAGCTAAGAACCATAACTATTGCATTTCATATTTTATTTCAAAAAAATATTTGTTTAAGGCTCTTATCCTTTCTCAGAGAAAAATGGATATTTGTCTCTAGTATTCCAGATTCTAGATTTCCGTATTTCCATATTACACTTCAGAGACCTCTGGTGACATTACTATTTCATCCAAATCTATGCCATCTCAGCCTCTGGATGACTGCCTAACTGTTTAGCAGATCAGCAATAGGTTTTATACATCCTGTGTGGTTTATTTAATCAAAGCAGATGCTGTCAATTGCTTGTTACACTTTAGAGTTAATTCCTTCTTAATCAAAATGGCAAGAGTCTAGAATATTTAAGAGATCGACTTGTTACTATCACTCTAAATTTCTAACTGGTTATTATTAATTTCTCTCTGGAAGTCTATGAAGCATCCCTACATCAAAATGTATAAAGAGAAATTGGGGCACCTGGGTGGCTCAGTCGGTTAAATGTCTGACTTCAGCTCAGGTCATGATCTCACCCTCAGTGAGCCTGCTTCGGATTCTGTGTGTGTGTGTGTCTCTCTGCCCCTCCCCTGCTCATGCTCTCTCTTAAAAATAAAACAAAAACATTAACAATTTTTTAAAAGAGAGAAATTAATGTTTCCATCATTGCATTCCCCATTTCTGTTTGACTCAACGTTACCTGCATAGCTTCCTTTCATTTGCCCTGCTCACAGTGTAACCAGTTAGGTCCCATTTAGTCACCACTCTGAAATATCTCTCATGTCCACCCACTCTTCTGCATTATCAGTATTATCACAATGCAAGCCTTTTGACCTTACATGTGAACAGTTATAATAACCTTCACAACCTTCCCAGCCCCCATCCAACTGTCTATTTTGGGGAGAATAGTGCTCCTGAATCATCACACTGATAGGGTTACTCCCCTAAAAATACTAGACCTCTTATTGCTCATAAAATGATCTAACTTCTGTAGGAAGGGAAGAAACTCACGTTCTCTGGGTATGGGTAATAAAATAGCCTGTGGAGGTATGGGTTCAAATTCTGGTTCCACTTTTACCAGAATACCTCGAAAGAGTTACATTCCACAATCTCAAATTCCTTAACTCTAAATACCCTCTTAACACTTATCTCAGAAGAGGTGTTTTAAGAATCAAATAAGATATCGTGTGTGAAGTAGTCAACACATCTCAGGTTCTTGGAACTGTGCTTCAAGTTTCTTAAAACTACGTCTAGAATCTTACCTAGTTCCTTGGCTCAGCAGGCCTTTGAGTTGGTTTCCTGGTTCCCGGGCACAGAGGTCAGAATCATGAACAAATGTCTACTAAAGACACACCAACAAGGTTGTGGATAAGGTGGAATTCATCTGGGCACCAGTGTGGATGTCCTCACTCCTCACCTCACCTGGCTAACCTCAAAAACCACAAATCAGTGACCTCTTGTTCTGATCATACCTTGTTCTGATCATATTGTTTTCATAATGAAAACAATAAATATGTCAGTAAAAGATGGGGTCCTGGAACGCCAGCAAAGATTAGCCTCTTCCCGATTTCTTAGTCTTTTATCTGCACTACACGTTAAACTTAACTACTTCACAACTTTTTCCTTAGTTTGCCCAACATATGGATAGAAAGCTAAAATAGCAGTTTATTTTCTGCAGTTTCTATGTTGGAAACTTTCAGTAGGTGTAGAAATCTGCATTTGCATTTGCTGCACCAACAATTTAAGATTACTTTTCCACACTTCTTTGCCGGCAAACAAATGCGGTGTGGTAATAATAATGTCAAATACCCCTCATTGTTAACGTGCTTTGTATCATGTTTTGGTGCAAGCAGAAGTTGTCTTCTGTTCTCCTTCTCTGAGAGATAGGCTGAATGCTCTGTCTGACTTCGGAAGCATATGCCCATGACAAAAGATGAATTTGCATGTCTCCCAGCTTTCAGATGACAACTAGCCAAGCTTTTGAAGATGTAACTTGTGGCCGTGTGACAGAACAATGATCGTCTGGTCCTGTCACCTGCCTTAGACTGGGTTTCCTGGAAACAGAGACAAAGACCAAGCACACTTGGATTACCGAGGGGTTGTTCTTGGATGATACTTACATGGAAGTGAGAAAGGCAGAACTGGGAAGACTTGAACTTCCGTTGCAACCAAGGCTCTAGCCAATTCCCTTCTGAGGCTGGGATAGACCCTTAGTATTGCCCCAAATTGCGAAAAAGGGGCTGGACCTTTATCTCTTTGCATTAGCCATTTATTACCAGCAAGCCACCTCCTAAAAGAACCTATAGCCCCTATTGAGCAGTTCCTAATAGCTGAGGGAAACTCCCAGTGAGGGATGGAGCTGTGTCAGGTGTTAATATGTCCAGAGGTTGCCCAGAGAAGGAAATGAGTGTAACATCCCTGAATAAGAGATCTGGTAGTTCCTATAGATCCCCAGAAAAATTAAACCATATGTCACAGACTCACTAGGTCTTATCTACTCCACTAACCTATCATGAGACTTGATTAACATGGTAGAGGGAATGAAGTGAACCAGCTTATTTTAATGCTCAGAGCACCACTTCATCTAGTTAACTTATACAATTCAGCGAGAGGAGAAAAACATGAAGAAAACCAAACTCTTACATTTTTTATGGGCTTAAGGTGTTAGGGAGTAACATCTATCTTACTTCAGACACTTCTAAACACAACGTTGTTAGATAAAACAAGCAATCAACAGCAATTAATCAAGCGTACCTAGGCCTCACTTCAGTGTTGTAGAGTGACTTCAGTATTTTGCTGACCATATTGCAGCGTCAACCCTAACTTAAAGCAGCTAAGTAACCAAGGTTGTTCTTGATGATATATCATTATTTCAGAGATTAGCAAGCAGTTTCTTTGCATCAAAGAAGCTTACAGGTGAGCATTTTCAGGAATCACACCTGTGAAGGATTAAAGGAAGCTAGATTTCTCACAAGTAGAAGTTATACTTCTATGCAGTTGTAGCGAAGGCTTTGGTCGATCCTAAGGGGAGCTCCTGTGTGGGCTGTCCTCGGGGAGAAGGTATAACTTTGGATGAGGTAGTTTCTTTAGGCCATGGACAATGTCTGAGGATGCACTCAGCCATGAGCCAACAGCAGGCAGTACTTCTGGCAGCTGAGGGAATGAGTGCCATGGACTTGGAAGAGGTATCTGGACAGAACAGAAGGGCATCTGCTGGGTCACACATGCACCACTCAGATCCACTTGTTCCTTTACTCTTGGGATTTGGGTTGGCTTCTTTTTCTGGAGAAACCTACAAGAACGTTAGTGATCCTGGTGCTTCAACTGACTCCAATAACTCTCTTCTGCCTGTTCTAGGTTCCCCTCCATTTTAGCTAGTACTTATGCTGGCCTAGGTGGTTTACTAGGTGAGACAATTCAAATCCCCCAATGACTAAGAGGAATGAGTCCTGCTCATCATGACTACCCTATAAAATTTTAATACTTTTTATTTATTTCTAGGAGAGAGAGAAAGAGAGAGACAGCATGAGCAGGGGAGGGTCAGAGAGGGAGGGAACCCTGTAAAATTTTAACATCAAAAATTTTCAGGAAGTAACAAGAGGTCTTCAAGGGGGTGACCTCATTGAAAATGGTGACACCTTACTGTGTTACCTGATCTCTTGCGAAACAGCTCAAATAAACCAGGTGGTACCCAGAGCTTCTCATTTGATGAAACTCTTGCTTTGCTCCCTGATGAAGCCATTCCTGCTCTGAGAACAAGGACCATTAGACCTGCAAAGCCTAGAACTGAAGGGATAGGAAACTGGAATATGTTAGGTAATGTCCATCAGGGAATGAAATCACATAGTCATTTAAACAGGAGAAAATAGAACTGTAAACAATATAGAACTAGACATGGAAAACCATCACTACCTGTAAGTATAATGCATTTTCTCAAATACTGACACCTGGAAACCTAAGCTGAGGTCATGGAGCCTGAGGAATCTGGAAGTTACTAAAATCCTTAAATGAATATAGCATATAACTATTTACTATGCGCTCAGGACTTTAGTTAATTGATATTGCTTCTCTACATCTATTTTCCGTATCTACTAAATAAAGATAAAAATAGTAACCCACTTTATTCTGCTACCTTAAAATGAGGCTTCTTATATAGGTAGCTTTATGCAAAACACTTGAAACTGAAGCTATTCAAACATTCGCGAGTTGATAGGAGGGAAAAAACACTAAAAAGTCTATGGGTATTCTAGTATTCATAGTCGCATAATAAACCTTCTTAAAACTTGGTGGCTTAAGAGGCAAGTTATTATTATCTGTCGTGTTTCTGAGGATTGACTGGGCTCAGCAAGGTGGTTCTCGTTTGCGTCCATATTTCACACAGTTGCAGTCACACAACAGATGAGGCTGTGGTCATCTGAAAGGCAGGCTAGGCTCAATGTCCAAGAGGGTGCACTCACATGGCCGTCTGCTTTTGGTGGATGTCTTCTGGGAGCTTTGTTAGAGCTGTTGACCAGAGACCCTCCACATTCTATCTTTACGAACTTGAGTTTCTAACATCATGGCAGATGGGTTCCAAGAAAGAATGTTCTAAGAGGAAGGGAGGAAGCTGCCAATCCTCTAAAGGACTGTATAAAAACTGCATAGTGTCCCTTAATTCAATTCTTTTCTCGAAGGAATTGCAGGGTCTGCCCAGATATACTTTTCCACAGGAGGTAGAGAAGAAAACTCCATCTCTTAGTAGGAAACAGCAACTTCACATCACTAAAGACCACGTGAATGCAATCAGCAACAATCATTTAGCTCAATAAAATTTATGAGAAATAATACTCAAATTCCCTGAGCTAATTTCATGCAAGAAGCAAATTTTATGACATTTGCAATCTGTTTGCATAAAGGAGCACTTTTCAGGTATGGATTTTGACACATGTCACAAGAGTCATCAAATTAATTGGCAGCTAAATGGAAGTGTTGCTATCCAAGAATTTAATGAACTATAGTTTCCTTTAAAACCAGTTTATTTCAATCAGAACTCCTTGTTTAGATCTTCTCCCTGAGCAACGTTGTCTGAAACAAGCGAAGCCCTGAAATAACTGTAAGAGGCAAAAGGCTACATGAACTGAACAAATCACTGAATGGGTGGAGAATGAAGTACTGCCATCTTAGAGAAAGCAGATAGATCACTACAAAAATGACACGTTGTGGTCAGGAAAGCAGGCTTTGCAGGCAAGCAGATTTAGGCTGGAATCTCAGTGTGCCCTCAGTGTGCAATCGACTCTTTTGAAAAATGTGTATATTACCTCAACATATCCTGGGAAGCAATAAATGACACCATTTTGCTTATTTACTACTTTTATTTGTAGAGGAGAAAAATCTACCATCAAAAATGTGTCTCTTTGGCATGTGGATTATTTTAGACTGATTACTTTTTAAGAAACAGAAGGCTCAGAAAGAACTTTTGACCCTCACCGTAACTGCATAAAGGAATTTATAAATAGAGGGCCCAGGAAGGGAGCTGTCACTACAGATTACTATAGTATATTAGGAAGTATGTGTGGTAGACATGGGGGGACTTAGCAAAGTCTGTTTTTAAAAAATTCCTCTCTATGCCCCATTGTTTCTTGATGGCTTACAAAAATTTGTTTACCAAACTTTTATTATTTTGCATCTTTCTATGAATTGCTTTCCTTCCCTTTGAAGTTCCCATCCCTACCTCCTTCTTTATAGCTCAAGATACATACCTCATTTTGCCTGTCTTTGGAATCTCTCATGCATAATTGCATTCTATTTACTCCAGTTAATCTGTCTCATCTCAATCAAATTCTCAGACCAGCCAGAAGAATTTTGAACAGTTTAGAAAATTGTTTCCTCCTCAACACATTGTAACACTTTAAAAAATTATGTTTCCCATCATCTTTAGTCAGAAAGTAGCTCACTCATACACAGAGCGTCATTTTATTTACTCTCTATGTAGCTTTTTAAAGCATTTTCCTTATGAGAATGATTTTCATGATTCTATAGAGAATAAGCTTCTATTTCTAAACAGCCTATTTAAAAATGGAGAGAGTAACATCAATGCATTTTTCTAACTAAAACTAATATACTTCTGAGCATTACTTCTGAGATAACATGTCCCCCCTTTTCTTTATTTCCACACTGCAATACTTCTTATAGCAGGACTCACAAGTACTTGGTAGATATTAGACATTATATAAATATTTACTAATTTGATAAATGTTTAATGTTTGTAGCATTCATCATATCAAATTGTATACTTTAAGTGACCATTTTCTTGCTCTTAATGAGGGAGGGAACTGTGCTGCTAAAAGAGTCATTACATCCAAATCATTTTAACGTCTTCTAATAATTCAAAGTTAATTTCATCTGTGTCACCAAATTACTTTAATGGTTTTTAGTCACTAATTGCCTCACCCCTGTTCTGCTGTCAGTCCATAGCATTATCAATCAGGTATCTGACCTTACACTCAGACAGAAATAGCACTTGCTAAAATTATGAATGGCATGTCTTACTGTTAATGAGCCCTTCGGGGACAGCCAATTTTCAGTTCTTATTACTGATGAAACCAATCACATGTGGCTCTGACAAACTATATTCTGGTTTGAAATAAGAATCAATGATTATATTTATGTAAGTATTAGCAAAAACTCTTTCAGCACATGGCAGACTAAACTTTAAGAAAATCCTATTCTAGAAAACCTTGCTGCAAAATTAATAAAGTGAAATTCCATAGCAGTATGTGCATAACCCCACATTCAGATTCAAAATAAATCATACAAGACTGAATGCCAGTTGGGGCGCCTGGGTGGCTTAGTCGGTTAAGCGTCCGACTTTCGCTTAGGTCATGATCTCGCGGTTTGTGGGTTTGGGCCCCACGTCGGGCTCTGTGCTGACTGCCAGCTCAGAGCCTGGAGCCTGTTTCAGTCTGTGATTCCCTCTCTCTCTGACCCTCCCCTGCTCACGCTGTCGCTCTCTCTCTCTCTCTCCTAGAAATAAATAAAATAAAAAACATTAAAAAAAAAAAAAAGACTGAATGCCAGAGATCCTTTTTAAGACCAACTCAGTGTGAAAAGGCTACACAAAAACTTAGTTAAGGTCAAGAAGATAATATAGACACATTAAAAATTGAATTCATAGGCCATAAATCAGGAAATATAGCCTTGCTTGCCTGGCTAATTTCATGAATACAGGTACATAAGCTAAAGCAAAGGGGAAAAAAGTGAATGATATGACCCTGCTACTGCTGGTCATTTAAAGCATTTTCCTTCCTGGCCCTGACGGAATCGCTGATATCTGACCTGCCATGCTGCTATAACTAATACACCTGACAATGCAATTGGACCTTGAATAGCACAGGGTTTTGGGGTATTGAGCCCCTCACAGTAAAAAATCCACACATGGCTTTGACTCTCCCCCAAGCTTAACTACAGTAAAACGCTAGATGGCAAGTAACTCCTTCTGTGAGTGTTCTGCAAGATGAGCAAACATGTCTAATATATTTTAACTTGATAAATGAGCGATGTCTTGCAACATGAGCAATATGTGATGCTGATTGTCACATGATCACAACTGAGCCAATGGCTCCTGAATTTCGCTTTGATATACGAGTGCTTTGGATTACAAGCATGTTTCCGGAATGAATTATGCTCGCAAATTTTTACTGTACTTACTACATGTACTTACTACATGCTGTTGACTAGAAGCCAAACTGATAACCTAAGCAATTAACACATACTTTGTATGTTACCTGTACTACATACCATACTCTTACAATATAGTAACCTATAGAAAATAAAACATTACTAAGAAAATCATAAGGAAGATAAAGTACATTCAGAGTATGCTATATTTATTGAAAAATTGTACATATACGTGCACCTGCGAAGTTTGTACCTTAGTGTTGTTCAAGGGTCAGCTGTATATATTTGTGATTCCATTTGAATGTTTGAAGACACTGGAAGGCAATCAACACTAAGGTCCTTGAGAAAAGAGACCCTTAACAGGTGATACACATATATCCTTGCTTTTTTCTTCAAGACATTTTTCAAAACCATGGTGCAAGGAAAGAGAACACAGACTAGAATGCAGACTGAGAATAGAAATCTTTCTAGATTGAGGGAAAAAAAAGATCAGAGTTTGGGTTGCCAAGGCAACCGGGGGCAGGTTAGTAAAGAGGAGGGGCCTGCAGAAAATGAGCCCTGAATATTTTCCAAAACAAAATCTACTTCGTAGGAAAAGACTTTAGAGAGCTTAGCAGGGAAGAGCCCCTCAAAACCCAGAGAGATAAAAATAAATTTCAGAGATCTCAGCATGATGGGGAGACACGGCAATTTGGATCTAGCTTAATGGAGAGACCTTGGTGAACACACTAGTCTTCCAAGTGAGACTCCGATGCAGTACATAATGCTCTCTAAGTAAATACCATCACCTAGGGAAGTAGAGTCTGTTGTGAGTGCATCAGATGGAAAGTAAAAGTTGTAATCTTCTACACTGAACACTGAACACAGTAGCAAAATGACCCTGACTATGGAGTCTAAGCAGGTTAGGCTGAGGTCATTTGAGAAAGTGTTTTATCATGGCTAATGTGGTTTAGGATCTGACCTTCCACAAAGGTGAAATAAGATTTCGTGTTGTTGGGCAATCTACAGGGAACTTACATCTTTGAAAGCATCTTGGCAAAGGCAATATTTGAGGGGCAAGTGGTTAGGACTTCAGAAAAATAGTACATTATTCTAGCATCCATGGGATACATTAGTTGGAGACAGTTTTGCAAATCCATCTCCAGGCGGAGAGTCACTATAGTCATTTCTCTTTCAGCGGGAATGGGACCTGGGGCAAGAAGAGGGGGTATTGGAATATCTAACAAGGTTGGGGTTCGTTGTCTCCCTCATTGTTCCCTTGGGCTGAGGCAACAATATTTGGGGCCCTGGTGTACTGAGGGCAGTGGAGGCCAGCTTGGCGGGACTCAGTGTGGCCCTCCCAAGTGACACCCATGAAGGGTAGGAGTGGCTGGATGCTGTTAAATTCTGAGCATCTACACTACAGGCCTGGCTTCAGGATGGAATTACACAAATGAGCTCTACTGCTAATTGTCTGTAACTGAGATTTGTAGGGGACCCCAGGACTCTATCCATAACGCATGCAAATGCAAGACACTTGATGAGTTCACTGTAAGGACATTTTTGTGGATGGCGGTTTTACAATCTTGAGATTGCTTCATTAAAATGATAGTAGAATCATTAGCACACAAACCCGCCAGCCAAATGGGGCTGATTTTACAGTGGGAGGGCCATTCTGCCTGGGATATAACTCAAGGCATAATATAAGGAGGGAGCAATTTATTTAAGCATCATTCCCATGGGCATCATTTAATGTAGAGGGAGGTGAGTTCTGATTCAGCTGCCACACCCAGTGGCACTCTGTCTGAAACCTCCTAATAGAGCCTGCCAACACCAGGTACTCAGCCATCCTACAGTGCAGTTATGCACCTGGCTAAACTTCCAGCACATCTCCTGGGACTCTGTTAAGCCCGAGGGGTCTACTAGCAACCCGGGTTAATCCAGGTTGTATACAATAACACCAAGAGCCACAACAAAGAATCACATTTGCATGTGGCTACCTTCAGAGCAATCAACTGGATACTGACCAATGGGGAAGTGTGGCTGCTTTGAGGCAAGAGAGCGTTGACTTCCTAGTGTAGAGTAGGATATGGATCTGGCCACATCTACTGATGGTGACACAGGATTCTGGGCTCCCTTTGTTATATAGGGGAAGAAAAGTAATTTTCTCTCTCCCCTTCTAGGCTTTTGGTTGAACCACCCCTGTAATAAAAGACAGATTAACAGGAGAAAACCAAGGGTAATAACATGCATACTTCAAGCATGCATGGATGATATCCAGAAAAACTGAGTAACTCCCAGAATGGCTCAAGCCACCATCTAAAATACCATCTCCAGATAAAGATAAAAGATGTAGGGGTTGAGGGGTAGTTAGGAGAGATTTCCAGGTTTTCCTGGAAATGAGGGTAAGTTGTACAGACCTAAGTCATTGCCTTCCCCATAGATGATAGGTTCCAGAGATTTACTCATCCTCCTCTTCCTGGTACAGAGTGGAAGACACTCTTGCAAAGGGGGACTTCCCCTGTAAATGTAAATTTCCCTAACAAAAAGATAACCTCTACTCAATTTTCAGAGCTTTGCCTGTGTCTGCTGTTACTTAAAAATAATCAGCCTAAAATAATCCTCATGCCAAAGAGACGTATTTGAGGATGGTAAAATCTGCTCCCCTACAGTGGATTTTATTTCACAATGTTCCTAATTTGATTGGCATCCACTAGATGGAGGACCACTCTCTCTCTCTCTCTCTCTCATCCACACAGTTCCACTAATGGATCCTGGGGCTAGAATTACAATCTCCTGCAAAATATATTTATGAATTTGGCTTAATTAACTAGCCTTTATAACCCAGAGAGCAAGGCTAAGCTGGTTGTCTTAGTTTTGCAGCTGGTATTGGGTCATGGTGTTGAGGATTTTTTTACCTCAATACCAGGTGATAAGGGAGCATGAGGCAGGCTGAGGGGTAAAGTATAACTTAGACCCCCCCCTCACCCCAGGTTTGGGTGATATTCCTGGACACTCCCGGCTGCCCAAGAACAAAGGAAAGGGGTCTAAGTGTTTGCCATGGTAAAGTGGGAAACTAAGGCAAGTGAAAAATTAAATTCCCTTACTGTCTGCAGCCCATTGACCAGTCCTTAAAACTGGCAGAGTGACCTCCCTCTAGGAAATCTGCTGCATGGTGATACTTTGCTAGGGGCAAAAGAGAGCCTTTGCTTAACATTGTCTCAAGGTTGGGGATCCTGTAACCTGTAAATCTACTTTCTTTATCTCAACGCCCCCCAGGATATATGTTGGCCATCCTGCTCCAAGCTTATGGTGCGCCCCGCCCCCCATGCATCTGAAGGGTCTCATGACTGAGGTTTCGTTAAATGGTAATAAATGGCATTTTCCCAGCAACAGTGAGCCCCTCAAGGTCCTGAAAACCTTGCTTCTCAAATTCCTTAGAGACTTACTCTATCGCTGACTCCCTCCCAACCTGAGGGCATATGATGAGTCACCCATTACATACCCAATGGTGGTCTCTTCCTGCCCACAAGTCCTGTTCCTGTGCTTTAATAAAGTCACCTTTTTGCACCAAAGAGGTCTTCAAAAAATTTTTGAAGACAGTTGTCGGCTCTGGATCACCCTACCATCACCTCAAACCTTCATCACCCAGGGTTCATTGTCTCCCCACTTGGAATAATGAAGAGGAGGACACAAAATAAAATGAGCAGCAGGTAACAGCTTATTAGAATAGAAGATTCAAAAGTAAGAGTAATATGAAAGCTCACTTTGAAGACAGGGGCGTTCGAAGGTGAATACCCGCAGACTGTAGGGAAGGAATGTAGGCAAGGGTTTTGGTCACCCTCCCTTCCCTTTCCCCCGTGTTCCTTCTCAGGTCCTATCCTTATTGGTTTAATAACTCTAGGTGCTGGGCTGTCCATTCCTGATTGGCTCAACTGCATTCCTTGAGGAATCAGACTACGGTCATACTGTCCCTCATATACCGTAAGTTTTATGGTTTACTTATTTCAGTTCGGTATTTTTTTTTCTAATGTTCTATTTATTTCTAAGAGAGAGAGAGAGACAGCGTGAGCAGGGGAGGGTCAGAGAGAGAGAGGGAGTCACAGACTGAAACAGGCTCCAGGCTCTGAGCTGGCAGTCAGCACAGAGCCCGACGCGGGGCTCGAACCCACGAACCGCGAGATCATGACCTAAGCGAAAGTCGGATGCTTAACCGATTAAGCCACCCAGGCGCCCCTTCACTTCGGTATTTTGACTGTCATATTCCTGAGGGGAATCTGAGGGGGAGCAGATGGTGTTTGTTACATTCTTAAGAGGAACCTTAAGCCTAAGACGATTTGCTCATGGTCAGATGCTCCCAGCATTGCTTTAAAATATGTTTTTCTCCACCCAGGGACCTCAGGCCCTAACCTTTTTCCTCTCTGCCTGTTTTATTCTACCTTTCCCTATCGTAATTGCCTGAGCTAATAAAATCTGTTTAATCATGATCTCTAAGCAATTTGGTAGCTGTTTGTCCCCTTGAGCCATTATAAAGGGGTCCTATTGCACAAGGCCACGAGTCATAAATATCTGTTGTATTAGATTCCTGTTAATGCCATAATAAACTATAGCAAATTCAGTGGCTTAAAAACACACAAATCTACTATCTTAGAGTTCTGTAGGTCAGAAGTCTTAAAGTCAACAGGGCTAATACACTGAGCAGTGAACACGGTAGCAAAATGTCCCTGACCATGGGATCTAAACACATTCAAAATCAAAATTAAAAGCAATCAGCAAGGCTGTGTTCCTTCTGGGGTCTCTAGGGGAGAGTCCATTTTCTCCCCTTTTCCAGTGTCTAGAGGCTGTCTGCATCCCTTGGCTCATGACCCGTTCCTGTCAACATGATTTTTTTTACTTTTACCTTGACATCGTTTACAGTGCCTCTCACTCTACCGCCTTCCTCTTAGAAGAACGCTTGTGATTGTCATGGACACACGGATAACCCAGGACAATCACCCTGTCTCGATGTCTTGAATGCATTCACATATGCAAGGTCCCTTTAACTTAGTCACAATTTATAGAGTAGAACATGAACTTTTGTGTGGGGCTGGGAGTGGGGAAAAGAAGCATCACGCAGCCTACCGCACTTTGTGTGCTGAACAGCTACAAGAGACGCCAATGATAGTGTCTGGGCGGCAGGGTCTGAGTGTGACAACCAGGGAGTGTGTCCCGAAGATCTCCCTTCCAATAAGAACTCACAGGATGGGAACTTAGCTGGAAGCCTGTAGTTACAGCTCCCTCTGCAGCCATCACACCTTTTTTTTTTTTAATTTTTAAAAATTTTTTACAAATAGTTTATTGTCAAATTAGTTTCCACATAACACCCAGTGCTCATCCCCACAAGTGTCCTCCTCCATGCCCATCCCTCCTCCCCCCGACATCCATCAGCCCTCAGTTTTTGTCAGCATTTGAGCGAATGTCGAACTCCTCCCGGGCTGCCTGCAGACGACGACTGAGCACAGCAAGGCTTCTAGAACCTGGTCATTTCTGCCCAATGCAAGATTCTTCTATCAGGTGATCTTTGTTTCTGATCTTCTCTGCTGACTGGCAGGACCAGAGCTGCACCACAGCCTGCATGGCCTTACCCGCTTCTGCTTTCTCCTCCTTTCTTTTCACAGATGCAAGATCTATATTATAGTCTGAAGGCTTTTCCTGCCCCACGTTGCTTCCTTCCTCCATTATCTTTCCCAGACACACCCCATTCCTACATTCCTTCCCCCATCTCGTGTCTTCCAACTCAGTTGGCACAAGTTGCACGCTAGGGACCTCTAATTGACCACTGGACCCCCTGTAGTTTAGAAGAAGAGTGAAGCTATGAGAAACTTCTAGAATGGAGTAATCTGGTAGAATTTCATGGAGGGACACATTGGATGTGTATTTAGAGGCTGTGTAGCATTTATGCAAGCCATAGAGAGAAAGATAAGGCAATTTTGGTGGAGGAACACACAAAAAAGTGGGAGAAGCAAGGTCTTGGAGAATAGGAGGTAGGTCCTTTCCCATGGAGAGTTCCATTGTTGACAGTTAGAAGTGGACAGTCTTTATGATGACTGTTATGTGAGTCCTGATACCAGTGTCCAAGATGTGACAGATATCTTGGACTATGAGCATCATTGTATGTTCATCCTAAGGTCTAAATACATAAGATTATATTATTTATCTTCATTGTGGCCTTTGATTTGGTTAATACAAAAGAAGAAGCACACCTTTTTGTTTTTAGGCAAAAGAAAAGCAATCTTTTTCTTAGCTGTTACCTTGAGTGGAGCACATAATATAGTGTCCTTTGAGCTCCCTTTTCTATAAAATCTCAGAGTGGGCCTTCACTGTGCAGACCTATGTTTCACCCTTATAGGGAACAGGCAAAACATATTTTTTTCATCACTTTTTACTAAAGTAAGAACATGGCCAATTTAACCTCTAGCCTCTTCAACTGTAAGGGAGAAAAAAAGAAATATCATTTGGCTAGGAATTTGTTTCTTGGACATTCCTTTTAAATTCTAGAATTAAGTTCACAGTTGCTTTACGGATATGGCGAAAATAGACACTTCTTTTTTTTAAGTTTGTTTATTTATTTATTTTTTTTTTTGAGAGAGAGACAGACACAGCATGAGTTGAAGAGGGGCAGAGACAGAGGGAGAGAGAAAATCCCAAGCCAGCTCTGTGCTGTTAGCACAGAGCCCAATGTAGGGCTTGAACTCATGAAACTGTGAGATCATGACCTGAGTCAAAACCAAGAGTCGGATGCTTAACCAACGGAGCCACCCAGGCATCCCCAAATTAGACACTTCTGTTTGAGTCTGGACTTTCCTATTCATGGCTTAGTATAAGATTGTATTTTCAAATCAGTACATTCCCTGCAAAAGACATGATATCTTTACTCTTCTTTTTAATGACTTTTATTTTGTACTAGTATCAAACGTTTATATTCTGTCATTCTCTGCAAGCACACCCAACCTTCCCCCTCTCCAATAATTCTTACTTCTAGGGAAATAAAGAAGGAATTCTATGGCAAGAAGGAAAAGTCTCGGTGAGTTACAGATTTCATTTTAACCTTAAGAACAAGCCTGAAAATTATTCTCCAAGTGGATAAATTGAGTCCCAAAATAGCAACACACTTGTGCTGACAGATGGAGCTGCGGATAGAGGAATGTGTTCCGCAATTGCTGCCTGGAGCACTTCCATCTGTCACCAGGTCTCTGCTCTGTCTGTATATCCAAAACTACCCTGTCCACTAACAGGCAATTGCACATGCCTTCTTCATTCATTTCGCAACGATGCAGACTAAATTGTTCACAAGGATCTCTGAAGCAGTAATAATTAAAATTGTAGCCAGAGAGCTCTATCTCTATGGTATTAAAACTTGATCATGTACAAATGCCACCTCTTATGGATTTCTCCAGGTAACATGTCTAAGAAAAAAGGAAGCAGATAAGTGGAAGGAGGAAGGGAAGGAGAAGGAGAGAAAAATCTCCCACTCAAGTATGAATTAACTTGCTTTCTTTCCTTAAAAAACGTATTTTCTTCTCTCACTTCCTTTCTGTCAAATAAAGAGTAGCCACATGAATGTTAAGATCCAATTTATTGTTCTCTGTAGGCAGCACAGTAAATTTGAACCCAGAGTCTGCAACCTCAAGGTGTAAATCCAAGAAGCTCTCCATTACTGGCACTAGGACCCTGGGTGAACTTGTGAACCTCTCTGTGCCTCAGTGCTCTCTCCTGTAAAAGTGAGGATTAATATGCAGAACTGTTCCATTGGTTGGATGAGCATTATGTCAAAACGTATGCAACAAGTTCCCAGAGCGGTGCCAGCCACAGGATGAACTTAGACAAACAGCTTTGAGTGGGTCCATAACTCTTACTGCGATGTCATATAAATGCCGCAGAGGCTTGGCTTCTAGTCTTCATAACCCCAGAGGGGCTCCCCAGGAACACAGCAAGCCATCTCCAGCCAGCCACTGCCCCGTGACCACAGGCCCAGAGACGACCAGTTAACCCGCAGTGCCCAGTGTTGCTTTCCTAATACAAGAATTTCATGACATTCTGACCTTGAAAGACCTACCTTGAACTGCATGCCCAGAGTCGAGACCCTCTGTCCAGGCTCCAGAGTAAAATCACTCCACTCAGGGCTCAGGCTTTCAGCAGGTTGTTATTTATTTACTTATTTTTTAAAAACATATGTAAAGTGTTAGCTTTCATTGTGTGAATATCTATGGTAAAAATTACTAGGATCAACAAAATTAAATGTAACTGGAATACGTAGGTTTGAGTTTCTCACCTGGGAAACATGAAACACAACAAGAAGGTGATGGAGAAAATACCAAGGTATTTGTGCAGTCTGCAACCTTTTGAGTTCTATATAAACAAATAAGCCATGTGGTCCGATTTCGCATTTAAGAAATATTTTTAGAAATAAATTTGACTTCTTTATAATGTGCATTGAATCGATTTCAAGAAAATATTTCAAATAGGAACATTTCCACTGACTTCTTCCAGTGCATAATATGTAATATATATTTTATATTTGAATTTTGATCACCCGAAATTTCTTTTAATGAATCCAATGCAAGAAGAGGTTTTTTCCTTATTTTTATAAATGGCTATTTAGTTATACAAATATTAGTAAGTGGTTGTATTCAAGTTTTGCCAGTTACTTAAAGTATCAGTCATTATATGTAAAATTTTCACATAGTCATATAATGGTCAGAAGTCTCTAGTTAGTTCTATTGATTTGTTTCTGTGTCTTCTTTCCAAGTGTCTTCATTCATGTAAAATTTTAATACACTTTTAATATCTAGTCAAACCAGGGCCCTGTGCCTGTTAGTCCTTATTTTCAGAGCAATCCTTGACATTACTGAATGATCCTTTTTTACAGAAAACTTCTAGTTTTAGTGTTATTTCTTGAAATCCCACAAAACAAACAAACCCTGGTCATCACTTTAATTGGGATGCCTTGAGTGTTTCTATCAATGTAGGGAAAAACTACATCTCTACAAAAGAGAATTCTCTATTCTATGATCAAATATGTTTTCCAGTGCCTTCCATTGTTCAGTAAATATGCCCTTTCCTGGCAGCCAAAACAGGGCCTCCCTCCATCCAACCTGTGTGTTGGGAGAAGGATGGAGAAACAGGAGCCTGGAAATCTACCCCTGAGACCCTGAGACATCTCCTGTGAAGATGAGGTTGGTCGAGTTCTTCTCTAATAATACGCTGGGTGCTAAAGAGTAGGCAAAATAATTTATAAAACTGGATTGCAACTTTATATATTAGAGAAATATTTTGAAGACAAGTTGTGGCATTGGAAGACATGACTTCTCTTCGTGTATAAAACAGTTACTGACTCTCATCCCTGAAGTGCAGAGAGTTCTTTCCTTCACACTTGTTTGGAATTTCACTGAACCTTTCACACTTTGTCACTTGATTCCCATTAGGAATGATATGCTTCTGTCAAGAGGTTGTTTGGGGCTTGTCTGGGCAGCTTGAGGCTTTGGAACTAAAGACCCACTAAGGAAGGAAGTCAGGAGCTAATCCAACCAGCCCTAAGTGTCTTCTATAGCATTGCCTTCTCATTATTTTTATGCCATCTAGAATTTTCTATAATAGGATGGGTGCTCAACTCCTTTGATCCATATTTGCGTTCATTCTGAAATGTGAAGTTCGATAGATTCAACAAGATGTAGTGAAACATTTTTTAAATGCCAGTCATTGGAATTAGAAAAGTAGCACATGCTTATTTTAACAATTCAATGAGTAATTTGAACAATGCCTTAATAATTTGAACAATGAAAAAGCATTTGAATTAATGTCAACCCTCTGGAGTAAGTACTGCTATACACTTGATTTAGATGCCAAAACATATATATATATATATATATATATATATATATATATATATATACACCCCTCTGACTCAGTATTTCTTAAATTTGACTGAATGCCTTGAAGTCCCCCTTTTATTCTTTCGATCCACAGGAACCCATGACATTTATTGTCTTTCCCACTCACTTGACACTTTTTCTCCATCTTTTGAAACTGCATGCATTATAAATTCTCAATGTTATTTAATATTTTGCATGTCATGTCTCTTTAAGAAACAAATTCCCTGAGAAAAGGGACTTTGTATTTTACTTCTTTATATCTGTCACAAAGTCCAAGATGTCATTAGGCTCATAAGAAGGACTAGATAAAAAGAATCATACAGGTAAGTGTACCATTTCCTCTCTCTCTCTCTCTCTCTCTCACACACACACACACACACACACACACACACACACACACACCTGTGTTGGGTCTCACTTTGAGAGCTGTGGAATGTTGACAGAGTCACTCAGTTTCCTTCTTAATGATATTGGGCTCAAAACACCACTTCACAGAGTTGTTGTCATGGGTGAATATTACATGTAAAAACTTCACTATTTATTATATAAATGCCAATCACAAATAGGGTTGATAATATTTGTTGAGAAAATGCAGAAATCCTCATTTATAATCATTAACACAATAAGGGAGTCAGATTTGAAATAATATTTAGAGGTTTCCTACCTGCTGGAATCCAGCTCCAACTGGTCCAGGGGTCCCTGAAGGATGGAAGATGTTGATGAGAAAGAGTGAGTGAGACCCAAGATTCTTTCTGATCACCAGGCAGGCATCTCTGTCCTGTCAGTTTTGGTGTCTTTATTTATAGGTCAAACGATAACATGACATCAGAAAATGGAATGTTTACAATGGATAATTCTTTGTGATAAGATGCTTTGGAAAGTGTACAGAAACAGGTTTTACAGAATTATTCTTGCAGAACTGCCCCAGTCATAGTCAGGTTGAGTAAATCTTACAACTAAGAAAATAACAGGGTGTTCTTACTGAAAAACAAGATAACATACATATTTGTTTGAAATTAATAACGCTAAAATTAAGGCATAGGCTAAGTTGTACATAGATAAACTAGGAGTCATTCTGTCTGGCTCACAAGAGGAAGAATGTATTTGAGCTGGTTAATAAGTTGTTTGTGCAAACTTTTTTGATTTGCTGCTAAATGCATAAACACCATGGGGGCCCTAAGTATCAGCCTTGTATTTGGGTTTTGGTTTTAACTACTCTTATCCATCCTCATCACAGCTGCAAGTGTAAGGGAAGGTGTTTGTGGAATGTAGGCCTTAGGGAAGGGACTGCTATTCATCACCAGTTAGCAAAGGTATATGCAGTAACATGTTCTGCCTTTATCTGTTCCTATTCTCTAAGTTAGGCTCTTTGTCTCAGGGCCAGACTTAATTGTCTAGTTATATTCCTTATGGCACCAGAGAGCCAACCATACCTTTAAAGAGTTTAGCTCATTTCCAATACATAGAATAGCCTCTTCGAGTGCATTTACCTTTGTGTCTAGTTTTTTGCCTATGATTTCTTGAATAGCTAGGGCATGAGAGACATTTTTGTTTAGTTGATTTACATGTTGAGCCGTGTGAACCTCTTGGACTAACCCAATGGTAGAAACAGAATTGTACACATAAAGGTCAATCTTTTATGAGTAAGGGTCATTAGCATATTTATAGTTCAAGAAAAGTATCGTGGAAAACAGGACCTGACGGAGACACGATGTCCACTCCCGTAATTACAAAAGAAGAAGTTCCTGCAATAATTTCCTTCACAAGGTGCAATCATCATACCAAGGCCAGAATAAGGGGACAAGTCACACATAATATCAATCAACAAGGTAACTTGGGGGTCAGAGCTCAAGCATAAATGATTGAGTGGGGGTGGATATCAGTCGTCATCTGACAGCAAGAGGCTGCGCAAACTTGCCTTAACCTCACAAAGAGTTTTCTCAACTAGTGAGTTCAGAAATGGCTCCCGACACCTATCCTAATCTTGTTTTATGGATGAGAAGATACACGGAAGTGATGTAATTCAAGACTATACAACTAGGGTGCTACTATACATATTTAACCAAAATTTCATTAAATGAAACCTCACACCCTCAAGTGCAAGTACCTTTAGAACAATTAATATGCTTCAAAGAAATCTTTTATTCATATTTAACCTATAGTTGATGATTATAATCATTTTAGTAATCTCCCCAATAAAAACAAAAACCACTTTTGTCTTTGAGCTGTTGCATAAATACATAAGGCTAGGAAATGTGAACGTACCTGATGGTGAGTGGAAAACTGTTCTCATAACGTCTAATTTATGCATATTTAAGCATTCATATTGTGAAACCAACCGTATCTCCCTGATGTTGAGGAAAAAATACACAAAAAGGATTAACAATGCCCTATTGAATACTCAGCTCCTTGTTATATAATAATTATATGACTGGGGAGTCTCATTGGCTCAGTCAGTAAATGGTGACTCTTGATTTCAGCTGAGGTCACGATCTCACGGTTGGTGAGTTACAGCCCCACATTGGGCTCTGCACTGCAGGGGCAGAGCCTGCTTGCAAGTCTCTCCCTTGTTCTCTCCCTCCCTTCCTCACATTCCTCTCTCTTAAAATAAAGACATAAACTTTTAAAAACAATAATAATTATATGACTAATTATAATACTGAACTTAAAAGAAAAGTAAAGAAAACTAGTGTCCCTTTCTTCTGAATTTGTGACTCACAGTTCACAGTCCTGGGTAAGGCGTGAAGGCCAAGTGTGGAGATGCCGGACCTCCAAAAGACAGACAAGTGCCTACCCATCTTGACAATTATCTTCCATGTCTTGCTCACTCTATATATTTTTAAATTTTTAAAAAAACTGTTTTATTTATTTTTGAGAGAAAAGAGCATGAGCAGGGGAGGGGCAAAGAGAGAGGGAGACACAATATCCAAAACAAGCTCTAGGCTGTCAGCACAGAGTCTGATGTGGAGCTTGAACTCACAAACCATGAGATCATGACCTGAGCTGAAGCCAGACACTCAACCACTCAAACACTCAATCACTCAACCACTCAAGCAACTGAGTCACCCAGGTGTCCCGGCTCACTTGGTATTTAAATCTGCATGATTAAGGTACAGGCCAGCCAATGGGAAAGGGTCGGCTGAGTTCTGACAACTGTGTATCCAACCAGGCAGCCTCGATCTTGCACACCACCATGACAATTACCACTTTTGCATTTGCCGGAGAAAAGGCAAGACAACTGTACTCTAAATACCAGGCTCGGAAATCATTAGACCATCAGCCCGGGTTAATAAAGAATAAGCATGCTTTTTCCAAGGAAAAACAGAGCCTCCATTTTAGGATTTGCCTTTTATTTATTTATTTATTTATTTATTTATTTATTTATTTATTTATTTTAATGTTTTATTTATTTCTAGGAGAGAGAGAGAGACAGCATGAGCAGGGGAGGGTCAGAGAGAGAGGGAGTCACAGACTGAAACAGGCTCCAGGCTCTGAGCTGGCAGTCAGCACAGAGCCCGACGCGGGGCTCGAACCCACGAACCGCGAGATCACGACCTAAGTGAAAGTCGGACGCTTAACCGACTAAGCCACCCAGGCGCCCCAAGGATTTGCCTTTTAAAACGCTAATGGAATCGCTATAGGGAATCTGTGTTGTATCATCTTATAGCACTAGCTTCTGAAATCAGACGAGAAGTAGTTACCCAGAGACGTACGACCATTTGAATAATCTTGCATAAATAGTCCCTGTTCCCTTAGCCAGTCTTCCTGGACAGTTAGGCTATAGTTTTTAAATACGTATTTGGACAGTTTGCAGTTAAAAACCTACAGAGGATGATTGTGGGGAAGAGTCTCCCAACCGAAACAGTACTTTCTATGCTAGCTTCCTGCTGCACAGGAATCTTTTTGCTTTTTCTTTTCTTCATTTTCATAATTCTACATGAGTACATCTGAGTGATCTTAGGAGAAGAATAAATCCAAATGTTGAAAGAAATTAGACTAAAAGTGTGAATGAGTGGTGGGGCGCCTCGGTTGGTTGAGCACCTAACTCTCAGTTTCAGCTCAGGTCATGAGCTCATGGTTCATGGGATCTGCACAGATGTGCAGAACCTGCTTGGGATTCTCTTTCTCTCTCTCTCTCTGCCTCTCCCCTGCTCCTGCGCAATCTCTCTCTCTCTCTCAAAACAAATAAATTAAAAAAAAATTAAGCATGAATAAATGATACTCCTTCCATCTCTCTCCCCCACTCCTTTTTTGAAAGACAGTTGAGGCAGTAAAGAGACCATTGAGCGGAGAGCCTGGCACGAAGGTAATGGCTGCCCACATGGGAGAAAGATTCTGAAAAAGAGCTGTTGCCAACTCAGAACCCAGTGCCGCATTGTCTGGCTCTTAATTTGTCTCAGACCGGTTAATAATATTTATTTTCCTCCCATTCTGGATTGATCTGAGGCTGAAACAGTCTCAAAAAGGGAGATAAAGGCAGCTGTCCTTTGTTTCAATGTCATTAATTCACCTTCTCAACTAGGTGGTAGTTACTAACTGCAGCAATCTCTCTTTCCCAAGCCAAAGACGAATCTTAAATTCAACAGCCAGATTTAATTGAAAAACAGAGACTTCACTTCATTCTGAACTTGAAGTATTTATTACATAAGTAGGTAATCTCTGTTGTAGTTAATGCCATAAATATCCTGATGGTATAGGGCTCCAAGGTGCTATTGTGACTGCCTGAACTCAGACGCTTACGGCGTTATCTCTTATGGAAAATAGCAGTGCCCCTTTCCTTTTTGCATTTTTTCACTGTATGTGAATTATTCATAAGTATAAAATATTGAGATTTATTTTTCAGCGTGAACACACACAAAAGAGAGGGAGGAGAATGTATCATAAGCCACTGAATTTACATCTTTACAAATAGCTTGAGATCTCAGAGGATTCTTAAGTGAGAGAAACAGGACAATTTTAACACGATTATTTCTACAGAAACTTCTGGGCAGCTCATCGGTGTAAACAGAGGAAATTGGTTCTTTGTACCGAAAGTGACATCAGACAAATGTCAGAAACCATGGCCCAGTTTTTCATGTTTTGTGGAAGAAAGACAGATAAAAAAATGCAGCCTCTGAATCCTGTCACTCATTGTTAAGCTAAAGCCTTTCTCCAGTTACTTCTTAGGGTTTTGGTATCCATGGAAATATTAATATCTGGAAATTTATATTTAAAAAAATCCTCCTCACCTGTCCCATCACCAGAGACCCTGCCTGAATATTTCTGGAGCCGTGGCTGGCAATGTGTTCCCCAAGGGCCTCAGACAATTTGGATGCAATGGATCCCTGGATAAAATTCTCAACACCTCAAAGCATAGTAAGAACTTGGATTTGAATGCTATATGTCACAGTCTTTATTTTAACAAGACCTTCCTAGAGGGTAACAGAGATGATGAGTTAAGGCAAAAGCCAAAATCAGTTTCAACTGAAGAGTTGGGTGCATGGCATCATCAAGTTATCTGCTGGTGGTATGGTCAGAGGGGACAATGGTGCCACTGTGCAGGTGGGGGTTGCATCACTGAGGACAGCAACTGGGAAGTGAAGTGGCCCTCCTCTGTCACTCTGGCCAGTGGCCCATGTTGCCTTATTGGTGGAAATGCTTACACTGGTATAAAAATTCTTAAAAATGGAATCCTGCACAACATTGTACATGGAGCCTCTGAAGGATAAAAGTCAAGGGCTTTTGGTCTTCAATACTCTGTAATCCAGAAGTCAATCAGAAATGAAATAGCATATAAAACACTGGGAAAACTTATCTTGTAACATATCTTGTAAGGTAGCAAGGATCGACTAATCTAGAGAGATTGAGATGTGGAGACACTTATTTGTAGGCTTTACAATTCAATTTATAGACTCCTAATTATTACTTAGATGACACTTCCCCAAAGTTCTTCTTTCTGGCTTTTTGGGGGCCATTTTTGTCCAAGATGCCTCCATTCCTAACCTGCTCACCATGATCTGAAACAGGCTGGTGAACATTAACATTAGAATTTCTCTATCTGGTTTGTTTTCTCTTAAACAGAAACAAACAAGGAGGTCAGGAAAGTGGGTGACATAACCAATTGATGTTATTTCTCTTTTTTGTATTTACAGTAAATTGAAATGGTTTTTCCATGAGAAAAATTTGGAGGAACACCATCTTTAAGTCATGGCTGTCTTGCTATGGGAACATTTGAAAAACTCAAAAACCTTCTATTTAGCAAAGTATAAAGAGAACAATGGAGGTTGATGTTTAAGAGTTGTGTGCGGCTGTGCGGAAGGTAAGGAATCATTGATGCAGATTTTGTTTTATGGTTGAATGGGACCTTTTCTCCTCCCCCTCCACTTTGACTTCTGGCATCGAAGTCGATATATGACATAGGGGAAAAAATACCAGTTATCTTAAAAAATGCATTAAGATACTAAGTGCACATTGGGTGCTTGCTATGAGCCAAACACTTTCTAAGCACTCAGATTGTATCTGTGAAGAAAGCGAGAAGGAAGAAATGCCTGCTTTTGTGAAGTTCACATGCTAGTGTACGAATACAGATAGTAAACACACGAGGTAAATACTATGCTCTGTGAGAATGCGGCAAGTACTCTGGGGTAAGTACAAAGCATAGTTATGGAGGTTCCGTTCAAGCAATAATTGCCTTTTGACACTTTCAGGAAGACATTGTGTTAGATATAAGGGATTCAACAGTCCTTACCCCTAAGGAATGAGAGTCCCATGTCGTGGGCTATACACCAGGGCTGGTCACGATAAGCACATGCAGATTGCTACCCAGCCTTGCGTGACCATGGGGGGAATTGCTCATGGACCACGGCACTGTTTCCCACTGGGCTTCACAATTCATCTCAATGCAGTGTCCCAGGCTATCTCCACCCGTGAATTAGGGCTGCCAATCATGAGGAACCATGAAGAGTGTCAAATTAGAAATGTTACCCAGCTACCCCTCAGCCCAGCTGCCTCCTCTTTAAGAGAAGTGAAATTGCTTTGAAAAGTCCCTGCTAAAATCTGAAATTTAGCATTTCTCAGGAAGCATATGATACGTACCAAGAGAATTGTATAGACACTATCTAATATAGGACATCAGAATAGGAAAGAAAAAGCCTCGTTTGCAGTTATAAAATTAGATTATATCCTATCACTGTTGTTCCTGTTATCTGTTTCCTAGAATACTCCTGGAAGACATTCCATGGAAAATGTTTAAATTTTATCTATATATAGCACTTTAGTATAGAAATGCTCAGGAAAAAAAAACAAAAAAACAAAAACCCGCACGTGGTTTTCAACTGGGTCTATGAATACAATGTTTTATTTTTTTTTAAACATTTTATTTGTTTCTGAGAGAGAGAGACACACACACAGTGTGAGCAGGGGAGGGTCAGAGAGAGAGGGAGACACAGAATCTGAAACAGGCTTCAGCCTCTGAGCTGTCAGCACAGAGCCTACGCGGGGCTCAAACCCAGGAACTGTGAGATCATGACCTGAACAGAAGTTGGACGTTTAACTGACTGAGCCACCCAGGTGCCCCCAACATTTTCTAATGAAAACCAATATTGATAAGATACGATGTGATTAAGAAGAAGACATCAGGAAAAAAAATCAAGATACAGGGAGCCTGGGTGTCTCAGATAGTTAAGCATCCGACACTTGGATTCCAGCTCAGATCATGATCTCTCGGTTTGGTTCATGTGTCAGAGCCCCCCGGGGGGCTCTGCACTGCTAGTATGGAGGCTGCTTGTGCTTCTCTCTCTCTCCCTTTCTCTCTGCTCTTCCCTCGCTTGTACTTTCTTTTTCTCTCTCTTTGAAAATAAAACTTTAAGAAAGAAAAAGGAAAAATCAAGATTCTCTGAAGCATCTGGGGTAAAAGAGAAAGAATAGCAGAGAGGGTATAACGAGTGGCAGTCATGGCATTTTTGCCATAGTCCGACCCAATTAAGCTAATGCTTTGTCTTTTCATGATTCACTAATGATGAGCTCTTATTAAAATTGTACATTGTGCTAATATTTAAATTAAAATTTTTTCTCAGTATTCATATTGTCTTCAAAAAATACCTTGAAAAGCTTTCCTATGATCATTTCATTACATTTTAATATGCCCCTAAAATCTCAGTCATGTCTCTCCTATCTCTGTGTCCTAGAATCTAGCCTTGCCATCACTACCACTTTTTTTGCATCTTTAATGCTTTATTCCATAGAAGCATCAAAAAAAAATTTCTAGATCCACTATTAAAAGAAAAAACCTGAAAAAGAAAAGACAATGGCAATGTTTGATATGATATTGAAGATTCTTATGAACACGGCTTCCCTACAGAATTATACATTTTCAGGTTACAAAATTACAGAATGCGGGGGGAGGGCGCTGCCTGGGTGGCTCAGTCGGTTAAGCATCCAACATCGGCTCAGGTCATGATCTCACGGTTCCTGGGTTTGATCCCCGCGTCGGGCTCTGTGCTGACAGCCAGCTCAGAGCCTGGAGTCTGCTTCAGATTCTGGGTCTCCCTCTCTCTCTGACCCTCCCCTGCTCACTGTCTCTCTCTCTCTCTCTCTCTCTCAGAAATAAATAAAACATTAAAAAAATTTTTTTTGGAAAAATTACAGAATGGGGAATTACTTCTACTTTAGGCCAAGATGTAGCAAATATCGGAATCAGGCAGAGCAGGACAGGATCTCTGGGCGGGAATGGAAGAGTCCTATCATCACCTCAGGCTCCTCTCCGGAGCGTTTTCAGGTCACAGCATGGGGGCGAAGGGTGATGTGATCTCAGCCTAGAAGTTTCTTTGATTCCAGGAGGTACAGTTGACAGGCAAGGAGACCAGGGTGCTGTGAATCTGCCAGTGAGAGTCCCTGAAAGGAAAGAACTGCACAGAGAGAGGTCCAGAGGTCTGCAATTGTCCCCTTCAGTTTTCAGCCAAGTATGGCTAAGTGTGTGCACGTAAGCCAAACTTCCGGTGGCCAGAGAATGAGCCACTCAAAAGGATTATGGAAGCAATATCCAGAGATCACATCTGGCTGGAAGAGTTAGTGTTCCCACAAGCCAGAGTGGGAAAACTTCACAATTCTCAGTGCATGAGCTAAAGTACTCAGGAAACTAGTGATTAAGCATTGGGACATTAGCTCCTGGATAAAGGCAGCTCTAATTCCATCTGACAAAGGCTTTTAAAGCAAAAGATTAAGTTATTTGCATGCAGCTTAATTGCAAAAGAGTTACCAAGAGGCGAGTGGAAGCCTACTTATAGGGGTACAAAAATATCCATCATACAATAAAGGTAAATTTCGCAATGTTTGCCATTGGATAAAACATTCTAGGCACACGGAGTAAGAGGAGAAAAATCAATAAAAAATGATCAAAAAATGACCAGGTGAGAGAATTAGAAAAGGAGAGAATTAGAAAAGTTATAGTTATATTCCATATACTAAAGAAAGTAGATAAATCATGGAGTCTTTTATTTTTTTTTAATTTTTTTTTTAATGTTTTATTTAATTCTAGGAGAGAGAGAGAGAGACAGCGTGAGCAGGGGAGGGTCAGAGAGAGAGGGAGTCACAGGCTGAAACAGGCTCCAGGCTCTGAGCTGGCAGTCAGCACAGAGCCCGACGCGGGGCCCGAACCCACGATCGCGAGATCATGACCTAAGCGAAAGTCGGACGCTTAACCGACTAAGCCACCCAGGCGCCCCGATCATGGAGTCTTTTAAATAAAGACTTAGAATATTTTTTGACTATTTTGATTTTGAGGTAATCTTACATTTACATAGAGTTGCAAAAAACACCGAAATCCCAGAAAAACTTTATTCAGTTTATCCCAATGGTAACATATGGTAAGACTCTAGTAAAATATCAGAAGTAGAACATTGAGATTGACTTAGTCAAGGTACAGAACATTTCTATCCCCCCAGGGCTTTGTGTGTTGACCTGTTATAAGCACAACCACTTACCTTCCCCCACCCCCTTTCAACCTGGTAACTACATATGTTTTTCCTTTCTATAATCGTATCATTTTAAGTGCATTGTATAAACAGAATCTTTATAAACTATAAACTGTATCATATAGTTTTAACCATTTAGAATTATTTTTTGTGCTATGCCTAACTCTCTCAAGATCGTGCAGGATGTTGCTTACATCATTAGCTCAATCCTTTTCACGCTGAGTAGTGTTCCATAGCAAGAATGCTAGAACAGTTTAATCACTCACCACTGAGGAATATCTAGGTTGTTTTCAATTTGAGGTTGTTATGAGTAAACATGCTATACACAGTCATGTAAGACTTTTGTGTGAATATAAGTTATCATTTCTCTGAGATGGATTCCTTGCAGTACAACTGCTGAGTCGGAGGCCTCAGCTGCTGGTTGCACGTTTAGTTACTTTAAAAACTGCCCAACTGCCTTCCAAAGAGACAGCACCATATTACATTTCCCCCAGCAATAGCTAAGTGATCCAGTTTCTTCACAATTGTATCCACATTTGGCATTTTGATAAGAATTGTGTTAAATCTGTACATCGAGTGGGAAAGAATTAAAATCTTCGCCATGTTAAGTCTTCACATCCATGAACATGATATATCTCTTCATGTATTTAGATCTTTGATTTATTTCATCATGATTTCATAGTTTTCAAGATTCAAATCCTGTATAGGATCTGTTGGGTATATACTTAAGTATTTCATTTTTATGCGATTCTAAATGGTATTTTAATTTTATTCTTAGTGTCCAATTTTTCATTGCTAAAATATAGAAATATAATTGATTTTTGTATGTTGACTTTGACTCCTGTAAGTTTGAGGAACTCAAGAGTTCTAGGATGTTTTTTGAAAATTCCTTGGGATTTTCTACATAGAAAATCATGTCATCTTGAAATAGAGACAGTTTTATTTCTTCCTTTTTGATCTGTATGCCTTCTCCCTCAATCCCTTTTCTTGTTTTATTTATTTCACTGGCTAAAAATTCCAGCACTGTGTTAAATAAAAGTGGTGGAATCAGACATCATAACTTCCTTTCCAATCACAGGGGTGAAAGGATCAGTGTTTCATCTTTAAGTACAATATTAGCTGCAGGTTATTCATAGAAGCTTTTTATCAGTTGAGGAAGTTCCTCTCTATTGCTTTTTATGTTTTGAGACACTTTATCGTGAACATGTGTTACATTTTGTGAAATACTCTTCCTGCATCAATTGATATGTAGTTTTTCTTCATTTGAGTGTTAAAATGCTGGTTATACTGATTGATTTCCAAAACACCAAACCAAGCTTGCATTACTAGAATAAACCTTACTAGCTCATGGTGTTTAATTTATTGTATATATTACCCAGTTCTATTTGCTTAGATTTTGATAAGGATCTTCCCATCCTTTATTAGTACGTTATTTGAGTCGATAGTTGTCTTTTTGTAATGTATTTCGTTCTTGGAGGGTAATACTAGCTTCACAAAATAAATTAAGAAATACCCACTCTGGGAAAGGGGGAGAGGCAAACCATGAGAGACTCTTGAATGCTGACAAAAACAGAGGACTGGTGGATGTGAGGAAGGATGGGCACAGAGAGGGGCACTTGTGGGGATGAGCACTGTGTGTTATAAAACCAACTTGACAATAAACTATTTGTAAAAAAAATAAAAATAAAACTAACAGGGTAGTGAGATAGGAAAAATGATTGAAAGGGAGTGGGAGATACAGGCTTCCAGTTATGCAATAAATAAATCATGGTAATAAATGGTACAGCATAAGGAATATAGTCAATGGTATTGTAATACCACTGGATGGTGACAGATGGTAGCTACCTTTGTGGTGAGCATAGCATAATGTATAAATTGTTGCATCAGGGGCACCTGGGTGGCTTAGTTGGTTAAGCGTCCGACTTTCGCTCAGGTCATGATCTCGCGGTTTGTGGGTTCGAGACCCGCATTGGGCTCTGTGCTGACTGCCAGCTCAGAGCCCGGAGCCTGTTTCAGAGTCTGTGACTCCCTCTCTCTCTGACCCTCCCCTGCTCACGCTGTCTCTCTCTCTGTGTCTCTTAGAAATAAATAAAAAATATTAAAATAAAATAAAATAAAATAAATTGTTGCATCACTGTGTTCTACACCTGAAACTAATGTAATATAGTGTGTTAACTATACTTAAATATAAATTAATTAATTAATTAATTAATTAAAAAAAAAGAAATACCCACTCTGATTCATTCTCTGGAAGAGATTATGTAGAGCTGGTGTTAATCCTTCTTTAAAGTGAAGTGGAACTCTCCAATGAAATCATCACGGTTTGAGGCTTCTTTTTTTAGAAATTTATTTTATTGTTAATTCAATTTCCTGATTATTTGTGAAGATACTCAAATTATTTCATATTGAATGAGTTGTGATAGTTTGTATTTTTTGAGGAAATGTTTCATTTACTCTAAATTGTCACATTTACATGTAGTGAGTTGTTTGTAATATTCCCTTATATCTAGAACATATAATAACCACAAATTAATACTAGGAAGACAAAGAAACTAATAAAAAGGCATCGTCAAAATATCTGAACAAGAACTTCACCAGTGAAGATCATTGGCTGACAAATAAACAGAAGAAATGATGTTCAACATTCTTAGTCATTAAGACAATGCAAACTTAAACTACAATGAGATGTCATTTAACCTTTAGTAGGTTGGCTAAAATTAAAAAGACTGAATACCCCCAAGCATTGGTGAGAATATGAAGGAGTGGAAGAGCTGGCACTCTCATTTACTCCAATAAAATCGTAAGATGGTACAACTACTTTGGAAAACAGTTTGGAAGTTTCATATAGATTTAAACATTTATCTACCATATAACCCCACCATGTACTTCTAGATATTTACCCATGAGAAATGAAAGCATATCTCTGCACAAAACACTGCACACAAACATTCATAGCAGCTTTATGTGAGCAACCCAAATACCCATCCGTAAGAGAATGGACAAACATGGTGTGATATGTGTCTACACACTGGAATACTATTCACAAAAAAAAGGAATACACTATTGGTCCATACACCAACACAAATGCATTCAAAATAATTAGAGACAAAGTACATCAATGGTGGCTTATGGATAGTGACAGTGGGTGTGGACATTAGGGATGAAGGGATTACAAAAAGATGCAAGGAATTTGGAGTGATGACTATCAACTTGTTTGTAACAATTATTTCCTGTGTGTATAAATATATCAAAATTTATCAAACTGTATGCTTTCAATATGTACAATTTATTGCATTTCAATTAATACCTCAATAAGGTTGAAAAAAATACTTTAAAAAAAAAGAAAGAAAACTTCAGGAGGTTTACATCAACTTGCTCAAGAAGTCCTTCATAGCCAAGTTCTTTTATCTATAGATTTGCATGAGTTTGAAGCTACCAAAGTTACTGATAAAAAAAAAACAAATAAAATACAAGTATTCATCTCTAAAGATTAACACCCTAACCATTCTATCTAAGACATCATGTAAATAACACCTACAAGAGAGGCTCATCATACTTCTTTTATTTTTTATTGTGATTTTATTCATGGTTTGTTTGTTTTAACTTGACTAACAGGAAGATACAAACATGAGGATGAAGGGTCTTGAAGAAAACTTTTACTTAAGATGATGTTTTTATAGTCTGGCATCAGACTTTGACATATGTATTCTCTATCAGCAATTTACAAAGTTGGTAACACATTCTTAACACACAATGAATGCCCTGTCAATCAGCACTTTAAAGTATAGGGAAGCTTGAAAGATTTCAGATTAGATAAAAATACAACTAAACTTGTGAAAGCAGCATTATCACATTTTTATTTCAAAGATCAGCCATTAGAAAAGCCAGTCTTCCCCACTATTTTTCCCCTTCTTCTCCCCAATGGTACTCCGTTAAGTTCCTCCTAATCCTCCTATACGTGCAAATATATGGTGTCTGTCCTTCTGTGCCTGACTAATAGTGGGGGAGAGGGAGGGAGGCAAACCATGAGAGACTCTTGAATGCGAGAACAAACTGAGGGCTGATGGGGGTCAGGGGAAGGGGAAAGAGGATGAAGGGCATGGAGGAGGGCACTTGTGGGGATGGGCACTGGGTGTTATATGGAAACCAACTTTACAATAAACTATTTAAAAAAATAAAAGTAAAAGAAAAGCTAGTCTTTATCCAAAAGGCTTCTATGAATCAGGACACAAAATGATATGTATTTTTAAATATCCCATGAAACTTCTACCTTTAAAGATTGATGGAGATTCTATCTTACATTTCTATAGAGAACATTTTTCCTTTTAAAAAGAAAGTTTTTTCAAGATTAGATACATATTGTTAACTGAAAACGTGAGTCCCTAGTTCCAGTATTTGTAAAATCAGTAATAGAGGAGATGCCTTGTTAAATTTCCAGCATCATTTGCCAAGTTCAATGCTATTCTTCTATTTGAGGATAGAGTTTAGACTAAATGTCTATGGAGTCATGTAGAATAAAGTGATTTCAGCTACTAAACAGACCCGTTATTCTCCCACTGTGCATTTCATCGACTGTCACTACATCTGCATAATGAGTGTCTTCCCTTCAGTTGTCAACAACTTTGCTTTCTTCCACAAAGATTTTTGTAAGTCCCTGCATCAATGCGCTCACTTTGTGGTTCACCTCAACCCATATTTAGATGGTTTGCTTATTGGGTTGAAGGACTACAATCCTAGCAAATTAAATGAATCTTGGGTCTTGAAGGATTGATTTTATTCATATCAGGGATCCCATAGTCCTTTCTCAAAATGTTATACCTATTCATACATTAATGATTCAATGGGATTCTCAGGGTTTTTAAAATCTATGTAAACAGAAGAAAACAAGGGGCACCTAGCAGGCTCAGTTGGTAGAATTTACAACTCTTGATCTTGGGGTTCTGTTTTTGAGTGCCATGTGGGTGTAGAGATTACTTAAAAACAAAGTAAGTTAAAAAATAAAACAAACAAACAAACAAAAAAACCTTTTAGGGGCACCTGGTTGGCTCAGTCAGTTAAGATCAGTCTTGATTTCGGCTCAGGTCATGATCTCGTGGTTCTGAGTTTGAACCCGGACTCAGGCTCTGGGCTAACAGTGTGGAACCTGCTTGGGATTTTTGGGATTCTTGGGATTCTCTAACTCCCTGCCCCTCCCCCTCCCATGCTGGCTCTCTCTCTTAAAATAAATAAACAATTAAAAAAAAAATACCTCCTGCTCTTAATAGCTTGCCCTTGTGCCTGAATCGTGAGTTCCCAGAGACCACCAAGGAGCTGACACCGATGCAAGTACATAAGGGTCTTTATTACAAGCGCGAGCAGGGACTCATCTGCCAATCGTGCAGCGGCAGCAAGGTGAAGCCCCAAACAATAGCGAGCAGGGTTTTTATGGGGTAAGGGATGGGGGTGTTACTGTGCACACTTTATATGTATAGCTTCATCACATAAGCACCAATTACAATTGCACAGTCCCCATAGTAACAGTTTTGACCACCAGTATCTGTGAGGTGTTCGTTACTTTTGACAGGACCCAATCATGACCTTTGAGAATTCTTTGAAAATGACCAATTATGAGGTGAGTTCAAAGGGCCCTCGTGGGGTTTTAGGCAAGCAGTAAGTGATTAGCTAGTTTGTACAAAGTAACTATCTATAATCCTCAGTCCCTGACTCAGACCACAGGAATGTTTTTAACTTCTTTTGATTGGCTGATCTGAGGGTGGTCCGGGGGCGGCTTCAGCCTTGAGCAATCTGAGGCTTTTCCTGGAACTGGGGCTACGTGCAGCCGAGGTTGCTCTTAATGGAGGCCTTAATTTCAAAGTGACGTTACTTAGTCTCTTCACCCTAATGCAACATTTCTCAAAGTTTAGACTTATCATCTACATCAGACTTGATCACTGCTCTAATCAAAAAGTACCAATTTCTAGATCACCCTTAATCTCAAAACCATTGCCTATTTTTAAGTAGGATGGAGGTAATTATGGGGCATGCTCAGATCCGTAGACCTAGGAAGCCGGAATCAGTTCCTCACATTCTCAGTCCTACTTCATTCTAATGATGGCCACAGTTATTAAGACCATTTTAATGTCAGAGAGACCACATTGTGCTTTCCATTCCGAGGATATTAATTCAACTGGAAATGAAACATGACAGCAGGGAGGGAAATCCATAATTCACAACATAGTTTTGAATGAAGTAAAACTAGAACATGACCCTTTTATGTCCATGACATAGTCGAATGTGCTCCAGGTAAGTGTGAAATGATAGCAAAATAGTGCTGGACTATGAGTTGCCTCATGTATCAAGTGGGTAATGACATAGCAAAGGAGAGAAAATGTGTTAACGAGTGGAAAAATAATTTAGAATACTTCAAGACTTCCAACATGACAAATCTTCTAAGATTGGGATTTAAAAATATCCATTTTCCTGTCTTATTCCGAAGATTAATTTTTAATATTCATATTCATGTTTGATTAAATACAAATTCTGTTGCATTCATAGAAATAGCAGATCTCTGTACTCAGCCCCTGTAGTTAGCAAAGGCTTGAACTGCAGACCAAGCTTATGATTCAGTCTCAGTCTTCCACTTAAAACCATATGCACTCAGGTTTTTTATTTCAACCAATCTCATTCTAACTTTACACAACAATAAAATAAGATTATGTATTGTTTCCTAGAGTCATGATAAAGACTAAAGTCTGTTACTATATGAAAGAAACTACGAAAGCCCTCGATACATTGGAGACTCCATCACTCTCTTCCTTGCAACATGGCCCTCCTCTCTGCCTGTGCAGCGTCCCGTAGCAACAGCAGAATGATCCACTTCATCACTGCTGTGTTTATCTTTATGAGAATCTGTATTTGTGAACTAGATTTCAAAAGACAAACTGAGATAATGTATTTTTTCCCAATAATAATCTTGAATTTGGTGCAGATAAATGTGAAGTGACAGCAAAACCATGCTTGACTATTGGTTGCTTCATGAGTAACTAGCCAGTAGTTAATGGTGGGGTTATGTTTATGTCTCCTTAATCTGTGTTATATAGTCCAGGATCGCAATTAGAGCTTAGGCTGAATATTTTAACTGGGGAACTGGGAGCTATTTTGGACTCTTTCTGAGATTTAGTGTGTAAAGATACATTAAGAAATCTTAAGGGTTTAATTTCTGCTACTGCTACTACACTGCCCAATTTCAAACTCCACCTGGGAACAAGAGTTTATCATTACACTATAGTTCTCATACTTGATATCTAATTGTGTTTTCTTTCACTGAATAGGGAGAAAAATGTATGTATATTTACAAATATACATATATATGTATATATTAATATATATATTAGTATCTGTGGGTAGTCCAAAAACTTTAGGCCTTGGTTAGACACGATAGAAGGATGTACCTTCTGGAAAGTGATTATACTAACTTAATTTTGTAAGCATCTAGTAAAATTTATCCTCTCCTTGTTAGATACATTTATTATTTTGCAAATTGAGCAAATTCTCCCCCCACAAAAAACCATAAAGGATACAGGAGTCCCTTTTCCAATTTAAATATAAGGAATCCTTAACCACCATTGTACAGTATTAACATAACCAGCTTTGCTTTAAAAAATTCCAAATTCAAATGTACATTATTAGTTTTCATCATATCACCAACTTCAATTCTTTTTCAAATACTTTTCTCAAGTTCTGACAATCACATGCATCATTCCTTGTAATCTTTTATTTTTCTTCTCTAAAATTTTTAATGTTAATTTCTGAGAGAAAGAGAAAGAGAGAGAGAGCACAAACAGGGGAGGGACATAGAGAGAGGAAGACACAGAATCTGAAGCAGGCTCCAGGCTCTGAACAGAGCAAACCCACGAATCATGAGATCATCACCTGAGCTGGAGTCTGACACTTAATCCGCCGAGCCACCCACATGCCCTAGTCTTTTATTTTTCATCAGCCTCTTAAACCAAATGCCTTGCCCAAATGTCATGACCATCACCTCTTTACATTGATGCCAGCTAAAAGAATGCTTTAAAAGTAGCAAAATGAATATCATTCCCTAAAGGTAATACATTATTCTAGCTCTGAAGCACTTCTCTAGTGTCTGATAGAGATATTAAAGTTTGGTCGCTGTTTGTCTTATTTACTATACAAGTCATACTTTGATTACTACACAAGTCACATACAACATGATGCAATAAATTTGAAATGTTTTGACCAATTAAATACGTAACATGTAAGAATAACTCTGGATAGTTTTATTATTTAAATGGTAGTCCACTGTGCAGAAAACAGTGAACGGAGCAGGCCAGAGGCTGCTATCTTTAGAAGAGGTTGCCTTCAAAGTTGGACCCTGGCCAGCTTTTGGCTAGTCTTCTGAAACTTTCCCCAACTGGTAAGGTCATTTTTTTATGCCTCAGCGTTGGTGCATACAATGTGATTTATCATTAAGATTTGTGAGAGACTGGAATTTTGCTAGCTGCTAGCAGATAATGTGACACATGTCACCTGTTTCAAATGGGCTTCCCTGGGCGGAAGTATCACATACACTTGCTACTGGAGGGAGAAAGTGCTTTCTGTGAGCACTTGCAAGAAAGAGGGAGCATAGGAAGGTGAATGTGTGTTTTTTTTTTTTAATTTTTAAATGTTTACTTATTTTTGAGAGAAAGAGAGAGACAGACTATGAGTGAGGGAGGGACAGAGAGAGAGAGAGAGAGGGAGACACAGAATCAGAAGCAAGCCCCAGGCTCTGAGCAGTCACCACACAGCCCGATGTGGGGCTTAAGCTCATGAACTGTGAAATCATGACCTGAGCCAAAGTCAGACGCTCAACTGATAAGCCACCCAGGCACCCCTAGGGGAATGTGGTTTTAAACAGTTTTAACCGGTATGTATTCTTTATTCTTACATACCCAGCTGTGTTTGTGTGCTGTGTTGATATAATTATGACTCCATGCTGAATCTTTGAGTTTTTCTAACAAATCACTGAGCACATGGGTGGTCTTGGAGGCCCCCTAAAGAGTTACCTAATTATGTAAAATACTAATTAGAATAAAACAAAACAATAAAACTTGCCTTCTTCAATTCCTCAAGAGAAAACCCTTAACTTTTTCTCTTTTTCTCGTACCACGTATGTTTCCCTGCTTAAAAGTCTGCCATCACGCTCAGGGTGGTTAAGTGTCTGCATTCAGTTCAGGTCATGTTTTCATGGTTCCTAAGTTCAAGCATTGGGCTCTCTGCCATTAGCACAGACTCTGCCTTGGATCCTCTGCCTCCTCTCTCTCTGCCCCTCCCCTGCTGGCTCTCTCTCTCTCAAAAATAAACATTAAAACATATATTTTTAAAAAATCTGCCGTCACTGTGCACTGTATTTAAGACCCTAATTCTTCATGGACATCTACCAATTTCCTTCCCAACCTGCTCTCAGTTCCCTTGCTCCCTTGCTCACTGGAATTCGGCCATGTTCTCCGTCCCAGAAGACTATCATGCATTATACCTGCTCACCAACTGGGCCTGCTTCTCTTCTCCATCTTCCAGACGGCGTTACACATCCACTAAACCTCATTTAACCTGAAGCACAATTAGAAAATGGAGGTGTTGGATAATCTCTAACTCTGGTACTTTCCTCATAGTTATTTATGAACCACAGGACACCTAAAACTAAGCTTAGCTGGTAATTTCTTTATAAACCATAGCAGCTGGTATGAAGTTGGCCACGATGTAAACATACACAGCTTTTATCACTCACTTAAGATGTGTTGACTGAAAATAAAGGTGCCTTTGACTCCCCATGCCTTAAACCATAAGGATATATATCACAGCTTATCTACCAAGCCCCCTGGGACAGGTGGCTTCCGGGTCTGCTCAGGAGCCCTGCCGTACCAGACCACTGAGATGACGTTTCTGTGTTTCTCTTAGGTTGCCTTCTTCAGCTGCAATGTGGCAGTTGCTAAGGTAGACATCAGACAACTAATTATACTCATGCAGAAATCAGGGGTTAGGTGATGTATTGGTAGTAGCTTTCTCTTCACAGGCTGGCTCTCTTTTATCAGGAAGCAGAATCTTTTCCACCAGACCTGGCTTCTCTTATAATGCATTGGCCCAAGTAGTGGGCATTCCGTTCCTGTACCAATCCTGATGAAAATAAAGAGCATTGACAAGGCTGGCTCAGACCAGGGGTGCCTGGGTGGCTCAGGTGGTTAGGCGTCTGACTCTGGATTTTGGCTCAGATCATGATGTCATGGTTGTAAGATCGAGCCCCACTTCAGGCTCTTTGCTGACAGTGTGGAGCCTGCTTGGGATTCTCTGTCTCCCACTTTCTCTTTGCCCCTCCTATACTCATGCTCACACTTTCCCTCTCTCCCCCCACTTTCTTAAAATAAATAAATATACATTTAAAAACAAAAAAGTGTGGCTCAGACTCATTATAACTTGACCCCAATGACTGGAGGTAAGACTTGAGCACATTGCTACCAAATGAAGTAGGAGTTATGTTAGCAGTCACTGTTGGGTAGGCAAGTGATTTGGGCACTCCTGTGCATCAGAAAAATCTGATTAGAACACAGATCTGGAGGCCCAACCCCCTGAGTTTCTGCTTCAGTAGGTCTGATGTGGAACCTGAGAACCTGAATTTCTAATAAGTTCCTCAGTGGTACTGCTGTTGCTGCTCTGGGAGACAAACGTCAGCCTCTACCATGAACTTCATAGGTTCCTGGTGACGTCAAGGGTTATTAAGTTTTTTACACACATAGTTAAAGACCAGTGCTGATTTCATATATAGATATAGACAAGGTTTAGCACTGGCCTCACCTATAGCTATAGGCAAGGGTTAATATTAGTCTCCCAATCAAAATGGAAACATAAACTAGATCAATTCCAGTTTTCACAGTTTTTTAAATTGTTTTTATTATTTATCTTGAGAGAGCGAGATACAGAGTATGAGCAGGGCAGGGGCAGTGAGAGAAGGAGACACAGAATCCGAAGCAGGCTCCAGGCTCTGAGCTGTCAGCACAGAGCCCGATGCAGGCTCAAAGTCATGAACCATGAGACCATGACCTGAGCCGAAGTTGGACGCTCAGTTGACTGAGCCACCCAGGCGCCTCTCCAGTTTTCATAGTTTTTAAATCAGTTTTGTGGGGCGCCTGGGTGGTTCAGTCAAGTAAGCTTCTGACTTCAGCTCAGATCATGATCTCACGGTTTATGGGTTCAAGCTCTGCATCGGGTTCATGCTGTCAGCACAGAGCCTGCTTTAGATACTCTGTCCCCTTGTCTTTCTGCACCTCCCTGACTCTTGCATACTCTATCTCTTTCAAAAACAATAAAAAAAATAAAAAATAAAATAAAATCAATTTTCCAATATGCTTCATCACATCAAATATATAGTGAAACAAACTATAAAATAAGTCACTCTCTGTGCAAAGCAAATCAACTCTTTAAATCAAAATATTAGCCAGTCCAGATCATTCAAAATAATAGGAGTTCTTTTAAGAAACTTAAATGTAACATAGTGTTGTATTTTTCTCCAAATACCTGAATATATAAAATGAAAAGATATATGAAGGGGTGCCTGAGTGGCTTAGTCGGTTAAGCGTCCAAGTTTCGCTTAGGTCATGATCTCGCGGTTCGTGGGTTCGAGCCCCGCGTCAGGCTCTGTACTGACTGCCAGCTCAGAGCCTGGAGCCTATTTCAGAGTCTTTATCTTCGTCTCTCTCTGACCCTCCCCTGCTCACTCTGTCTCTCTCTCTCCTAGAAGTAAATAAAAATATTTTAAAAAAAGATATATGAAAAGAATGATATTTTACGTTTTCGAAAAATATTCATGTCATAGGAAATAGAATCTTGGCATGGATTAATCTCAAACCATGTAGAAGGCTGGAAAATCAGCCTGATGAATATGCTTACTGGTAGAGTTTAAGAAAATTGAGTATCATGGCTAAGAGGCTATAAAATGTATGCAAAAAGAATTATCTAGACACATCATGTAGAATAAGCTTTGTATTACAATAGGTAGATATGAAGGTAGAAGGTACTGTATGAACTTGTTGATTTTCCATTATGTATCTAGTGTGCTGGTAATGCCCTGTTATGTGTATAGACAATGCACAGAGGCAAAAGTTTTTACCACATGAAGTGTCTAAGCAATAAAGAAAGGCACAAGGAAAGAGGTATTTATTTATTTTTATTTTTTTAAGTTTATTTGTTTATTTTGAGAGGGAGAAAAGAAAGAGCATGAGTGGGGAGGGGCAGAAAGAAAGAGGAAGACCAAGAATCCCAGGCAGGCTCTACAGCTCACGAAACGTGGGATCATGACCTGATTGGAAATCAAGAGTCGGATGCTTAATCGACTGAGGCACACAGGCTCCCAGAAAGATTTGAATGGCCATAAGATCAAGTATGTGCACATACCCTGACGGAGGTAGGAGAAGTTGTTTAGAATTAAGGGAAAAGGAAAGAATTTTAAGTTAGAGGGGTAAGAAGATGCAAAAAAAAATTTTTTTTAAGTTAGAGAATAAGGAGTAAGCCTGACTGATTCTAGGGTGAAAATTATAAACAATTAAGAGCATACTGGCTTTTGAACTCCTTGCTTTATCCCGGTAAAGTACAAATATGAGTAAACAAGCCCATGGTGAAAACCTATTCAACTACGCGTTTTCCTAGGGCAGATTTCTGAGGTTAGGATTTCAGGATTAAAGAGCTATTGAGTGTAATAACAAGTTTTATATAAAATAGAGAAACGGTTTTCTGTGCCATAAGGGATTATCTTATAAACGCACGTCACATTTTATCGCCAAAAACTCCATCTGTGCTCCAGATATTATTTAACCATCTAGAAAGAACCCAGGCTCTGCCTGAGCCCTATATTTGGAAAAACACTTATGATCCCATATAACTAATTGCTCTTTTGTCATAGATACTTTTATCTTCTTCCTCATAAGCCCCATATTTTTGTTAATTTTTACTAGCACTTCCTACATAGTGCTAGTTCCTACTTAGCCTGCATTCCTTACTTGAGAAATCTGGACTAATATTATAAAATTGCCCTAAATTTTATTTCAGAGAAAAGGAATTTCTGGAGGAGTATAAGTAAGGGAAGAAAGGCTTTCTTTTTATTTCATGCATCCTGCATTGTTTGAAAACTGTATTAACCATTTATTATTTTTGATAAATATTTAAAATAATAACTTTCTATTGTGGTAAAATATACATAACATAAAATATATCATGTAATCGGTTTCAGTGTCCAATCCATTAGCATTAAGTACTTTCCCTTTGCTGTACAATCATCATGACTTCTACATCCAGAAATTTGGTATCATCCCAAACTGAAATTCTATACCCATTAAACGTGACCTTCCTCCCTTCTCCTTTCCGCAACTGGAAACCATTCTTCTACCCTCTGTCTTTATGAATTGGATCACTCTTGGTCCCACATATATGTGACACACAGTATTCGTCTTTTTCTGTCTGGTTTATTTCACATAGCCTAGTATTGTCATGATTCATCCACGTGCTGGCATGTAGCAGAATTTCAACCTTTTTTAAGGCTGAATATTCCATTATATGTCTATACCACATTTTGTTTATCCATCATCCTTCAATGGACACTTGGGTTGCTTCCACTGTTTGATTCTTGTGAATAATGCAGCTATGAACATGGGTGTACAAATATATGTTTATGTTCTTGCTTTCAGTTCTTTTGAGTGTAATTTCTGGATCATATGGTAATTCTATGTTTAAGTTTCTGAGGAACCACCATATTGTCTTCTATAACACTTGTATCATTTTACATTCCCACCAGCAGTGGACAGAGTTCCGGTTTTTCCACATCCTCACAAATGCTTGTTATTTTCTGTGTTTTGTTTTGTTTTTCAATACCAGCCATTGTAATGGATGTGGAGTGGTATCTCATTGTGGTTCTGATTTGTATTTCCTTACCAATTAGTGATGTTGAGCATCTTTGCACAGGTTCATAAGGCCGTTTGTTTATCTTCTTTGGAGACATGTCTATTCAAAGTCTTTGCAGATTTTAAAATTGGATTGTTAGTTATTTTGTTGGTTTCCATTCCTTTGTATGTGAATATCTAGTTTTCCCAACACAGTTGTTGAAAAAGTTGGCATTCCTCCACTGAGAGTCTTGGCACCCTTATCAAAAACAATTTGACCACGCCTGCAAAGGTTTACTGTGTGCTCTTTATCTTATTCCATCAGTCTATAAGTATGTCTTTATGCCATTACCACATTGTTTTAATCATGGTAGCTCTGTAGTAAATTCCACAAACAAGAAGTTTGAGTTCTCCTGGTTTGTCCTTTTTCAAGATAGGATTGGAAAATACTTATTTCTTTCATTTTGCTATTTTTTATATATCTTACAGCTTTATTGTCCCTCGTTTTCTGCTCTACTTCCTTCTTAGTGTTTGATTTTCATAGTGAAAATTTTAACTTCCCTTCATATTTTCTTTCTATGTATATTCTGTAACTACTATCTTTGTGGTCACAATGGGGATTACACTCAAAAGCCTAAAATTAAAACACTCCTATTAAAATTTACACCAATTGGACTTCAGTCACATGCAAAAACAGCCCTGTGAGTTACTCCCTTTCAGCAACAGATGTCATACATTCTACCTTTATACTTTGTGTGTCCAGAAGACATAACAATTTTTGATGCATTAGTCTCTCAAATCATGTAGAAAACAAAAAGTCAAGTTACACAAACCAAAATTACAATAACACTAGAAACATACTAGTTAACTCCAATATTTATGCTGAAGCTAAATCTAAGCATCATTTATAAATTTTAATATTCAGAAAGCTCTGGTATAAATATTTATAATAACAACTAAATATTAAATGGAACTTAAAGTTATTTATAGATTAATTGTTTCAGTTGATGTTATACAGATAATAGAAATAAAATTAAACTTTATTTAGAGTATCTCTGGGGTGCCTGGGTGGCTCAGTTGATTCAGTGCCCGACTTTGGCTCAGGTCAGTATGTCATGGTCAGTGGGCTCGAGCCCCACATTGGGCTCTGCACTGTCATAACAGGTTGGTACCTGGGGCCTGCTTCAGATTCTGTGTCTCCTTCTCTCTGCCCCTCCTTGGTTCATACTCTGTCTCTCTCCCTCTCTCTCTCTCTCCTAAAAAATAAATAAACATTAAAAAAACAGAGTATTTCCACAGAACATATTTTATACAAATCATAGCTGGACAAATCACTCTATTAAAGTAAATTGGAATATTTTACTTTTAAGTCTCTTTTCACAGGATAATTGATTTTTGTGTTTAAATTTCAATAGCAATATTTAAGACCCGCAAAATGTTCTCAATTCTGTGATAAATGTCTTCAATATGTTTTGAAGTCTTAGGAACAAATAATAGAAAAATATATTAAATAAAAGTCAGTAGGAAAGTAAACACTGAAATAAAACTGAAATACATATCATATTAGAGCTCAACCTCAGAAGGACAGTTCTGGTTCTGGTGAATATTTTTCTACCTAAAACAAACAAGGTTTTTTGTTTTTCTGTTTTGTGATGAAGCTCCAGGTTCAATTTACTTGCACCTGTTAAAAAGCTAAAATGCTTTGTTTCACAATCTTTTTGCTGTAATTTAAAACAGGACTGTAACTATAACTTAAAATATTTTTATGAGGCTTCTGGTTGAATGGGTTTATTTAGACTACTTTTATTTCAGCAAACTTCATGGTTTACTGTGAAGTAGAGAACTGGGTCCTAACTTTTAAGTCAAGCATTCCTCGCATGAGTATAATCGGAAGTGGACTAGAAAGTACAACCCAGGGGTGCCCGGGTGGCTCAGTCGGTTAAGTGTCCAACTTCACCTCAGGTCATGATCTCATGGTTCATGGGTTTGAGACCCACATCAGGCTCTGTGCTGACAGCTCAGAGCCTGGAGACTGTTTCAGATTCTGTATCTCCCTCTCTCTGACCCTCCCCTGCTCATGCTGTCTCTCTCTCTTTCTCTCAGAAATAAATAAAAACAATTAAAAAGTTTTTTAATTTAAAAAAAAAGAAAGTACAATTCAAATCTAGGATGAATATATATGCATATATTCCTGAAGGGAAGTGCAAAGAAAAATGATTCCTTCACTAAATCAAAATACAAAAGTCAAAAAGCAGCTGCCAAGGTTACATAATTTTCATAGCTAGTATTCAGATCACATTAACATTGTTAATTTTAAAGCTCTTATATCCCAAAAAAGCATAGAGCGAAGCACTAATGGCACATAAAAGAGATTATTATCCATACCCACAGTTAAGGATAGTAATGCCAGCCAAGCCACAACCATTTTTTCTTTCCACAGCAAAGGATTATGCATGAAGGGAGATACACATAAACAGATTAAGGTTGTGGGGCCAAATTCTAATATGGAAAAGGGAGGTTTCCACACACATCCAAGCAGTTCTCTGACACCTGCTGGATACCTTACGATTCAACTTAATTCTGACACTACCTATCTGAAGATAGCATCAGATTCCCAAATTAGGGCCCCATCCTACAAGAGCAGCTCCCACTTTGGACATTAGTCACAAATCCAGGTTATCAGCTGTGCTTTTGGTGTTTTAGGGAAGCTTTTTAACATAGACATGATTGATTAAATCACTGGTGGATTCAATCTCCACTTCTTCTCTCCTCCCTGGAAGTCAAGAGGTGGGATTAAAAGTTCCAAGCCTCTAATCAAAAGGTTGCTTCTCCTGATAACCAAAGGTGTGTGACAAAGACACCTCATTAACATAACAACAGGCACATTTTCCCCCCTCTCTCATCATTTAAGCAATTGCAAGGATTTTAAGAGCTGTTGCCAGAAATGGGACAAAGATTAAATATGTATTTCTTATTATAATTGACAGTATCATTGGGGCACCTGGGTGGCTCAGTCAGTTAAGTGTCCAACTCATGATTTCAGCTCAGGTCATGATCTCGGGGTTCATGAGATGAGACCCAAGTCTATCTCTGCACTTAAGATTCTCTCTCTCTCTGTCTCCCTGTCCCTCTCCCTTGATTGTACACACACCTCTCCCCAAAAATAAATAAACTTTAAAAAGCCCCACAGCAAGGAGCTTATTTAAAAATCGAATCTAGTGAAACAAAAAATAATCAAGATTTGAATTAAAAAATTCAATAGATGACCTAAATATTAGTTTTAAATAGTTGAAACATTTAGTGAACTGGAAGGTATAGAACTAGAAGGCAGATCAGAAATTGCACAGAAAGGAAGACAAATACTGTATAATGTCTCTTATGTGGGGTCTAATCCCCCTCAAAAAACACGCTCATAGAACAGATTGATGGTTGTTAGAAGCAGAGGGTAGAGGTGTGAGAAATGGGTGAAGGAGGTCAAAAGGTAAAAACAAAACAAACCTCTTAGTAGATGGAATAGATGAAAACTACACTAATAGGAACACACAGAAAACATGATACTTAGTGGTATAAAGGTAGTATCCCCACAAAGATCGAGAAAAGATGGCATTATCTTCTACCTCCAGTACTATTCTGAAGACTACTAAAAGTCTTACTAAATAAATAAATTTTGTACAAGAAAAGCAGTATAAAGATTAAAAGGAAGACTCAATTGAAATCGAATTGAACTTCCAATTCAAATACAATTATTTGTTAACAATATCATTGTCTAGATAGAAAATGCAAGAAAGCCAAACGAGAAATTATCAGAAAGTATTAGATTCATAAGAAAGATTAAAAGGAAAAAAAAAGAACACCCAGGATCCCATTCATTACTGCCACACACAAAAGATCTAAAACACTTAAGCATAAATTTCAAAAGATATTAGATAAAGATAAGATATTAGATAAAAAGAAAATTATAAAAAAGTTATTGAAGAACGTAAAAGGGGCATCTGGGTTGTTCAGTTGGTTAAGTGTCCTACTTCTGCTCAGGTCATGATCTCATAGTTCGTGGGTTCGAGCCCTGCATCAGGCTCTATGCTGACAGTGCTGTCTCTCTCTCTCTTTCTCTTTCAAAAATAAATACACATTTAAAAAAATGTTTTAAATACAGTTAATTTTAGTGCAGGTTTTCACAAATAAATCACAGAGTCCAAAAAATAAGAATTATTATATATGTTAAAAATAGCATTAAAATTATTAAGAAATGTGACTATTCAATATGTGAAAATTAGATATTAGGATGCACAATAGAAAAATTCATCAAGAACATGAAAAAAAAGTCTTATATGGAAGAATAAATATATATGGCTGAGATATGAAAAGATGTTCAATTTCACTGCACATCTTAGACCTTAGTGATCTAAGACATGCAAATTCAGATCCCAGTGAGATGCTATTTCACATTCATTAGACTGACAAATACTTTGGAAACCTGACAAACATCAAATGCTGTAATGGATACGGAACAACAGGAACACATGTGCTTGTGGAAGTTGTAACTGGTACAGCCACTTTGTCAAACAACTTACTTTCTACTTCGTAGGAAATATAAAGACAGATACATCCACGGCTCAGCAAATCCTTATCCTAAAGAAACCCCTACATGCTGTACACCATGAGAAGAGTCCATGAATATTCCACATGCTTAGGGGAGATAAAAGTCCATCCACTGGAAAGAGAGACACATCAAATCAGGTTTTGTATCATCACCATGGAGTGTTATACAGCAATGAAGACAAATGAATCTCATTTACAAATGATGGAGATGAATTTTAGAAATATCAGTTCGAATTAAGAATACAAGATCTGGCAGATGACATATGAATCTCACCAAAAACACCTGATCACTGTATTGGTAGGCATAATTACATATGTGTTAAAATTATATTTTAAAATAGAATTGATAAGTATAAAATTAAAGTATTAGTTACATCTAAGAAAGAGCCAAGGAATGAAATAAGGAACCCACACACAGATGAAACTTGTTTTCGAAGGGTAGTTTTTCCTAAGTGTTTATTTACCTATTGAGAGAGAGAGAAAGGGCTCAAGCAGGGGAGGGGCAGAGAGACAGAGAGGAGAGAGAGACAGAGACAGAGAGAGAGAGAAAGAGAGAGAGAGAATTCCAAACAATTCAACATAGGGCTTGATCTCAGAAACATGAGATCATGTCCTGAGTTACAATTAAGCATCAACAGAATGAGCCACATAGGTACCCCTCAAGGTATTGATTCTATAATTTTGCCTTTCAAGGGGAAAAAAAAAACAACTCTCATTTAAGAAACCTACATATTGAGTTTCCATTCCTAAATATAGAAAATAGAGCTAGTATTTGGTTCTCATTAGGCACCGTGGGAAGCTCAGCCAAACGTTATAAAAACAAGAAATCATCTAGTAAAGTGGATGTATCTGACCAGTACTATTATTCTACCATATGACTCAATAATGTCAAATTACCAATACGTTCAAGGGGGAAAGATTCACCTTCCCAGAAAACCTACTTAAAATGATTACATTCTCCTAGTGTTTCAGCTGGCTTTCTAATTGGAGGCTGCATGGTTTTAAATGGCAGTGTGTCTAGTCAAAGTTTGCTGGCTCAAGGCTGGCATTATGAAGGATTACCTGAGGTGATGTACACTGTGATGAAAGACAAAGAATCAAAAACAAAAACAAACACAAGAACAAAAAACATGTGGTGACTCACTGGGTTGGCCAGAAACATCTGTCACTGAAATAATAGAATGTGGTGAGCTGGAGTTCCTCCAAAGATAAAATTAAAACTTTCTATAGTCTTTTGTAAAATGTTTATTTATTTATTTTGACAGAGGTTGGTGTCCAGAGAGAGAGTGAGAGAGAGAGAATCTCAGCCCAACACAGGTAGGGCATGATCTCAGGAACCATGAGATCATTTCATGAGCCAAAATCAAGAATCAAGTGTTTAACCCACTGAGCTACCCAGGTGTCCCCAAAACTTTCTGTGGTCTTAAACAGGAATGAGTTTAGAATGCAGTTGAAATGTGAGTCTTTTTATGAGTCAATTCATTGAACCTATTAATCATTTCTGATTCAAGATCAGTATTAAAATCTTGGACTGTAAGAAGGGAAAGTGAACAAGGGTCTAAATATCTATGTGTTGAAGATCACTGGTTGATCCACCTTCCTTTCATTTCTCTCATAATTGGGGTCAATACTTTTTCTCCTGTTATTGCTCAGAAAATCATAGGGAATTGTCCTTGTCTACCAGGTCTGGGAGCATGGTTCTCCTTCTTCCAAAAAACCATTTATTTTAGATCATTTAGTGAACATCTAGGCAGATACTGTATTCAACAAATAAAGCAACAAAAAGTATTATTAATCTCAAAAAAAGGCATGAAATTTTGAACAGTCAGAAAGAAACTTAAAAGAGCAATTGTTTTTTAATATAAATTCCTAAAATTAAGATTAAATTATTGAAAGCTGGTGGTGTAGCATATATATATGTATAAATATATGTATATTTACATTTACATATACATATATATGTATAAATCCTATAGATATATATTTAAATCTTGAATATATTTAAAATTATATGTATAATTTATATTTTAAATTTCTAATGCTTATTTATTTTTGAGAGAGAGAGAGACAGAACATGAGCAGGGAGGAAGGGACAGAAAGAGAAGGAGACACAGAATCTGAAGCAGGCTCCAGACTCTCAGCTGTCAGCACAGAGCCCGATGTGGTCTTGAACCCACAAACTGCAAGATCATGACCTGAGCCAAAGTTGGGGCTTCAACTGACTTAGCCACCCAGGTGCCCCAAATTATATATATTTAATTTAAATCTTCAGTTATTTATTAATGTATTGGCTTGTTAAGTTTCAGTGTGCTCAATGCTGCGTTAAAAGGCCATCCATGGCTGTGCAGAAGCTTTTAATCTTGAGGAGGTCCCAACAGTTTATTTTTGCTCTTAATTCCCTTGCTTTTGGGGATGTGTCAAGTAAGAAGTTGCTACGGTGGAGGTCAAGGAGGTTGTTTCCTGCTTTCTCTTCTAGGGTTTTGGTGGTTTCCTGTCTCACGTTCAGGTCCTTTATCCATTTTGAGTTTATTTTTGTGCATGGTGTGAGAAAATGATCTAGTTTCATTCTTCTGCATGTTGCTGTCCAGTTCTCCCAACACCATCTGTTAAAAAGGCTGTCTTTTTCCATCGGATATTCTTTCCTGCTTTGTCAAAGATTAGTTGGCTGTATACTTTTGGGTCCACTTCTGAGTTCTCAATTCTGTTCCATTGGTCTATGTGTCTGTTTTTGTGCCAATACCATACTGTCTTGATGATGACAGCTTTGTAGTAGAGGCTAAAGTCTGGGATGGTGATCCCTCCCGTTTTGGTTTTATTTTTCAGGATTACTTTGGCTATTCGGGGTCTTTTGTGGTTCCATACAAATTTTTGGATAGTTTGTTCTAGTTTTGAGAAGTATGCTGGTGCAATTTTGATTGGAATTGCATTGAATGTGTAGAGTGCCTTAGGTAGTAATGACATCTTAACTATATTTATTCTTCCTATCCATGAGCATGGAATGTTTTTCCACTTCTTTGTGTCTTCTTCAATTTCCTTCATAAGTTTTCTATAGTTTTCATCATACAGATCTCTTGTATCCTTGGTTAGAAATGGGCAGAAGATATGAACAGACACTTCTCCAAAGAGGACATCCAGATGGCCAACAGACACATGAAACGATGCTCAGCATCGCTCCTCATCAGGGAAATACAAATCAAAACCACACTGAGATACCACCTCACGCCAGTCAGAGTGGCTAAAATGAGCCAATCAGAGAACTCTAGATGCTGGCGAGGATGTGGAGAAACGGGCACCCTCCTACACTGCTGGTGGGAATGTAAACTGGTACAGCCCCTCTGGAAAACAGTGTGGAGGTTCCTCAGGAAACTAACAATAGAACTCCCCTATGACCCAGCAATAGCACTGCTAGGAATTTACCCAAGGGATACAGAAATGCTGAGGCATAGGAACACATGTACCCCAATGTTCATAGCAGCACTCTCCACAGTAGCTAAAACATGGAAAGAGCCTAAGTGTCCATCAACAGATGAATGGATCAAGAAGATGTGGTTTATCTATACCATGGAATACTACATGGCAATGAGAAACAATGAAATCTGGCCATGTGTAGCAACATGGATGGACCTTGAGGGTGTTATGCTGAGCGAAATAAGTCAGGCAGAAAGACAAATATCATATGTGTGCACGTATAGGAGGATTAGGAGGAGCTTAACAGAGGACCAAGGGGGAGAAGAAGGGCAGAAATGGTGGGGAAAGGGGAGAGGCAAACCATGAGAGACTCTTGAATGCTGACAAAAACTGAGGACTGGTGGATGTGGGGGGGAGGAGGGGTGGGCATGGAGGAGGGCACTTGTGGGGATGAGCACTGGGTGTTATGTGGAAACTAATTTGACAATAAACTATTTGTAAAAAAGAAAAAAAAAGAAAAAAAGAAAAAAAAAAAAGGCCATCCAGAATTTGTGCTGGAAATCTCTGTGGAAAACACATAAATTTCTTTCCAGTTTTTTAAAAATGTTAGTAGATTATGGGCATTTATAAGCTTCAGAAGACAAAATATGCCACCATAAAAATAGATACCACATTTTAGAAGTTATTTAAGTTATTTATGTTGGGCTCTTTACATGTGGCAGGAGATCTTTATCTATAAAACACTTAGAGGTCATCATTATTATTCCCACTTTACATATAAGGTAATCCAAGCTCAGAAAGCTAAACAGAGTTCATGGTTATAAAACTGTGTTTCAAACCAAGACTGGCCTTATTTCAAGGCCCATGTTATTTGTTTCAAAATTTATAATGGTTGTCAACCATATGTAAATATGCTCCCTAAAGGACTTATTTCTGATTTTGCTATTTCTCTGTTCATTTCATTTATTTGTTCCACAAATACTTATCGAAGACTTTTTGTCTGTAGGTCACCATGTCAGGATTGAGGATAGAGAATTGGAGATTATAGAGTCTTTAGGATTAGAGAGTATCTCCGGCCGGATGTTGGAAAATCTCTTCAGAAGAGAGACACCTGTAAAGGCAACTGCCCCAAGATGACGGACTGCAGTGGCCCAACGGGTCTCAGAGGAGTGGCAGTAGGTATCCTCCAGTCAGTGCATTCAGCTATGAATAATGGTTGTGGTGATCAATAAATAGCCAACTGGTAAGGGCAGAGGGACAGAGAAGCTAAAATGGTTGGGCTTGCCATCAGAGCTTTGCCATTCATGAGCTGTGTAAACTTGGACAGTCTGATGAACCCTCCTGTGTTTATTTTCTCAACGGCAAGACTGGAAACTAATAATACCCAACTTCTTGTAAAAACTGGAAGAAAACATAAAGTTCCAGACATACAGAAGATATTCAAACACAACCATTACTACTACCATTTTCATTGTCCCTAAACTTGCCCTTCACATATACCAAACTTGCTCTAATACAGAAGAGCATCATCTACTCAAAGAGAAAAAATTATAACATCATAAATAAGAGTTACCAGCTCAGAATTTTCATTCTAGAATTTAAACTATAAATAAATGTTTCTTGAAAATTATTTTTTATTTTACCTGCTGGAATACACAATAAATGTTTCCAAAGTTGGTCATCGTTCCTTAAAAAAAATGTAAGAGCTCAAGAAGTGGATTTTGTTCTTTCATTCTGTTGTCATCGGTCAGGTCCCACACACGGCTCACCGTCCTCTTGCCAGAAATCCTCACACCTGGTTTCTCATTGAAATCACCCACAGAATTTTAAAACCTACTGGTGTCTGATTCCCAGAGATTCTAATTAAATTGTTTGAGATGAAGCTTCAACATCAGGATTTTGAAAGGTTCCCCAAGCAATTCTGTATCCAGTCAGTGTTGCGGGCCACCGCCTTGCCCATCCCTTAATAGCTTCATGATACACCTACCAACGACTGATTGAAACTCCATGGGTGGGTTACACTAGAAGAGAAAAGTAATCAACTGTATCATATGGCTGAGGAAATTACCAGGACGCAGCACAGAAAGAGAGAAGAAAAAAATGAATGCAAGATTAATAAACATGGAGGTGAAAATGGCAGGTTCCACATGCTATTTGTTTCAGAATAGGAAGGAAAAGATAATAGGTAGGCATCTATATGGGTAAGAAGTGTTCATTCTTTTATTTTTTAATTTTTTAAAAAAATTTAATGTTTTATTTATTTCTGAGAGAGAGAGAGAGACAGCGTGAGCAGGGGAGGATCAGAGAGAGAGGCAGATACAGAATCTGAAGCAGGCTCCAGGCTCTGAGCTAGCTGTCAGCACAGAGCCCAACTCAGGGCTCGAACCCATAAACTGTGAGATTGTGACCTGAACCGAAGTCAGACGCTTAACCAACTGAGTCACCTAGGCACCCCAAGAAGTGTTAATTTTTGAAAGAAGAATAAAAATCCTTGGTTTGAAGAAGCACATCACATGGGAAAGGGGAAGATACTCAAGAGGGCAGGACTTGGCATTCTGAGATAAATCTATATCCAAGAGGGGTCAAGATCTAGATGATAATTGGAATATATTTGTAATTTAGTTGTAAATGGGTGAAACACCATTAAATGCAGTAATAAAAATGATAACATCCATGACAGACACTACATTAAATATGTATATTTCCATATCTCGTAAAAACTCTATAGTAAAGTCATTATAATTCCCATTTATAATTGAGAACACTGACATTAACAAATATTAAATGTAGAGGTTAAACATGGCAGTGGCATCATTTAAGCCTAGAAATATCTGGCTCCTGCAGCAAATGAACCAAAGAATTAATTTTACTCTGAGTCAGGGAATGGACAATGTCCTTTGGGGACCACTTGTCACATGAAACAAAGAGAAATTGGATTTTCTCATGAAATCACCCATGTAACCTTTTGGAAATCAGGCAGAAAAGCAAACTGCTTCTCTTCTTGACATACATGCTAATCTCATGTATGATTGCTTTAAAGCTCTTTTATGGCTGAGCACACATTAGGCAAATAATTTCAGGATAGAGTAAAATTAAGATTGCATATTTTATTCTGCTTATTTCCTAGAAAGTTACATACCATTCAGGAAACACTTGTGGGTCTTATTATGATTCTTTGGCAATTCTTCCAAGGGAGATGAAATGTAATAAAACGTTCTCATTTTAATACATCAAAAAGAGTTGAAAGCAAAGTGTGAATAAATAGGCTTAGAAAAAAATTAACACATTCCTGGGAGACTGGCCATTAGGTTGTAGGGGTGGATGTGAGGATGGTTTTATTTAGTTTTTTTTTTTTTCTATATTTTTATTTATTTCTAGGAGAGAGAGAGAGACAGCGTGAGCAGGGGAGGGTCAGAGAGAGAGAGGGAGACACAGACTCTGAAACAGGCTCCAGGCTCTGAGCTGGCAGTCAGCACAGAGCCCGACGCAGGGCCTGAACTCACGAACCACGAGATCATGACCTAAGCGAAAGTTGGACACTCAACCGACTAAGCCACCCAGGAGCCCCGGTTTTATTTAGTTTTGAGAAACCAGTGCATCTAGATTGTTTGCAGTTTTGTAGTCCTGGAAACTGGATTGCAGGGAGAAATGTTTTTGTATGTGTTAACGTCAGTACATGTGTTGGAATTTCAGGTCCATAGGAATTGCTAATAATGGATGCATCCAGAATGGACAAACAGATCAACCACAAACAGAGGTTAAGTATGAAAACTTCGCCTGTAGTAGTCTAGGGATCTGTGAGATTTCTGCCACAACAAAACTCTTTCTCTCTCGTTTCCTTGGGTACAGAAGCAGCCTGGCATTCTTCCTGCTTCTTTATCATCTGTACCAAGGATGCTATAGTACACATATGGAGCTGGGGGCGGGGGTGGGGGGTACCATTCACAGTGGATTTTTCCCCCAGAGGTGCGATTTATATGTAAACCATAATGTGAAGGTCCTTCTTGGGACTGTGCCACCTAGTGGCCCTGACCTGTCCACCTGCTTACCTCCCCAGCCTCTTTTGGTCGGGAAGGCTTGTCAAACACTTCAAACATTTGCCACATTGGCCTCCTTGAGTTGCCCAAGTGCGCAATGCTTCCTTTCCTCACAGTCTCTGCACTTAAGCTCCCTCCCTCGTTCATTCAACAAACAATGAAAAAGCAATCTCAGTACAGTAACCTAACATTGATGATATTGAAAAATATTATTCATTTCTTACTTGCATGGTAAAAGTATTGTCACTATGGACAAGGAGAAAAGTTCAAATAAAATTAAGCATCAAGCATACCATATAAAGGAACACTGTGTGTTTTATTATATTTTCATCTCTGTTAAATGAAGAAGAAAGAGTGTATATGATTATCAGAACTCTGAGTCTTTATAACAGAAATCTATCTTAAACTGGTTTAGCAGAAAAGTGTAAGTGGTAAAATGCTCAGATAACTGGAACACCCAAAGATTGTATCTGAGACTCAAAGACCCAGGAGACCAAACATATTCTGAACTTCCCCCCACTTTGTTATTTATGAATTCCTTCTTGGGTTGACTTCTCTCTTTTTTTTTTTTAATGCTTATTTATTTTTGAGAGAAAGAGAGAGAGTGCACGAGTGGGGTAGAGAGAAAGAGAGGGAGACACAGAATCTGAGCAAGCTCCAGGCTCCAAGCTGTCAGCACAGAACCCAATGCAGGGCTGGAACTCACAAACTGCAAGATCATGACCTGAACCAAAGTCAGACGCTTAACCAACTGAGACACCCAGGTGCCCCTTGACTTCTCTTTTCTTGTTTATCATTCCTTCCTGCTTCAGATAGGTTTTGTGTTGTTGTGTTTTGTGTTTTCTGTGGTGTGTATGCATGTGTGTGTGCCTAGAGATTGTCATCTGCATCTTCAGACACTGTGATCCAGAAAGAACAGAGGGCCCATCTGTCAGCAAACGTGTTTCAAATGTGTGCTTAGACTGCTTGGCTCAATCACTGAATGAAGGAAGGGGGGTAGGATATCATGTCTAACCAGGCCCAGGCCACATGCCTACACCCCTAAACTCGAGGAGCCTTAAAGCTCTGACTGACAGCTTTTCCAGAATAACCAAGGTAGAAGATGAGTGGCTTCCCTCCAGAAAGTGTATGTTTTATCAACAGTAGGAAAATGAGAATGTGTCCTAGATAATGGAAATCATAGCTACCTGTCTTTATTCTGATCACCCTCGAAACAGAATCTAAGACAAGGAACTGGGTGTGGGTTATATCAGGAAACACAAATGAGGAAATGCAGAAAGTAGGAGGGGAAAGAAGAAAAGCCAGTTAAGGATAGATTAATGACCAGATCCCTGCTACAGTGACTAGGGCTTCCTCGCACTGAGAGCCCCCCAGAAACCAAGCGTTTTCTGAGAATTGGCCACCAGAAGCCAAGAAAGCGGGGGTGTTTATTCTCGGATGATCATTCTCCTTTGGGTGAAGGTTATGCCAGTGGGGCATCGACTCTGCTTACTTTTGGTGGAATGAGGAAGCTCCCAGGTAAAGAATACCAGACATGTTGGTGCCATAGTGAGCAGCTCTTGCAAACCAGGAAAGGAACATCAGGAAGCCAAGGGGTAAGGGACAAGGTATCAGCAATGCTGACAGCACTACAGCTGTCAAACCACTACAATATAGGAAGAAACATCTAAAGCAGAACAAGGTGTGCAAAAATTTTAAATTTCTAATAACCTAGAGGAAAACTAAGAACTTTTAATATTTTTCACCACCAAGCCTAACTTAATCGATTCACTATTGGAAAAAATAAAGTTTTTTCTCTGTCCATTGTTTAAGAAAACAAGAAATAAACTTGTCTTCTCTAATAGTTAATCTATAGACTAAGACTGTGTCAGCTCTCAGTCCCCTGTGGGAAGCAATGTCTACTGAGGGAAGAGAAGGGAATCACCCGGAAACAGTTTGGCAATGTGTCTGGCTATTTCCTCCACGGAATGGGCATATCAGGTTTTTGGAGTTTACACGTGCCCAGTTAAGTGGATTTGCAGATAGTATTATTAACTGAACTGACACTCAAAAAATCAAAAATGACTTACAGAGTTTGCTTTTTGAAATATGCACCACATGGACAATAACAGCTATAATATGACACAGGAAAGCAAGGAAATGCAGAGGTGAGAATTCTCTGGGGACAGAGAACATATGATATAATACATATATACACATAACTTTAATCCCATGTAATTTAATTAGACTTACGTTAAGTCTGGTCAATTTGAGAATATTTTGCATGTGAACACATAACTTTAATCCCATGTAATTTAATTAGACTTACGTTAAGTCTGGTCAATTTGAGAATATTTTGCATGTGATTTAAAAAAAAGTATTTCTCCTTTGCTCATGGCAGTATTTTGTTTATACGTATTCAGTCAAATTTTCAAACCAGTTCAGACTGTTAAAATCAGTTTTAACTTCCTAATTTTTTGATCCTTAATTCTGTTGCTACTGAAAGAAAGTTTTTAAAAATCTCCCATTAAGGGGGCTCTCGGATGGCTCAGTCAGTTAACTATCTGACTCTTAATTTCAGCTCAGGTCTTGGTCTCATGGTTCATGAGTTCAAGCCTTGCGTCAGGTTCCATGCTGACTGTGTGAAGCCTACTTGGGATGTTCTCTCTTTCCCTCCTTCTCTGCTTCTCCTGTGCTAGTTTTCTCTCTATCTCTCTCACAAAACAAATAAGCATCTAAAAGTATTTTAAATTGAAAAATAGTAAAATCTCCCATTAAGTTTATAGAAGGGTGTGTGTGTGTGTGTGTGTGTGTGTGTGTGTATTCAGGCTTTTAGCACATGGTGTAAAATATAATCTGATCCCTGCCCTTTTGACATGAAAATTAATTAACATATTTGACTTCAGACATGTTAAATATGTGATAAAATACAATTATATTTGTTTTTTCATTTAATTTGATTTCAAAATTATCTCATAATTCAGCCTAGTACTGAGATATAGTGAATTATAATTAAAAAAGAATGCTTCATCTTGGAAAACAAATTTCTGAACATGTTTTTGTATGTAATATAATTGTTGATTCATCAAACCTTAGTAGTAGGTTTAAAATAATCACCTTCAACAAAACGAAAGAAAAGTATTGAAGCACTTACATTAAAGAATTTTTTTGTGTATGTTATACTTACAATTTGAAAAGTACATATGAATATAGGTCTGTAAAGAAATGCAAAACAGAAATAAGAGGGAACAAGCAATAAGGAAAATATATTGCAGGATAGATGATTATCTCCTAATTCTCCCAAAATATATTCAAAGATGTTTAGCTTCAGCATAAAGAAATCATTTTGCATTTTAAATTTGAAAACCTAGAAAAAGAAATATATTTCTTTTTTTATACAAAACATTTGATTGTTCCAAACACAGGTGCATGCATTGATTATGAGGCAAGACTAAATAGACATTTAATTGAAGCGTGACACAGACGTGGCACTCAATAAGCATTAGGTAAGTGAAAGAAGAGTTGAATTGAGAGCAATCTAAGAGCTGTGACAAATTAAAATGCTTGTAGGAAAATCCGGAAGTGAAGTATCTGACTGATTTAAATGAAAGCTTAAAATTTTAATGTTTGCCTAATATTTGAGCAAATGTTTATCATCATTCACAGATAGAAAGAGTGATACTTCCAGTTTTGACACTCCTCTCTTTTCCTCACATCATCAACATGTCTCTAAAACTATTGTATTTGGATATCCCAACTACATCTAATAAACTGTCTTACTGTGTAAGAAAAATATTTATTCAGACACCCCAATATTTGTTTTTAAATGTTAACCACTGCTTCAAGGTCAAGAAAACAATCATAAGCCCCCTGGTAGAAAGATACATGAATATCTTTTAGATCTTTGGTAGAGATATATGTTTTTTTTTTAACAAGACACAAAAACATTGACTAAATGCAAAAGAGGAATTGTTTCTGTTAAAATGAACTTTTGTTAATCAGAAATGCTTTAAAGAAAATAAAAACACACTATAAATTTGTACACACAACCAAGAAAGGAGTGGCTCTAAGAATATATAAAGAACTCCCCAAAACTCAATTTAAAAAACATTAGTGACCCAATAGAAAGGATACTCTAAAAAATTAATTTCAAGAAAAATAATTCCATTATGCTAAGAAACAAATGAAGAGATGTTTAACATCATTAGTGAAAGAGGACAGTATAATTGCAATGACTTGCAGTCATTTTATCAGATACAAATCCAGGACATTTCACTGGAAAATTTTAAATTTAAAAAAAAGTTTGAATACGATTTTGAAACACAGAATCTACTATGTATTGCTACTAGAAGGTGGTAATTGGTGCAAGCCCTTTGGAAAACATTACAGCATCATCTCCTAAAGGATAACATTCATATGCTTAAATCCCTACCACATAACTTTTAGGAGCATCCCAAGAGAAATTCTTGCACAAGAACAACAGAAATCAATACAGGAATATTGATAATAATACTGTTCATAATGGCAAAAGATTGGGCGGTAACAAAAGTATGCACCCAAAGAGAGTGAATGAATAAACTGTTCATACAGTGGGATACAATCTAATGGTCAAAATTAATGAACTGTAACGATGTGCAACAACATGGAGGAATCTTGGAAAAATAAAAGTGAGTAAAAAACTGAAATGAATCCCAAAAGATCAAACGATTTCATACTGCATATCATTTTTGTAAATTAATAAGTAAAATAAACATGCTTACTTTTTTTTTCCTTATTTATTTATTTATTTATTTATTTATTTTTTTTTTTTACAAATAGTTTATTGTCAAATTAATTTCCACATAACACCCAGTGCTCATCCCCACAAGTGTCCTCCTCCATGCCCATCCCCCCTCCCCCCCACATCCATCAGTCCTCAGTTTTTGTCAGCATTCAAGAGTCTCTCATGGTTTGCCTCTCTCCCTTTCCCCCACCATTTCCGCCCTTCTTCTCCCCCTTGGTCCTCTGTTAAGCTCCTCCTAATCCTCCTATACGTGCACACATATGATATTTGTCCTTCTCTGCCTGACTTATTTCGCTCAGCATAACACCCTCAAGGTCCATCCATGTTGCTACACATGGCCAGATTTCATGGTTTCTCATTGCCATGTAGTATTCCATGGTATAGATAAACCACATCTTCTTGATCCATTCATCTGTTGATGGACACTTAGGCTCTTTCCAGGTTTTAGCTATTGTGGAGAGTGCTGCTATGAACATTGGGGTACATGTGCTCCTATGCATCAGCATTTCTGTATCCCTTGGGTAAATTCCTAGCAGTGCTATTGCTGGGTCATAGGGGAGTTCTATTGTTAGTTTCCTTAGGAACCTCCACACTGTTTTCCAGAGGGGCTGTACCAGTTTACATTCCCACCAACAGTGTAGGAGGGTGCCCGTTTCTCCACATCCTCGCCAGCATCTAGAGTTCTCTGATTGGCTCATTTTAGCCACTCTGACTGGCGTGAGGTGGTATCTCAGTGTGGTTTTGATTTGTATTTCCCTGATGAGGAGCGATGCTGAGCATCGTTTCATGTGTCTGTTGGCCATCTGGATGTCCTCTTTGGAGAAGTGTCTGTTCATATCTTCTGCCCATTTCTTCACTGGGTTGTTTGTTTTTCGGGCGTGTAGTTTGGTGAGTTCCTTGTAGATTCTGGATATCAACCCTTTATCTGATATGTCATTTGCAACTATCTTTTCCCATTCCGTTGGTTGCCTATTAATTTTCTGGGTTGTTTCCTTGGCTGTGCAGAAGCTTTTAATCTTGAGGAGGTCCCAACAGTTTATTTTTGCTCTTGATTCCCTTGCTTTTGGGGATGTGTCAAGTAAGAAGTTGCTGCGGTGGAGGTCAAGGAGGTTGTTTCCTGCTTTCTCCTCTAGGGTGTTGATAGTTTCCTGTCTCACGTTCAGGTCCTTTATCCATTTTGAGTTTATTTTTGTGCATGGTGTGAGAAAATGATCTAGTTTCATTCTTCTGCATAAAACATGCTTACTTTTAAAAAGAGTGCCTATAGATGTAATCAAACTAGACAAAAATGGAAGCAAAAGAATAATGAAAATGAGGCCCAAGATCAGGTTTCTGTCAGATGGGTGGAGGTAGGATGGACTGGTGAGTTACATGTAAATTACATCAAGAATTTGCTTTTATTTGGGTGGTGGGCTTAAGGATGCTTACTAGACAATTAAAAATGACTGACTAAATAAATAAAAGAGGGCCATGTATTGACCAAAAAAAGAGAAGGTGTCATGACCATAGAATATATGATGACCCAATGCTGTGCACCTCCTTCCAAAGAAGTAGAAACAAGAAACCAACGTTATGGTCCTTGTAGGAGCAGAGGAGAGTATGCCTCTAAACAAAGGAATGGAGTTAGCATTACAAACTCAGGACAAAGTAGGACGCTGAGGATGGCTCTTTCCAACTCTCTGTAGTAATATGACCAGACAGCCTTTTGTGTATTACCAGTGATGTACCAGTCATGCTGATGCACATGTTTACCACATTGTCTCATTTAAGCCTTGTTATTAGATCCATTTTCCATTGAGCAGACTTGAAAACTGACGTTCAAAGGGTTTATCTTGTTTAAGGATCCAACCCCAAATGTAGCAGAGTTGGCATCTGAAGGTCAGACAGAAGACCTGGGAGATGCTTAGGCAGGCAAAGCTTGGGGGGTGGAGAGGGGAGGGGGCAGTGTCTTATAAACGGATCGCTGAAAAATAAAAACAAAACGCACTGCATTAGGCAGAGTCCCGGAGGGAGACAGAAGGCATTTTCAGCTGAAACAGTGGCTAGAACATAATGAATGTTATATTAACAGATTTATGGGCAAAGTCAATGTAATCAACAGGGGATGCTAAGTTTCTCTGGCATCAGCAATTTGTACTCAGTAGGACTTTGGCTCAGGTCATGATCTCATGGTTTGTGAATTTGAACCCCGCATTAGGCTCTCCCCTGTCAGCACAGAGCCCACTTTGGATACTCTGTCTCTCTCTGTCCCTGCGCCCTCCCCCTCCTCCAAATAAAATAAACATATAAACAGAGAAGTGCAGGGCCACTTGACTGGTGGTGTAGTCAAAGAGAGACAGCCACCGCAGCAGGCACAGACATCTGATGGCATCTCTTGTTAACTGAACACAATATGCAACGAGGTCCGGGGATCTGAATCCAGTAGTGTTTAACGGTCAGTCCTCTTGGGGCACTGACCAGGGCAGAGAAGGATGAAAAATCGACCTCAAGGGGACAGCAAATGGAGAGAAAACAGGAAGGGCACCTTTACAAAGCTGCCAGACTGACCCTAAGGAGCTCAAAAGCTCTTAAGTTCTCTGCTTATGCTTTCCTAGACAACCACATGATGGTTTAATAGCATGGCGTTAAGAATGGAAAGACTACCCTTTGACTCAACATTATTGATGTATTTTCATTTTGACATTTATTTTATGCACTGGGAGGGGAGAATCATTGATATGAAATTGGAAAATATTTAGCAATTTTTGCGGCCTTTGCCTTGAAAAAAAATGATCATTTACGTGACAAGGCTCCATATTTTGCCATTCACTGGGTACAGCCCTGCTCTGTCATATCTTTCTTTCTCATCTCTTGATGACATCTCCCAAGGTCCTATAGCTTCTGCTCACTTTAGGTTATAGTTGTCTTATTTTTGTGATTACCAACTTTCAGATATAAAAAGTTGCATTTATCTAAATCAACACTTCTTTGCACATTCAGTTCATCCTGTAACTGAGAAGAGGCAGTGGGATACTTTGAAGAAGGAGACAGGAGCAGGAAATAATGAAACCAGTTAAAGGATTATCACCATCCGTAGGCAATTTTAAACAATGTCAGCAGTGAAATACTCCTCCCTCACAAAAAAAAATCTTTTATATAATCTAATGTAAACAATTGCCAAGGTTACTGCTGAGTTTTAATAATACAGTCTGAGTTGCAAATGAACACATTTATCTTTAACAAATGTAGTATTCTACCTAGAAGCTAATTTTGGGAACTTCCAGTAATAGAGTTGACCCTGACACACAAAACATCAGCGACACATTAATTTCAAGACTGAGTTAGCAAAGTTTTGGAATCATTCAAACTTGATTAGGCACAGTTCATGTTTCTAACCCCTATATGTTCTTGGCTGTAAACAAGGGATTCAGAATAAGCAATGATAGCTGTATACAGTTTTTCCTTTCTGAGTTATTTTTTTTTTCTTATGGTAAAGTTTTAGATGAGGCACAGACACAAATCAGCAAACAGCCAGAATCTAACTTGAATAATGTATAGTGAAACACTGGGATTTAACACTGTTCTTTGTAGGGACACCTGGGTGGCTTGGTCAGTTGAGTGTCCAACTTTTGCTTAGGTCATGATCTCCTGGTTTATGGGTTTGAGTCCTGTATCAGGCTCTGAGCTGTCAGCTCAGAAGCCTGCTTTGGATTCTGTGTCTCCCTCTTTCTTTGCCTCTCTCCTGCTTACTCTCTGTCTCTGTCTCTTCCTCTCAAAAATAAATAAAATTTGAAAAACCCTAAAAACAAAAAAAATTTTTTTGTAGAGAATGTCATTGACCACACAAAAATAAAATGTAAAGAAATAAAATTTCTATAGTGGAAAAAAAATCAAATTTTAAGGGCTACCAGGAGAAATGACAAAAGACAATGGTCTTGTAATGCCAGAGATACCAAAAAAGTCAGTAGTTGAATGCTTTGATCATTTTCACCAAGAACTAGATGTTTATTCTAAATAAACGAATCAAGTAAAGTTATTGAGCAATTTGCTGTGATTTTTGCAGAAGAAAAAAAATTGGAAATTTCTTCCAAATGTAACAGAAGTGTGTGTTGAATTTTGTGGTGAAGGTATTTTAGTGAAAATGTTACAACTGCAGCGATACTTAATTTTCTCTAGAAATGACTCTGAAGAAATAAAATTCTAAATAATATTGCAATTTCTGGAATTTATTATGAAATAGAATTTTTATGAATTTCTGACAAACTGAAACCTTATGTTTAAGACTTTCAATAGCTATTTTTAGATTTATTGCTACATGTGAAAGAAGCATCTCATAATTAAAACAAATAACATGCTTCATCATTTGGATAGGAGCATATCTATGCAAAGAACATTTTTAATAGGTCACAGAAACATTGGGAGAAAACTGAGATTATAATATTATTCATTTATTTTATTTCCATTTTAAATTTCTTTTAAACTTTTACTGGCATTATTATATATATGAAGTTCCATTAAGGAAAATTTTTGCTGTCTGTATTTCTTCTCTTGCTATAATAATCTTCTCAAGATTATTACTGAAAATAGTCTTTTCATATAGAGGATTGTGTTAAAAAATGATCTGGGCCATGTGTCAGTATGCCAGTTATATCAGAGACAAGAGTGTGTTTCTTCTTTCAAAAACTATTCCTCTTTGATGGTGGCGCCTGGGTGGCTCAGTGGGTTAAGCGTCTGACTTTGGCTCAGATCATGATCTCACGGTTCACGGGTTTGAGCCCCGCATTGGGGTCTCTGCTGTCAGCACAGAGGCTGCTTCGGAACTCTTCCTGCTTGTTTCTTCTTTCACCCCTCTCCTTCTAGTTCCTCCGCGGGGTGAGAAAGAGAAAAAGGGCCAAACTTCACTGTCTGCTTACCTGCCCTGCTGTTGGAAGCCATGTTTGATGTCCGCTGGAAAATGGTGCTGTTCCATGGGCTCCAGAACTGGGTTTCCTTGGGAGAGTCTGTGGGAGCTCTCCTCTGCACAATCCCCTGACGTGGCTGATGTGAGTTTTGACCACTGCCCAAACTCAGCTTGTATTTGGAAATACATCCCACAGCCTTGCAGGCTGGATTCTCTTGGTGCTGGCCGACCACGCTCTTGCCGAAGGAACCAGCTGTGTTTTACTGGGTCTGCCAAGCCCAAGGAAAACCCATGAATTCTTGCCTTCCCAAGCAGCAGGAACAAAGGCTGCCTGAATATTGCCTGTTCCTCTCCTACTTAACAGAATTCTCCAGAGCAGCAGGCAGCTGTCTTGCTGTTCACGTGCACCCCAGCTCCAGAATGTGCCCCAAATTCCACATACAGCACTCAGCAACATGGCAGCCCCAGTGGGCATAGGTGATTTCCTGTGGCATGAGTTTCTACATGGAGCGCGATGCTGCTCTCTCACTCTCGCTCACGATTCCAGTCTTCCTCCCTGTTTGGTTGTCGCTGCTGTCGTTGCAGCTTCAGGAGCTTAGCCCTCCCAAGAGAGGGGAACCCCTTCAGCAGCGACAAGCATGGCAGTGTGGACACCGGCAGACTCGCAGGCTTTCTAGGCAGGAACGGAGAGGCTCCGGTTTCATTACTTCTGTTTTCTCTGTGACATACGAGACTGTCTGGGAGAGCTGCAAGAGAAGATGGGAAGAGATCAATTTAAAAAGAAAGGAGATGTGAAAAAGTTTTTTTTTTTGTAAAATGTATAAATATTGGGAAAGCAAGCTAATATAGGGGAACACATTCAATTATATAAATTGTTGACCATCTACTATATACAAAATGCCACCCATCAGGGAGGAGGGCGTACAGCCCAAAGGATGACAAAGACAAACCTCAATTGCCCAACACTGTCTGTGGAGATGGGCTGGTCATTCATGCAATCATATACAGAATTCCTGAGATGTTTTGCTCAAATTATCCCAGACGATTCATTTTTGAAATTAGAAAGATAGAAAAGAACACAACGAGAACAATAAAATGGAGATCGAGTACTCCTTTCTAATTAACACAATGTTCTTTTTCTTTCAATAATAATATGACTTCTTAGACGTCACTCTATATACATATGCAAATTCATATACATGTAATATACATACATATAATTTATATATACACCTATATGTTTTTATGTGTTTGCATATGTTTATATTATACATAATATGCTTATATATGTATATTTATGTATGGTTCTCCTATGGTGCATTTAAAAATTAAAGCTTCCAATATGTGTTAAGTAGCCTATCACAGAGCTTAAACCCATAAGTTAAATGGATCTCAGGTAGATAACGGGAAGAAAAAACTCTAGTTTTTCAAGTCCAAGTGATCAGTTTTCAAATGACCCTTCCTTTCTACTGCCTCAGAGGTATTTACAGGACACATCGTGATCTCTTCCTAAATGCAACACATCACCTCTGCTATTTTTAAATCCCTAATTATCTTCAATTGCTCAGTCCACAGCTTGACACATCTTTGGAAATGATCCCTTGGTGGGTCCAGCATATTCTATAAACAAGTAAATAAGACCTTTGTTTTCATACTTCATGCATGAGTTCCCGTCACCTCTCTTTGGAGAACTAAAAACCACCTCATGTGCTATGAATGCACGTGATAGTCAATATTTTCCTCACTTGCTTTACATTAACAGTCAGCATGGCATATTTTCAAAGGGAGAAATATCTTATTTTCACACAGAGGGAAGGACATGCAGAACTTTGATGTTGCCTTCTTAAGTGACAAGTACGACTGTTATAGAATCCCTCTTTGTTCCTGGTTGACTTCCTTTGGTGTGCAGGAAGAATTTTCTTTTGTGAGTCATGTAATATGCCTCACACATGCTTTTCATTTGACATCTCATGTAAAAGCCTGTAATTCCCACTTTTCACAGAGGAATAATTTGTGCTTCCTCACAGTAGGTCAGCAGTTTCCTTCTAAACTTACCTGCCTGCAGGTAAGCTTTCTCTTACGTTCGGCAGAGGCATCACCACAATTAACTGTGGTTTCTCTTTCTAAAACCATCTCTTGTATGTGTGTCCTGTCTCCAAATGGAAAAAGATAAAAATGAGAGAACCCATCTTCCCTTAAGCAATAGGTAATCAGAGTGTCTCGGTTGAAAGGAATGGTAGAATGTGTACCAGAATGAGCAAGTTGGGGGAGGGTGGGGTAAAAAGGCTGAGGAAACCTCAGCAAGAACATGGGCCCAGAAAGTATAAAAACAAGTTTTGCTTCCTGGAGGCATGTAGGAAGAAAATGGCGCCCTGCCCTTCCACCATATGACCTCGCTTTCCCACTCCCCACAGTGGGCTTTGAAGCTCAGGGCTAGTCAGTGGGCACTTTGTAAGGGAAGTTCCAGAGGAGAGTTATGGCAGCCTGGCTGCACTGGGTCAACTACCGCTGTGACATCCAGGTCTTCAAGGAGTCCCCAGAACCTATATTTACGGAGTGAGTTCTAGTCAGGAGGTTATAGTAAAAAAAAAAAAAAAAAAAAAAAAAAAAATTAAAATCTACCTCCAATGTTTTAGACCTTTATTCAACAGGTGGTTGGGGTTGGATAGCTGTATATATTTGTCAAAATTCACTGAATTTTATTATTTAAAAGAGTCCTTTATTATTTGTGCATTAGAATCCAATAAAAGTAATTTTAAAAGTAAAAAAAAACCTATTAGCTATAAAAATAACAGATTTTACAGAATATGCTTGAAATACAGAGCTATTTTATGACTTTTTTAAAGTTTATTTATTTATTTGAGAGAGCAAGAGTAAGAGAGCATAGGGCATGACACAGACCTCGATCTCGTGAACCCATTTGATTATGATCTGAACCAATATCAAGAGTTGGACACTTAACTGACTAAGCTGCCCAGGTGCCCCTACTTTTTGCCTTTTTATTAAGTATGATTTTTCCTTTAGAATAGAAAAGAGTTACTTAAAATAATTATGACTGGAAAAAATGTACCCTATTCCTGATGTAACCTAGAGTAATACAATTACCTCTTCTGGTAATTAAAAAATTAATATTAAGAATTTTTTAAAAAGCAAAACTAAACCTGATTCTACTTTTGGTGTCACCAGTGAAGTTAATTTTTGACTTTTTCTTTCCTCACCCCATAAAATAAGAATTAAATCTGTCTTATTAAGATCATGAGGTGGATGTGAACATGACAAGAAATAATAAGCTACGAAACGAGTTTATAAAGTGACTCATTAATGTTTAAGTTTAAATTTGTAACCCACTGAATGATCTAATTAGTCTAAAAGTTCTTTCTTGTCTTGGTCTAGATCTCGTCAATATTGTGGCCTCCAGCAGCTGTCCTAACACCGTGACCATACACAAGGTGCTCACTAAATATTTGTTGACTGTATAAGTTAAAGAAGTGTAATTGAGTACCATTTATTGCCAGAGGTTGTAGTAGGCACAAAAGGCAATATAGATATTCATTAAATGAAGATTCTATGTGGAAAAAAATAATACATGTACACACACTTAATAAGGTAATTAGTCCTTAAAAAGGAATGTCACTTGAACAACAGCAAAAAAGCATTAGGATGGAAATAAATTGAACTTTCTTGGTTCTTAGGTAGAAACAGAATCTTTAGAGGAATAATGTAATTATATAAAAGCAAATAGGATTGAGTAGTCCAAAATGAAAACTGATCATAAAGACCAGAAGAACCATTCATTCAATACGAGTCAGAGATAAAGATCTCTCTCTCTTCTTCTTCTTCTCCTTCTTTTTTTTTTTTAAATGTTTTGTTTATTTCTAGGAGAGAGAGAGAGACAGCGTGAGCAGGGGAGGGTCAGAGAGAGAGGGAGTCACAGACTCTGAAACGGGTTCCAGGCTCTGAGCTGGCAGTCAGCACAGAGCCCAACACGGGGCTCGAACCCATGAACCCTCAAACCCACGAACCGCGAGATCATGACCTAAGCGAAAGTCGGACGCTTAACCGACTAAGCCACCCAGGCGCCCCTCTTCTCCTTCTCCTTCTCCTTCTCCTCCTTTTTCTTCTCCTCTTATCTCTCCCTCCCTCCTCTCTCTTTCTCTCTCTCTTTTCTCCACACATACACAGAAAACTTACTTTCTCTATATCTCTGAATAATACTGGGGTGCATGGATAGGAAAAAGCACTTAACTGAGAACCTATTGATAAATTATTGATGCAAAAACTTTGATTCCCCAAGATCTTCAAATCTCATATAAATATTGTCAGTAGGATCTTTACAAATAAAACCTCCAGAAAAATTTACCTTTCATCTTCATTTAAAAATGCATCTTTTCATTTTCTTAGGGAGGAAGGAAGAAGGCTTTCTGGGACAGAAGGAACAATTGTCTTGTACCTTATTTGTTAAAATGTTGAGAGCCCTGGAGAAGGGAGAGCCAAGGGCCTGCCAGCTATAGCTGAAGTCGTCCCTGTTCCCCAAGGTCAGTTCAATGAGAACATCGGATTGGGAGAATGGCTTCCTTGACACCATCAGTTGAGTTTCCAACAAGGAACTCATGTAGGTCTAGGGGCCACGGAACTGTGCCCCAGCTCACAGTAACAAATTCCAAGAGTCCATAAGCTCCCTATTCAGTGACATTTCATATTCTTTTCATCGCCTTGCAAAAGAGTTTTAATCACTAAATATTCCTGTACCCAGACCAGTCACTCATTATTTCTGACATTTGGTGTAGCCAATTAAGTAGACCTATGCCCACTGGGGATTCCAGGGCTGAAATTACTTTTCAAAACATTTCATGAGGCTACTAGATCTTCTCAATCTTCATAAAGCTTGTCCACTTTTCTCACTAAAGATAATTTACCTGCCCCCCATCTCTTTACTACTGAATACAATTCAAAGGGAGCCTTAGTTATGGCTGCCTTTAAAAATACATAAAACTGTGTAAAAGGTTGCACTATATCAATCAAAAATTCTCTCTATAAACCAATGATAAGTTTATTCATTTATTCTGACTTCTTTCTATATAAACTAAGAAATATCCTTACTATCAAGATCTAGCAGCAATGTCCATGGTCAGCTGTGATATGAGCAAAACTTTCAGGTGGAGTACAAATGTTTGCATGCTGATTTTCTAACAATTGAGTGCAGAGGCAAAAAGTTTTATCACTGTTGGCCCAACAGACTGCCATCTGTGCTGAAAGCTATTTTATATTGGTCATCATGTTGTGTTCCTGAGACAGCCTGTTTATGTCATCACAAATGTCAGGAATGTCTCAGACAATTACTGAATGACTAAACATGCATGCCAAGATGAAGGTACGTCATCTGGCCCATGGATCCACCTGCGTCATGGAAATCAATTTCCTTTGTCTTCTTGTTCTTTAGCCACAGAAAACAGTTTGATGCTCTAGTGTTACTTCTTTGCCAGTAAAGAAACTAAATATGGAATATGACAGGCTGTTTTCAGAAACAAACATGGGTTGTAAATTAGGGAGTGAAAGTATGCTTTCATATTTTACAAATATGCTAGAGTTGACACTGGCTTTCTGGGTCCCCATCAGGGACACTGGGCCTCATGTTCTACCTGGATACATCTACACATCCTCAGTAAACATAAAAGCCTGAGTTAAATGTTCTTCACTCAATGCTTAGACTAACAAGAGTTTCCACTAGAGCAAATTAGAGTGATTTTTCCAACTTCTATTCCCAAATAACCCTGTAATTCATGGAGACTAACTCTGATATTTTGTTAAAAAAATTCTGGCATGATTAATCAGAGGACATTTTAAAATGTCAAGTGTGGTGATTTACAAGCACTATTCACCTAAAATCTCCTGTTCATCGCCTTCCTCTAACAAGAGAGAGAATGGCAAATATAAATGCTCATTGGCCATGTGATTACTTCTTGGGAGTAAGTTTAGTTTGGTTCAATGTTCATGAAGCTGAAAGTGTCACAAAATGAAATGTTTTTACAAATTAGCCTGGAAATCTTTCAAGAACAGAGTTTGGGCAAAGGTCTCTCACACTTCCAGGCTTGAGTGATTTGGGAAGATCTGCAGAAGTTCATGAATCACATACAAGGACAGGGTATTATACTCTTCCTTCCTGGGGAGTCCAGGTTTCTTTACAGTAGACTGTGTGAATTTCAGAGTGGGCAACATAGCCTTCTGTGTTGAGCCACTGAGAATAATACTCTCACTCAGGATTCTGTTTGAAGACTTGAACTATTTAATAGATAACATTTCATTAATTTCCTTTGAAGGGGAACCACTTCAAAGAACTTGAGGGAGTGACTATCATGATAATTTGGGGGAAGATTGGAGAATCAGGGTTGTGCTAAGTGTCCCCTGAGACTCTTGTTTTCTCCAGAGCTTTTTCGAGTCCATTCTTCTTGTGCTGGATATACTGACAGTAACTCCAGCCCATTCCTCTGACTCAAAGAAAGTCTTGTAAACTCTACAGATCATCCTCCTGTCACTGACCACTCAGCTGTACTGTCTCATGTCACAGAAACAGCATTAGACATAAAGTGACTTATTTTCTTATCTCCATCATTTACCAGGTGCCAGAAAGTAGGCATTTCACCTATCCACTCTGATACTCAGTTTTGTCATTCATTCCTTTGTTCCTTCATCTACTAAACACATATTCATTGATTGTCTACTCCAGGCCAGATACAGTGCTAGGTAGTTATAATGAAAAATAACCCTAAAAAGACTGAGATGGCCATCATCCATTTCTTCCCTCCCCATATGCTCAATCCCTTTTCCATTGCAAGCTGGAGTTGATTTCCCTTCTCCTTGAATCTAGGTAAGCTCTGTGACCAATCAAATACAATGGAATTCATATGATGTCAGATTCCAGGCTGGCTTTGAGAGACTGCAGGTTTCCACTTCCTGTGTCTTAGAACAGTAACTCGCAGAATCTGACTTCACCATGCAAGAAACCCAACCATCCTTAGGTTGCCTTCCATGAAGAAGCCCAAAGCTAGCCATGTGAAGAACGAATGGGAAGAGGGATCTCGAGAGGGATGGGATGGGATGCAGGCTTGGTCAGCCTCTCACTATTCCAAACCCAGCACCCTACTGTAGGAAGTCTTGAAATGAGTCCAGTCTCACCTGACATTTAACTTCGCTGTGTGAAGGGCCAAAGTGTCTATTTCCCAGGACAGCCCATCAATTCTCCAAACTACAGAGAATAGGAATAAATTGGTCTTCTAAGCAACTAAGCTTTAAGATGGTATTTACCACAATAGGTGATGGAATATGTTCTCACTGTCCTGGAGCTTGAAGTTTTGTGAAGACAGCAGAAGACTAAGCAAATGATCACAAAATGAATATAATGATACATAGCAATGAATGTCATTGAGGGAATGTATATGGGATGTGGACACATAAGAGGGGAACAGGACCACGTTTGGGTAGGGAAAGCTTCCATGGGCAGTGATGTTTGTGTTGAAATCCAAAAAATAGATACTAAGATACTATGTAACTACGCAAAGAGAAGGGGATCTTACTTGCATAAGGACAGTGATCCATGCAAAAAGAGCAAACCATATGTGCAGTGGCCCTGAATGAGGGAGGACCATAGTGCATTCAGTGGGCAGGAAAGTGGTTTTAGTGAGTTTGCAAAGAAAAAGCAAGATATTAGCATCCAGAGAGAAACACTACATTTTCAATAAATAGTAAAATGAAGGAAAAACTCAGTATTTGTCTACAAAATTAGAAGATCAGTACTCTAATGGAGTATTTGGTTAACATGTATTACAAAAATTAAAACAAACCCACAAGTAGAAACAATTTAATAATATTTTCTATTTGGTATGGTGTGATTGAAAGCAAAAGGAACTAGAAGTCAGACATTGTGACTTGTCATGTCAACAATTAGCCATGTGACCCTGGGCCAGTCTTTAAACTCCATAGACATCAGGTTCCCATCTGAAATGAAGAGATTATATTAATTGATCTCTTTCCAGTTCTATGATCCAAATTCCTGTAAAATCTTGGATTGTGAGTAGCTTGTTCTGCAAGTGTTCCACAAGACAAGGAAATATTTCTAATTAATTTTAACTTGATAAACAAGTGACGTCTAGCAATACAAGTAGTATGTGATGCTGAATGTAACATGATCATAAGTAAGCCAATGGTTCCTTTCTCTCTCTCTCTCTCTCTCTCTGGGTTTGTGGGTAATTGCCTCCTATGCTTGGATGTTCGGTCTCAGGCTGCCATATTTGACAAAAATCAGTGATTTTTCAGAATGTGGGAAGGTGTTCACAACTGGTATCAGTGTATTTTTTGTCACTTCAAAGCCCTATGGACAGTCCTTTGCTTTTCCGTAACAAGAGGAACCTTAGGAATTCCTTGCTTCATTCTAGGTCAGGCTGCCTGCAGATATAGACCCTTTCTTCTGCCACCTTATTGCCAGTTACATTCAATACAGTATATGACAAGACTTTATTAACACTGTACTGTAGTCAACATACGTGTGAGTGTATACAATGGCTCACATGCAGGAAAAGGTTGGAAAGAAAGGCGGTAAGGAGATGATTATGGTGGAAGTTGAGAAGGAAATCATCAAGAAGTACGAACGAGGTATGCAAGTGGCCAAAATTGCAAGATTTTATAAGAAGTCTACATCTGCATCTCATCTGCAGAGGAGGAGTAGAAAAAGGTGGAGGAATCCCTTACTTCAAATGAGGTTAAGGAGATGTATAAAATGTGGGAAGCAGTGCACCACCTGAATAAGGCCGTAGCAGTGGGAGCGATGAATCTGTTTAATGACAATGCAATGTTACATTTACGAGAAATCCTCAAAAGGAGGCAAAATCAAGTGTCATTGGATACGTTCCTTGTTAAAATGGCACAAAAAGAAAAACCTCCATTGAGCCAACAGATAGCAGTGATTCCATTAGCGATAGTGAAAGTTGTCCTACACAACAACCCTCCTCTCTGTTGTCTCCCTCATATTAGCCACAAAGGTTTTCAAAGGTAAGTGTAGGTTAATGTGTTTACTTTTCTTTATATCTTATATTTCCTTTATTATTTTATATTATATCACAGTATTTTGATCATTTTTATATGAATGTTTTGGGTTGTGGAACAAGTCATTTGAATTTCCATTATTTCTTATGGGGAAATTGACTTTGATATACAAGTGCTTTGGATTACAAGCATGTTTCAGGAACAAATTATGCTCACAAACCAAGGTTTTACTGTATATCTATTGTCTATAAAGTTATTACATGTCTAAGAATGTACATATATATAAGGAGAAAACTCTGCTATTTTTTAGAATTTCTGACAAATCTTAAGCCAAAATTGTACATTCATGACACTCTTTGCACTAGTTTATCACTCATAAACTATGTTTCTTTCAAAGACTAACTGTTCCTAGCAAATTCACCAGGTCCTGTGTTCTTTAATTTTCTAGGAGACACACAAAAACAATTAATCGCTCTGAGTGTTATCAGAATAAAATGTTAATACATTCTATAAAGAGCTGATTATTTCCATTGAAACTAACTCATTGTCACTTTGTGTGTTTAAAAACTAAAAAAACTTTAAAATAATTTATTATTTTACAGCTATTATATGAAATTCTCATACAAGCTATTTAGAGATCGTTTCCTGAAGAAAGATGAAAGTTATTAGGCTACATTATGTAGCTTAACATTTTGTATATTTATAATGTCCTAAATTGAGGTAGAATTTCAGGCTCATCCTGAAATTCATGAATTTCATCATTCATCCATCATGAGAATTTACCCGACCATGTATAAATAAGTAGAAATTAACTTCTGGAACACCTTCTATGTCCAGATCTGCTATCTAGATGATAGTGGGATACATGTGAATAATACTTGGTCTGTGTCTCAAGTAATTTGTAGTTCACTTAAAAAAGCAAAATACTCATGCAAATAAGTATATGGTAAATTTGGTGGTAATATACCGGGAGAAGAAGGAAGTTGATTTCCCAACAAGATAGCATGGCAATGGTAGATTTCCAAAGCTCATTTCCCATATATGACCTCTGAGACATATTTTTGAGTGAAAGCAGATGAGATCTTTTAAGGAAGTTATCAAAGGGGATAAAACAATATATCAAGGTGGTTTTGAAAAATACGTTTTGTGTTCATACACATCTAAGTTAGTTTCCCCAGTTAATATCCCTGATAATAATAGCAGGTTATGTAAATATTCTATGCCTGGTTCCACATCTATAAAATGAGAATGATATATCCCTTCCTCACTGAGTTATTGGGAGGTGGTTTGATAGAGAAAGTATCTGCATCATAGTTATCACAATGCCCGGAACATAGTAAGTACTATATAAACATTACCTACCAGGTTGATAATGTTGGTAGACTTTCTACCTGATGAGAATGAACATATGCTAGTGTCTGCAAGCCCATTGCAACAACACACATGGGTGATCACTGTTCATATATCTTGGGCAATATGTGAAGAAGCATAATGTTCAATCAAACCCAAGGATACAGAGTACCTCTTGGAGGAGAATTTCACCTGTAAATTATGAAAAAGTGAAGATTGCATTCCACATCACCACTTCACTGATCTGGTAAAAGTTTTCTTCCACTAGTTGTAGAACTAGCCCCCCTTCTCTGATACCTGGTATCATGAATTTCACTTATCTCCACTTAAACCTTTCCCTCAGACACCAAATTGAGAATAAGTATAAAGAATTGCTAACACATTCTAGAGCTACTTCCTCCAGAGAGTCCCAGTGTGAAGGACTCCCAAATTTTAAAAGAAATGAGCAAATCTTTTGTAGGCACCAGCTATTGAGTGAATAAAGACTTTTCCATGCTGAAAAGGACACAAACTCTCTCCCAGATACTCTGAAAATTATCCCTATTTATCTATGGCTAAAGCCAATGTTATTTGGAGACATTTGTTTACACTATCTAAAAAGTTAACTGTCAATATGATATAAAGTATGGAGGCTATAAAAGCTAACTGATGTATAATAGATGTGAATCATGTCCAATTAATAAATATTCATTGGCAATGCTCTTGTCATTGCAAGGTGAGTTCTTAGTTCAGGGGGACATAATTATGCAAAGAGTACACGTTTCCAGTTTCTAAAAATAGTCTAAAAATAGAAATTCATGAACCTTCTGAGACTTTTGGCTTATTGCACATATTCTGTATCACTGCTTAGGTGAAGTACAAAAAACTGTACCATAGGGTACTTTATGTCACATTTGTCTGCTTTGTAATGAAACTAGATTCTCATAAAGCCTAATTTTTATACAACTGAGAACTATAGCCTCAAATGCCAGAAAGAAGGTATAAACGGGTATTATGCATGCTAAGTCATTGATCTCATGGGAAACAAATATCTGAGTATTTGTACATATGTGTGAATGCACACAGAGCTTTGTATACATGTGCACAAATTATTGCTAACCTGACAGTTATACCAATAGATAAAAATATCCACCATTTATCTGTTGGAAGCCATTGTGAACTCACTAGTTGAGAAAACTCCTTGTGAGGTTAAGGCAACTTTGCATGGTCTCTTGCCATCAGATGACGACCAATACCCACCCCCACTCAATTGTTTCTGCTTGAGCACCGACTCCCAAGGCACGTTGTTGATCAGTATTCCGAGTGACTTATTCTGTCTTTGGTATGCTGACTGCACCTTGTAAAGGAACCTATTGTAGGAATTTCTTCTTTTGTAATTATGGGAGCAAACATTTGTGTCTCCTGAAAAACCTATTTTTCTTAATACTTCCCGTTAGGCAGATTATTGACCCCTGCTCACAAAAAACTAACTTTGCCTTTGCTATGCTAAAAACATTGTCTTGTACTTGAATGATAAAGATACCTACCTTCCCCATAGGATAAGCATCTAAATCACCTACATCAATCACTATTGATAAAGGTTATGCATGAGTCTTCTACAAAGCTATGTTCTAGGAAATTCTTTCATATCAAAGAAATTTGTCATCAGAAATCATTGTCTAAGGCAAATGCCATTTCAGGGCCATCCCCCAAACACTTAATTATAAAATAAAGTTGAGATCCAGTCAGAGCAGAGATGCCTGCCTGGTGACCAGAAAGAATCTCGTGGCCTGCTCACCCCTCCCTCGCCGACACCGTCCATTCTTCAGGGACCCCTGGACATGCCGGAGCCCAACTCTGGCATTTGTCCATTCCCTAATTGATAACTGACACTAATATAAGCAGCTTTGCATATGTTCATTCTCCATTTTACAAACCCTCTTGAGGGCCAGATATGACCTAGAAATTAAGGTAAGAAAAAATTAGGATAAGAGATATTAATAAACTACCCCCCACCAATCACATAGCTAATGAGTTGTATGTCTATGACTCAAACCCAGTGTCTCAGTGAGTCTGGCAGCTATGACAAGCACCATCAACTGAATGTCTTAAACAACAAACATTTATTTCTCATAGTTTTGGAAGCTGGGAAGTCCAAGATCAAGACACTGGCAGATCCTCTTCTTCATTCACAGATGACCTCCTTCTCAGTATGTTCTCACATGGCAGGGGAGAGAATGAGAGAGAGAAAGAGAGAGAGAGCCCTTTGGGGTCTCTTCTTACAAGGGCACTAATCTCATTCACGAGGGCTATATGACCTAATTACCTGCCAAAGGCCCCAACTCCAAATACTATCACACTGGGGATTAAGGCTCCCAAACAGGAACTTGCAGGTAGGAGGAACACATCAGTCCACCTGGGATGGAGTAATTCCATAGAGTATCCCCTTCTCATTCTGCCATTTCTCTTCATCATTCCTCTCTTTTAACTTCTTTGATTATAAAAGAACAATTATATATTTTTTCATTTATAAAAATATACATTTTTCATACATTGCTTTATTATTTGATATCTTAATGGTAAGGTTTTACCTTGCTGTTGTTTGAAAAGGTCAGGTATGATTTCCTTGTGTCTAGAAACAATGTTAACATTGATGTTAAGGATCTGCCTCACATTCCTGGTTAATTTTCAGTCCTTTGATTCTTATCGTTTAAGATCAATATAAAAGTCATTGGATGACACTTAGGTTTATTAAAGACAGAGCTAGAATGGTAATTATATAATGTCTCATCTCAAATAAAATACAAATTTCAAATATATCATTTTAAGGTATAAACATTTTTTTCTAGTGTGGTTTGAGATACAATTGACATATAACATTGTCTTAGTTTTAGGTATACAACAAAATGATTGGATATATGTATATATTGCAAAATAATTATCGTTGTATGTCTAGTTAACATCCACCACCCACCATGCATAGTTAATTTTGTGTGTCTGTGATGAGAACTTTTAAGATTTACTGTCTTAGCAACTTTCAAATACACAATAGAGCATCATTAACTAGCATCACCATGCTTTGTTTTCCTTACACTCATTACATCCCCAGATTTAATTATCTTAGTACTGGGAGAGTGAACGTTTTGCTAGTTGCTATTTCTGAGGGAAGATTGAAAGGAGGACTAACTAAACTTTGAGTGCTGACAGATGAGAACAGGTTAGCAATACCATCCAGTATCCTAATGATAGGAAAGCAAGGCAGGTTCGGGGTAAGAAAGAAGTAATGAATTACCAAGACTTCATGAGGAGTCATCATGGCATTTCACAGCGGCTGCCTGACCCATGAGGAACCATGTTTCTTGCACACTTTGCTGCTGGCTTCACCTATGTCTGTCCTGAAGCCCGATTCACAGGGTCCTCTGTTTTCTTCTTCAATCCAAGCTGATTTTCACTCTTTCAGTCCAGGATACATACTTATCTTTCAATACTGATTATGATTGTTGAGATTATGGATCATTTCTACTTTATTGCCCTACACCTTTTGAAGCATATTCCATATTTTCTTCAATTCCATTTAAGATCAGAAAAAAATACAGAAATCTTTGTGAAGGAATAGTTACCCAGCAGTAATGAGCATAAAACCGATTTTCAATCACCACTTCAGAAAAATAACTGTGTTTACATTTATTAGGTCTTTGGGTCTCCTGTTTGCATTATTGAATAATAAATTAACATTTTCAATAATATTTGTTTAAAATAAATGATTCACATACTTCACTCAAAACAATTTTCTAGATTTGTATTCTAGTTTCAGTCAAAGAATTTAAACTGGTGATGGAAAAGAGGAAAGAGTGGGAAACGCATACGGGATAATGCTTTGTTCAGCAGCATAGAAGTGGTATGACTCCAGAACCATCATAGTGTATTTTCTCAGTAACCCCCACATGAAAGAGTAGGAATAGCATCCCCGGCAATCCATCTCTTGTTACTCATGACAGTGCCTTATGCATTAGCAGCACTTTCCAAACCACAAGTGGCCGCAGCTACATTTGGGGGGATTCCAAGAAGAGCTATAATCAAAGTTCCTTTCTGAAGGTGTTGAAAGAAAATGGCCTGAAGCAAATCTGTTTTCTGCATTGATGAGTCATAATCGATTTTACATTCAATTTGGCCTGTTTAGGGCCAGCACACAACACTGAGCTGTCTAAGGTTTTTGGTGTGCCCGATGCGGAGCAGAATGAGGTTCCAATGGGAAGTTGCTCTCCTGTTATGCTTGGTGTCAGTAGGCAAACCACACCATGAGCTGCTTGATGCCACTGACACCATCACTGTTTTCACATGAACAAAAACTGAAAGACAGGACCCATTCTCCATTGTAGAGGAACGTTTTCCATGGCAGAGGAAAGCTAAAATTGCCCTCTTTTTGCCATGATAGGCCCTCGCTTTCTTTTCTTTCCAGCTATTTTCTCAAAAGTTGGATGTATGAAATGAATTCTGATTGCAAGGCTCTCAGGAGTTAAATCAACGAAATGAATCTCAAGATACCCATTTAATTGGAAATTTGGCAGGAAAAGATAAGTCCCATTTCTTTAACTCCAAGTTTTAGGACCAGGGAATGTAAACTCACTATTTTTTTTGTTATAAAGTTCAGAGATGGACTCAGGTTTATTTTTTCCATAATATATTGTATTCTTCTTTGCACTTACATGCATACCAACAACGAAAACTTCTTTAATACTAATATATTTTATTTTAAAAATTTGTATCAAGAGGTTTAATTATCATTTGGATTCCTGTGTTAAAACTATTTGCCTTTCCTATCTTCATAAGCACATGCTACGTTCTCTAACTGCTGAAGAATGTATACAGACGTCCCATTATTCTGAAATCTTGTACTCACTTTACATGTTTCAGAAACAACTCTTGATATCAGCCTTTCAGAAAAAACTATTATAATAATGTTTGGGATTCTAATGTTCACTTTTATGTCAATCTCCTTCATCTTCGTAAGAAGCATATTTAGAATTTGAATCCATTCTAGAACATTCTAATTCACAGTGGAAAAGCACCTTCAAGTATTTGCTACTTCTACTGTTGGTTTTGGTCTGTCTTACATTCTACTTACTTTGCATTCCTCCTAGAGGGAGTCTTACTGAGAGTATTATTTTCTGTCACCATTTTCTGTATCTTAAGGAATTCACATTGAGTTTGAGAAATTTTCAGTCTTTATCAAATCAATTGTTTTGCCAAAGATATGATTTTTTAAAATTTTTAATGGTTTATTTATTTCTGAGAGAGACAGATGGCGTGGGTAGGGGAGGGTCAGAGAGAGAGGGAGACACAGAATCCGAAACGGGCTCCAGCCTCTGAGCTGTCAGCACAGAGCCCGACATGGGGCTCGAACCCACGAACTGCGAGATCATGACCTGAGCTGAAGTCGTACGCTTAATCGACTGAGCCAACCAGGCGCCCGCAAAGGATAAGAATTTTACACAGTAATTTCCCATTCCTTTCGTGGATGACCTTAGACTCCTTTAGCTAGTAATAGCAGAAGGATTACTTGTACTAAGCCAATCTTCATGCTCATGCAACCAAATTCATATTTCCAATGGCACATTATCTTCTTTCACTATCTTGTGCCCTCACCAACAATTTCAAAAAATTTAAAATCCTAAAGAAGAAACTGTGAGTTTTTACTGAACCTATGCCCTTTATTTGAAACTATTCATTGAAACCCCAATTTTTTAATTTGAAGTGAAACTAGCACGTGTTCATTATTTTATTTTTTTTAATAACTGTATGAAGAATATATTATTATCATGATACCCTTCTTAAACATGTGTCTCTTATTTGAGAGTGCACAAGCAGAAGGGGCAGAGAGAGGGAGACAGAGGATCTGAAGCAGGCTCCACACTGACAGCAACAAGCCCAATGCGGGGATTTGAACTCATGAACCTGAGCCAAGGTCAGGCATTCAACAGACCAAGCCACCCAAGCATCACTGTGTGTTCGCTGTTTGAAAAGATATTGTCTCAGTTGCTAATTCACTGTCTTTCAGAACCACAGTTTGTTCTCCAATGTCTCCTTGGTTCATCTCTTTCTTTTCAGCCTGGTAGGGGGAGTCTCAACATCCCCCCACCCCCTTTTGTACAGAACTCATTTCCTGTGCACCCATCCCCTTGTTTGTCCCCTTCATCTTCCCAAGTCTAATGTGCCTGGCATCCTTGAACATTCCAGGTTCTCTTACAATTCTTGCCATTGCACATGCTGTTTCCTCTGACCAGAGTGTTTTCCACCACCCATCCTGTCCCCCAGTGTAATCACCTGGGAACATCCTACTCCAGGCCCCTTCCTCTGTCTCTTTCAAGTGGAATTCTTTGTTATCCACCCACGCCAGGTCCTTGTTTACACCCCGGTTTGAAGCCTGGGGCATCGTATTGTAATGCAGCTGCTTCTCTGGCTCTTCCCCTTTTAGCGTGAAGAGCAGCAGAGAACATGTGGCCTGAAGGACTCCATTCTGAGCTCCTGCCTGTGTCCACACTGCATTAGTCAGGGTTCTCCCGAGAAACAGAACCAGTCAGATGTGCATCTAGAGAGAAAGAGGTTTATTCTAAGGAATTGATTCCTATGATTCTGGAGCCTGGCAAGACCAAAATCTGCAGGGTCCACCAGCAGGCTGGAAACCCAGAAGGGGCCAGTGGTGCAGCTCCAGTCTGGAGCCTTCTTGCCAGCAAGAGGTCAGTCTTCTTTCTGTTTCGCTCTTCCACTAGTTGGATGAGGTCTATGTACGTTATGGACCGCAATCTGCTTTCCTCAAAATCCACTGATTTAAATGTTAATTTCGGGGCGCCTGGGTGGCTTAGTTGGTTAAGCGTCCGACTTTCGCTCAGGTCATGATCTCGCGGTTCATGGGTTCGAGCCCCGCGTCGGGCTCTGTGCTGACTGCCAGCTCAGAGCCTGGAGCCTGTTTCAGAGGCTGTGACTCCCTCTCTCTCTGACCCTCCCCTGCTCACGCTGTCTCTCTCTTTCTCCTAGAAATAAATAAAAAAATAAATATTAAAAAAAAATAAAGTACACTCATGCACTTAAAAAATGTTAATTTCACCCAAAAATACCCTCACAGAAGATACAGAATAATGTTCGACCACAACATCTGGGTATCACGGCTCAGGCAAGTTGGCACAGGAAATTGACCATCACACAGATCATATGCCTCTGTGTATGCACACCCCTGGCATCTTTCTGTGTACCCTATGCTCCTCTTTTTTTTTTAAGTTTATTTATTTATTTTAAAAGAGAGAGAGAGAGAGAGAGAGGGAGAATGGGGTAGAGAGAGGGGGAGGTAGAGAGAATTCCAAGCAGGCTCCACACTGCCAGCTCAGAGTTTGACACCAGGCTCAAATTCATGAACCTGGAGATCATGACCTGAGCCAAAGTCAAGAGTCAGATGCTTAACTGACTAAGCTGCCCAGGTGTCCCTTGTTCTCCTCTTCTTATAAGGACACCAGTCAGATTGGATTAGGATAGACCTTAATGACCTTATTTAGCCTTAATGAACTCTTAAACAGTCTTATATCCAGCCACAGTGATCTGTAGATGGATAGAAACCATCTGACATGCTGAACAATGGCCACCAGGGGCTTTAATCATCCCATTTCCTATTGGGGAGACCTACATCTGAAGCAAGTGTAGACTCAAGAACATGGACATGAACTTGTTAAGTATTAATGTCCCTGCCACTTCCAGGAAATATCAAGATCACTTTCGTCTTTCTAGGCTGGGAATAATTTTCCTGCTGTAAAGGTGCTAATACTTTGCTATTTCCACAGAATCCAGAGAATGCCCAGAATGTGCCTTTAGCCACACTAAGTGCAAACCAGACCCAAATTAAGGAGGAAATGAGGGGCTATGTGAGAATAATATCATGCGTCATTTAGAGTTGCACATAGTCTCATTCCAGAATTTGGCTTGAGTCATTCTCAAGAAGTCACATTAAGAAAACCTTCTTTTTTTTTTTTATGTGTTTTTTTTTTTTTATTTCTAGGAGAGAGAGAGAGAGACAGCGTGAGCAGGGGAGGGTCAGAGAGAGAGGGAGTCACAGGCTGAAGCAGGCTCCAGGCTCTGAGTTGGCAGTCAGCACAGAGCCCGACGCGGGGCTCGAACCCACGAACCGCGAGATCATGACCTAAGCGAAAGTCGGACGCTTAACCGACTAAGCCACCCAGGCGCCCCAAGAAAACCTTCTCTCTGCCATCTTTGGTCACATAGAGATGTTGGTACTGGCAAGACCTGACTATGAGAAGCCAGATTCTTCACCAGTAAGAGAAACACCATGGAGACTTCGCCTGCACCACCTCACATCATGGCGCTTACGCACCTTCAAAAGAAGGTGTGCCTTTAGAAGTCTTATATCTACCTCATGTGCACATTGCCAAATGACCATCTAGACATGGTAAATCTTTAAGGATCAGCCCATTAGAGAACCTTGCACTTCAGGGAACTTCAAAGTCACTGACTCTAATTCCGTCTACTTATACATGAATAAACAGGTGCCGGAAGAATTTAAGGAGAGGTTGCCTGAGGCCCCGATCGGTTCTTTAATTACTTTTCCTTTTTAAGTTTATTTATTTATTTTGAGAAAGAGAGAGAATGAATAGGGGAGGAACAGAGAGAGAGGGAGACAGAGAACCCCAACCAGGCTTCTCACTGTTAGCTCAGAGCCCAATTTGCAGCTTGAACTCCGAGCCATGAGATCTTGACCTGAGCCAAAACCAAAAGTCAGAGGCTTAACGGAGTCACCAGGTGCCCCTTTAATTACCTTTTCATTCTTTTTTTCTTTTGTAATGTTTTTTTATTTATTTCTAGGAGACAGAGAGAGAGCGCGCGCATGAGCAGGGGAGGGTCAGAGAGAGAGGGAGTCACAGACTGAAACAGGCTCCAGGCTCTGAGCTGGCAGTCAGCACAGAGCCCGACGCGGGGCTCGAACCCATGAACCGCGAGATCATGACCTAAGCGAAAGTCGGACGCTTAACGGACTAAGCCACCCAGGCGCCCCTTTAATTACCTTTTCTAATGTCACTAGGACACATTATAAAATATTTACCTCAAAATCCCCAGACTTTGTGTTTAGTTTTCTAGGGGGAAAAAAAGAAAACTATGTATAAAATCAAATATGTTAATAGTATCGTCTTGGAGTGCAGAATCAAAGAATTTTCTCTTTATTTTGTTTTACAAATATCTGTGAGTTCAAGAATAACTGGGTGGGGTGGGGGGTGGCGGGAATGCCTAGGTGGCTCAGTTGGTTAAGCATCTGACTTAGGCTAGGGTCATGATCTCACAGTTTCTGGGTTTGAACTCTGGATTGGGGTCTGTGCTAACAGGTAGCTTAGAGCTTGGAGCCTGCTTGGGATTCTGTGTCTCCCTCTCTCTGACCCTCCCCTGCTCATGCTGTATCTCTCTCTCTCAGAAATAAATAAAAAAACATTTAAAATTTTTAAAAAAAAGAATGACTGGGGTGATGAGCAATTCTAAAACTTTATCAGGTAGTTCTTTGTGGGGGAGGTAAAAGGCAGCTAAGGGCAGAGGCTTATAGAAAAGAAATGCAGAGGGGCGCCTGGGTGGCTTAGTTGGTTAAGCGTCCGACTTTCGCTTAGGTCATGATCTTGCGGTTCGTGGGTTCAAGCCCCGTGTCGGGCTCTGTGCTGACTGCCAGCTCGGAGCCTGGAGCCCGTTTCAGTCTGTGACTCCCTCTCTCTCTGACCCTCCCCTGCTCATGCTGTCTCTCTCTCTCTTTCTCTCTCTGCTAGAAATAAATAAAACATTAAAAAAAAGAAAAGAAAAGAAATGCAGAATGGCAGAATGCTGGGAGACAGAATCAAAACAAGAGGAAGGAAATGGGAAGATCAAACAAGGCTTGTTCCCAACTCACCCTAGGTTGATGGGAAGGAGATTATGACAATGATAATGATATGCTGTACATATTCATAAAGTAGTTAAACAATCAAAACTTTCTCTGTGAGCAGAAAAACAGTCACAGCTTATTCCTCAAGTAACCTCAACCTTTCTGTTGCCCTTTATTCATACAAAATTACTTATTCCTAATACAGATCAATTGTTCCTGGTCAGGCTCTTCCCCTACAAGGAGCTTCAGAGAGGAAGAGAAATTGCAAACAGGCTTTGTGGGGTTTTGAGGAAAATCATGGCCGTCGGGAAGCTCCCTGCTGGGGAAGGACAGAAACTCGAAGTATAGATTGTGAAGAGGTAGTGGAAGGGTTTAAAGAATGCTCCTCTCTGCTCCTACTTGGAAAAAAGATTATCTCTACTAATAACCGTTACTGTAGTTAGTAATTGTTAAGCCTGTAGTATATGTCAGGCACTGCGGGGAAACTCCATGTGATATCTCACTGAATCTTCACAGAACTCCTATGAAGCAGCCACAGGGAAATTAAGACCCATGTCAAAGGGTTGGCAATGGAAAACAGTGACTGAGAAAGGAAAGAAAGAGAAGAGGCTTTTTATAGTTGAAGTCACATAATCAGCTGGTTTGAGAAAAGGGTTCCATGAACATCATAAAGAAGAAAGAACACTCTATTTTCTATTAAACGAAGGATTCACAAGCAATGAGGGTTGTGCAATCCTGGTATCCAATGACTGGGAAGAGGCATTTCATGGAAATCTATAACCTTGAGAGATATTTAGGTGGCATTCTCAGACCTGTCATGAAATGTCAAGTTGTCCTACCAACCCAATGCAACGGTAACAACTTGTTATGTATTAAGCTGATGTTCTTCTTGTCCCTCTTTTTACCCCAGTTTCTGCCATACAAGAGCTCTTCTTTCTTTGTTATTAAGGTCAAGTTACTTTCTGAAGTCTGATTCATTAGTTTTTTTTTTAAAATGATATATACATATATTTTTTATAGGAGAGAGAGAGACAGTGTCTGCAGGGGAGGGTCAGAGAGAGAGGGAGTCACAGAATGAAACAGGCTCCAGGCTCCGAGCTGGCAGTCAGCACAGAGCCCGACGCGGGGCTCGAACCCACGAACCGTGAGATCATGACCTAAGCAAAAGTCAGACGCTTAACCGACTAAGCCACCCAGGCGCCCCTGATTCATTAGTTTTTGCGTCTTTGATTCTTTGGGGGGGGCGGTTTGGAAAACATACAGTTTTTTTTTTTATAAATTATTCAGACTTATTTGAGTTGTTAGATGGACATAAGCATTGTTTTGTAATTTGCTTCATCAGAAGCAGAAACATTTTCCCCCTCCTATTATTTTATGATTCAATTACTATATATATTAGTGTTTACAAAGTTTCTTTCTTTAGGTGGTGTTATTATTTCTGCTCTATTTCAAATGTCTAGGAAGTGGATTTAGGAAAGTTCCTTCCTTCCTTCCTTCCTTCCTTCCTTCCTTCCTTTTCCTTCCTTCCTTCCTTCCTTCCTTCCTTCCTTCCTTCCTTCCTTCCTTCCTTCCTTCCTTCCTTCCTTCCTTCCTTCCTTCCTTCCTTCTTTCTCTAGTGGATATATTTGTATTTAAACTGTACTGTACTGTCTTTAATCTCCTACTTTCTTCTATAATCTTTCACTATATGATTTGTCCATTTTATGGATTTGTCCATTTGTCCATTTTAACTAGTGTGCTTTGACCCCCACAGGTTAACTATTAAACTGTCTATAAATTTTTTTTAAATTTAAGTTAGTTAACATACAGTGTAGTATTGGCTTCAGGAGCAGAATCCAGTGATTGATCACTTAGCCATGGTCATCCCAACAAATGCCCTCCTTAATGCCCATCACCTATTTAAGCCACCCCCCAATTCACCTCCCCCCTCAGGAACTCTCAGATTGTTCTTCATATTTAAGAGTCTCTTATGGTTTGCCTCCCTCTCTGCTTTTCTCTTATTTTTCCTTCCCTTCCCCTACGTTTATCTGTTATGTTTTACTTCCCCCTTCATGTAACTTTTTACCTCTATTCTTTACTTGCATTCATTCCACTTCTTCAGAACACAGAATGTTTATTTGGCTTTTTCCTACCACATTGGCATCCTTATTCTACTCAGAATTGTACAGCTGAATGTGTTCAGTGCTCACCACCAACCTTTTTTTGCTGAAAAATTTTTCAGTTATCTCTTGGTAGGATGAAACTCATCATATAGTAGAATCCTCGGGAAACGTTGGAGGTGTTTCATATTCCCTGAGTTAATTGCATATTCAAAACTGTTCCTCTGTGGCCTCAATATTTAAAATACAGCTTGGTTGGGAAGTACATTTTTGGTCCACGCTCTCTTTCCTTGTGTTTCTTGAAAATGCTGTGTTACTGTCCTTTTGCTCTATACTCAATTCTTAACAAGTTGAGTGCCAGCCTAATTTCCTGACATTTATAAATTGTTCCCCCCCCACCCCCAAGACTCTGGGATTGTTTTTATTAGTCCTTGAAAACTAACAGTTTTGCTATGAAAAGTCCAAGAGTCTATTGCCAAGCCAATTTTCTCAAATGAACTCTTTCAATAACCTATTTTCAAAAATGTTTTATTGGATTATAGTTTTGAACATTGCGTATGATGGATTTTTTTATTTATTTGCTTACTTTTCTTCTTCAAAGGCACTGATTTCGTGTATGCTGGAATTTCTTTTCCAGGCGTCCTTCATAACTTCTTTTTCTCTGACTTCTTAGTCCCTCTTTAGTTTTCATTCTCCTGACTTTTTTCCTACCTTTCCTCAATTTGCCTCATTACATTTTTCTTAGAATCTATTTTCCTTTGCGTTTGGTATTTCTGAGATAGTCTGTTTTCTCATATTCCTTTGTGAGGGTCTTCCCTATCACTGCCCTAAGAACACTTTGAAACAAGGGAAATGTACAAGAAGGTAGTCTGATGCAAAGAAATAGAAGACCTTCAAAAGACACACTTACTCTCGCAATTTGTGTCCAAAATATGACATGAACACATTACTAACACCTCTGTAAGGAGGTGTAAAGGCCCATCAGGTGAGGCTTCTCAAAGCCTAAGATTTACTGGCACCACAGTTATGCCCCCTCTGGTGACAACTGGATACCAACTACATACAAAATGCTTCGCATACAATATCCCATTTGATAATTTTATTAAATGCTGACAGAGTAATTCTTTAGGATAAGTAGTGTTTTAATGCCTATTTGATGATGAAATGAGAAAAATAAGGCTACAAGTGGAAAATTCTTTCCTTCTTTTTATTTTTATTTTGAGAGAGAGAGAGAGGGAAAGAGCATAGGGGAGGGGCAGAGAAAGAGAGAACCGCAAGCAGACTCTGTGCTGATGCAGGGCTCAATCCCATGAACCATGGGATCACGACCTGAGCTGAAATCAAGTTGGTTGCTTAACCAACTGAGCCACCCAGGCGCCCCTACAGGTAGAAAATTCTGGATTAGAATGTAGTGCCCTATCACTGGAGAGTCTGTGTGCTTTCAGCCACTCATTTTTTAGCCTCTCTGAATTACACACTAAGCACCCTCAGCTACATCCACTTGCACCTCATTCTTTTTTTTCCTCCCAATTTTCTTCTAACTTTCTACCTCCTCTCCATCAATTTCTTTTTTATTAAATCCTTTCTAGACATATGCATTGGTCTACTTTTTTGAGTCTCTGATCCTAATTCAATTTCCTGCTTATTCATCCTGTTGTAATTCCTTGAAACAAGAAATACACAAGGCCTTTTCTACCTTCACAGCCTTCATCACCATCTTAGATGTGCCCAGCACACTCACCCCAGAGTTGAAGAAATGATGACACTAGCCTGGACACTATCAACAATTTGACATCTCTTCCCCTCCTGAACTTTCTTGCTCACAAATATGAAGGATAAAGAAAAAGAGGGGCACCTGGGTGGTTCAGATTGTTAAACGTCTGACTCTTGGTTTCCATTCATGTCATGATCTCACGGTTTGTGAGTTCAAGCTCCGAGTGGAGACTACTTGGGATTTTCTCTCTCTCCCTCACTCTCTCTCCCACCCCAGCCTCTGAAAATAAATAAATAAACTTAAAAAAAAAAAGAAATTAAAAAATTAGATAAAGAGAGAGAGGGTGGGGCTCAAGGATGACCATTATGTTGTTATCTTGAACTACTAACTAACTGTGGTATTGTTTTCTGAGAGGTAGAAAATTGGGAAAAGGCAGCTGTTTGTGGTTTGGGAATCTTTAGTGACAGCAGCCTTCCCTTTAAAATGGAAACATCAAAAAGGGAACTAAAATTTAAGACTAGTAATTCACAAGAATGAACACAGAGCAAGAATTAATTTCATGCTTATTGGATGAAAAAAATCAAGCGTTGAATTCTAATGCCTTAAATAATCCTAGCAACTTAATTTTTTTTCACCTGAGAGAATATGGCAGAAGAGTTTTAATAATATGACTTCTAACAATGTATGTATTTGTATATACAGACATTTATTTGATCACAGTTTGTTTTGGTATGTTTGTTTGTCTGCCTTCAAACTAGGACAGAAGCTCCATAGGGAAATGAATCATGACTTCCTTATTCACTGATGTATCCATGGCACCAAGTACAATGTATTTGCACATATTGGACACCGATTAACTTATATTGAATGAGAGAATAAAACCATCACTTCAGCTATCAAGTGTTATAAGGAAGATAAAATATTTATCAAAAGTGGATTGGATTCTGGATTATTTTAATATTGATATCAGTAAGTCTTTTTATTACTGAAATTAACATTTAAATTAAAAAGTGTATTCCCAGCAATGAAACTATCATTCTTTTCTATGGCTCCCTTTCCACTTACATACAAACGTGCAGTAGGACAGGCTGCTGCATTACTTGGTGGCTATAGTAATTTTAAAAGTCCCTGTTTCATTGCATATGGCTCCAGCTTTCATCTCTTGAAAAATGTGGCAAAGTAACATGCCTATAGATGTGGGAAACAACAAGACAGTAGATTGGTCTTGCTGAAGCTTGGTGGTGGCAACATCTTTTGCCTGCGTATTAAACCACCTCCACTCTGCTTGGGGATTTTGCTCAAAAAATAACTAGTTGCCTTTGAAAGATGTCAAAAAAATCTCCAACATCTGTAACATCAATGCTATGTTTCTATGGGAAGCATTTGTGTCCAGTAGAAATATAGCTCTTGTAGTCCATGAACGCAACAGCTTATGAATTCTCCCAGGTAACGTATACGCTATTTTCAAGAGCCATGTTCCCCTTTTCCAGAACTTATAGGAATACCTTAGATATGTAAATATATATTTTGGTTATTTATTTTGTAACTAGAATAAACTCTATATAAATAATCTCCTGTAGCAGGCTGAATAACAGCTCTAAAGATGTTCATGTACTAATCTCCAGAACCTATGAATATGGTCCTGTATGTGGCAAAAGGAACTTTGCACATATGAATTAGTTAAGGACCTTGAGAAAGGAAGAGTATTCTAGATTAGCTGGGTGGGCTCAAAATGTAATCACTGGATTCTCATAAGTAAAAGGCAAGAAGATTGAAGGGGGGAGACAGTGATGTGACAACAAAAGCAGACACTTGAGTCATGTGGTCACAAGCCCAGGAAATCTGGAAGCTTCTAGTGTCTGGAAGAGACAGGGAATTTGTTCAGATTCTCCCCCTGGAGCTTCCAGAAAGACAAGTCCTCCTGACACCATGATTTTAGCCTCATGAGAATCTTATCACACGTCTGACCTTCACAAGTGTAACAGTAAATGTGTTCTTTTATGCCACTAAATGTGTGGCAAATTGTTACAACAGCAATAGGAAACTAGCACATTAGTGATTTAAATTACAGACTTTTTATAGAATCTTATCCCTTCTCATCCTTGACACCAACTGCCATCTATCTCTGCTTCACTAGGCCATCTTCTGGGTTCTTATATCTCTTATTTCTACCACTGGATAATCTATGGGCTGTCCTGGGCTGTGCTATGGATTTATTCAACCAAAGGATCTAGAACAGCAAAAACTTGCTATTTTCTTAAAAGTATGTCTGGGATTCATCATATTTGTCTCTTCATCAAATCCATATTCTGTAATGCAAAAAAATAACTTTGTAAATCTTACCTGTTTTTCTTGAGAGTGGCCTCCAAACATATATTGTTTACTCAGTCTTCCATTAATTTCCTACAGTATTTAATATCTTTTTCTTATGACTTGTATTTCTTCTATAATTTTTAAGTTTATTTATTTATTTTGAGAGAGAGAGAGAGCAGGAGAGAGAGAGAATGTATGGGGAGTGGGCAGAGAGAGAGGGAGAAAGAGAGAATTCCAAGGAATTTCTGTGCTGTCAGTGCAGAGCCAATGCTGAGCTCAAACACAAGAACTGTGAGATCATGACCTGAGTCAAAGTCAAGAGTCAGACTCTTAACCAACTGAACCACCCAGGCACCCCCTACAGTTGTTTTATACACATACATGGGATGCAAATTAAATATTGACTTCAGGCAGTAAGTTTTTCAACACTGGCTGTAATAACATTTTTCCAGATATGTCTCCTTTGGCAAGGAAAACAAAAACAAAATAAATTATTGGGATTACATTAAAATAAAAAGCTTTTGCATGGCAAAGGAAACTATCAACAAAATAAAAAGACAACCCACTGAATGGGAGAATATATTTGTAAATGATATATCCAACAAGAGGTTAATATCCAAAAAATATAAAAAGCTTATGCAACTTAACACCAACCCCCCCCCAATAATCCAATTAAAGACTGGGAAGAAGATATGGAAACTAATTTGACAATAAACTATTTGTAAAAAAAAAAAAAAAAAAGGGGGGGGTGGGAAGAAGACATGAACAGACATTTTTCGAAAGAAGACATATAGATGGCCAACAGACAAATGGAAAGATGCTCAATGTCACTTATCATCAGGAAAATGTAAATCAAAACCACAGTGAGATCTCACATTGTACATGTCAGAATGGCTAAAATCAAAAACACAAGAAACAACAAGTGTTGGAGAAGATGTGAAATTAAAAAAAAAAAAAAAGAAAACCTTTATGCACTATGGGTGGAAAGGCAAATTTGTACAACCACTCTAGAAAATGTATGGAAGCTCTTCAAATAATGAAAAATAGAGTTACCATCTGATCTGGTAATTAATTTTCTTTGAGTATTTACTCAAAAAAAAAAAAAGAAAACAATAATTTGAAAAGATATATACACCCCTATGTTTATTGCAGCATTATTTATAATAGCCAATCTCTGGAAGCAACTCAAGTGTCCATCCATAGAAAATGAATGAAGAAGATGTGAATAGTACTCTGTCATAAAAGAATGAAATCTTGCCATTTGCAACAACATCAATGAGTCTAGAGGGTATAATGCTAAGTGAAATAAGTTAGTCAGAGAAAGACAAATATCATATGATTTTAGTCATGTGGAATTTAAGAAACAAAACAAAGAAAACCAATAGACAAACAGAAAAATGAACTCTTAAATATATAGAACAAACTGGTGGTTTCCAGAGGGGAGGTAGGAGAGGATGGGTAAAATAGATGAAGGGAATTAAGAGTATTTTCATGGTGATGAGCACTGAATAATGTGTAGAATTGTTGAATCACTATATTGCACACCTGAAACTTACACTGTATTATTGTTAATTGTACTAGATTTAAGAAGCTAACACTGTACTATTATGAATTATACTAGAATTAGAAAATATATTGGGCCACCTGCGTGGCTCAGATTGTTAAGCATCTGACTTCAGCTCAGGTTATGATCTCATGGTTGGTAGGTTCAAGCCCCACATCGGGCTCTGTGCTGACTACTTGGAGCCTGGGTTCTGCTTCAGATTCTGTGTCTCCTTCTGTCTGCCCCTTCTCTGAAAACACCCTGTCTCTCTCTTTCTCTCTCAAAAGTAAATAAAACATTAAAATTTAAAAATACATATATTAAAAGAATTAAAAATAGAGCTACTATATTATCCAATGATTCCACTATTGGGTATTGACCCAAAGAAAACAAAATCACTAATTTAAAAAGATAATTGCACCCCAATGTTTATTTCAGCATTGTGTATAATACCGAAGATAAAGAAGCAACTAAGTGTCTATCGATAGAGGAATAGACAAGGAATGTGTGTGTGTGTGTGTGTGTGTGTGTGTGTGTGTGTATGGAATACTATACAAGCATAAAAAGGCTGAGATCATGCCATTTGAGACAGCATGGATGGACCTGAAGGGTATTATGCTAAATGAGATAAATCAGATTGAGTAACCCAATACCTTATGATTCCACTCATAAGTGGAATCTAAAAATGAAAACCAAAGTGAATAAATGAACAAAAAGCAGAATCAGACTTAGTCAGACATATAAATGCAGAGGACAAACAGATGGTTTCAGAGAGGAGAAGGCGGGGGGTTGGGCATAATGGGTGAAGGGGAGTGGAAGGTACGGGTTTCCAGTTCTGGAAAGAATAAATCATGGGAATGAAAGGTACATCATAAGAAACAGAGTCAGTGATACTGTAATAGCAACGTACCTGGATGGACAGTAGCTCGTGGGGAGCACAGCAGAACCTATAAACTTGTCAAACCAGTACATTGTGCACCTGAAACTAATATAACATTGTGTGTCAACTATATTCAAATTAAAAAACTGACTTTGGCAAACTCATCCTGGTGGTTATATCTAAGAAAGAAGTATATCCAGCTTGCCAGATCATAATAAGTTTTAAACATTAAAGTCACTGAATCTGAAATGTTTCGGGCAAATTATGATTTATTGAATATTACATTCTTATGGCTTCTGTAAAAAAAAAATCAGCACAAACTTAATGCTTAAGAAACACAAGTTTCTTATTGTACAGTTCTAAGAGTGAGAAGTTAGAGACCGATCTCACTGGGCTAAAGTCTGGATGCTGGCAGAGTTTTGTTTGTCTTGGAGACTTCATTTCCTTGCCATTTTCAGATTCTGGATAGCATCTGTTACCCCTCTTTGCCTTTTCCCCCCATTAGAGATATTATAGGTCCGCTCTAACAAATTCTAGGCTCCTATTCGACTTGAAAGACAGAAAGAACTAGTTGCATTTAAAAGATGTGAAAAAATCTAAAGAACATTCCAGACTATAAGCAAAACCTCTTTGAGGGTAAGGTCATATTACAAAAGTTTCTAAAGCACCCTCTTACAAGCGATGTTTCTCTTTACCTGTATCACAACATCCAGAAGATGCTTTCTGAATAAAAGCCTCTTAGAAAAGGTGTAAAAAAACCATTAGTACTAACAGCCAATATCTTTTATACTGTAGAAATCAGCTCTTAATATTGCAAGTTCTGAACAATAATTAATATCTTATTAATTAATGCCTGGTTGCAGGCATTGTGTATTTGTCAGTGTGTAAATTTTTTTGTATATCATGGGGTTACAAACATTGCAGAGTCTTTACAGAATTACTTCGTGAAAGCTAGCAGCAAAGCTATAAAACAAATCTCTCTCTGTCTGTCTCTGTTTCTTTCTCTTTCTATTTCTCAAATCTCTTTTCACACCCACTTCACAATATTACTGCCAAGGTCAGAGATCTTATTTTTTATGTGAAGAAACAAGTTCAAAAACATGTAATTCATCCAAGGTGACCTAGCTGGTAAGCAATAGAGCAAGGAATACAGTTAGATCTTTTTCCATCAAAGCAACATTATTCTCTCCATATCAAAATCTCCTACATACTGACTTCTCCCAACAAGTAACGGAGAAGAAAATATAAAAGAGTAAAGACAGATGTCTATTACATTGATTGGTAAAGAGAGGGCCCCCACTAGCCATGTCAGTGATGATTAATCTTCATTTTGTTTATGGATCCCTACCTGTTTCTAGCCTTAACCACTTGTTGCTCATTTTATACAGTTTGTACCAAGAAAAAGATAGAAAGGACTGATGAGAATGTATTTGATCAAGAGCTTTTTATGGATTGAGATATTCTTTGGTCACACACACCCCCAAAGAGTTTGTGCTTATGTGATAATTCAAATTACTAGACCAATATAGAAAGTGCTATAAAAAGATGGTAAATAAGTTATAGTGAATGATGAAGGTAAAAACTGATATAAGAATTTAGCACTATCTGGCTTCTTTCTTTATAAACAAACTAGAAAAAAAAAAAGAAACTAGGAAATATCTTCTAAAGGAAATACTTGCTTTGTATTCCTTTGATAGTTTTCCATCACAAACCAGTATATAAAAGTTGCTAGTCGAATTATTTGCTAATTATATATTATGTTCATTAATCCTAAAATTGTATTGATTAATTATATTAAATAAGTAACATGTGAAATTAAACATGTATTATGAATATAGGGATATCCAAGAACTCAAGAGGAATAATTAGCTCTGTGTTGGAGTGTGGAAAAGCATTCCAGAGGCATTGCTAAGACCTAACTAATGACAGAAGTGAGATGTGGTAGGGGCATCGAAGCATGGAGGTGAGAGGAGACTTTCCAGACACTTCTTATTTTGTGTCATCTTGGTCTCCTGTGTTTGTTGGCCAAGCATCCTCCCAATGTGCCACAAACAAGCCATGCTCCCAGAGGATGGCAAGTTCTCGTCTTGGGGTAGGGATCAAACTGCATGATTAGTTAGCCCGCATGCCTGAGAAGCAGAATTTGAGCATCCTATGAGATAGAGTCACAGTCTGTCACTTACTAGTTTCTTTATTTTTACATTAAGATAATGCTTATTGGTCTCTTCTGATTAACAAAGTAGTATCAGTGAGGAAAAAGTTTAGGATGCACAGATGCACAGATAGAAGAAAATAGATTTTGTACAGTCCCACCATCCAGGAATAACTATTGTGAACACTTTTATGGAAATCAACCTTGGGTTTTTTTGGATCTAGTTTCAGATTTTTTCCTTAGAGAGTAATGGTAGTTTTTCTACTTGGCATGTAACAAGCTGAAAAGATCCTCGTTCCCACTCTAAGGACAACCAACAAAAACAGAAAGATGTTACATGCGTGGCTTTCTTTGACCCCATCAGAGATCTGAGGTCCCTGGGTGATGTGCTGGTCTGAATCTAGGAAGACAGGGGTACCTGGGAAAGAGACAGGGAGAAAACAGTTGTTTACCTACCAGACATAGGTAGGACACATTCAGCTAGAATAGTTAGGCATTGATGGAGGCTACATGGCATCTGCTAAGACAGTACAGAGTCCCCGGGACTTCAGGTGCATTGATATATAGCCAGGAGTAAAATACAGCAACTCAAAGATCATGGTTTAACCATGTTGAAGAGCAGTCTTGTGTTCAGGTATATACTGATAAAGTGGAAAGTGGATTACATTAAGTTAATCATAATGACATGTGTCTTGTTGAGTTTATCGTCACCAATGCTGTTGTAGACATCAGGGAGGGATACTAAGAAGCTGCACAGAAAGAGTGGGTATAGCTGGGCTCCCTGGGTATAGCTGGGCTCCCACTTCATTGCTGCTTCTGGGTTCATTACTGACCTTTGATTTCCAAACTCCTTAAGCTGCTGAATAAATCTCACCATCCACCTTTTCTCCTTTCATACCTATATCCTTACAGCTAAGTAGGTCACTTACTTAATGCCAACACAGTGGATGCTGGTCATTTTCATGCACTCTTAGGAATCATGCAAGCCCTATACAATACCCTAAAAATTCTAGGACTACCATTGAATCTTGGACCCCAAACTTCCAAATCCTTACATTCTAGCTCCTCAGACTTTAATCTGAACCAAACCAAATGATTTTGACTATATTTTAGGACCACATTAAAAGTACACTACCTGGCACCCACCCACACCTTCAGGATCTCAAGTTCTGATGGCCACCATCCAGAATCATATACCTTATTACATCTCTTTCTTCCTGCTCCCATAATTGGTAGAAGCCTACATTTTGGAGAGTAGTGCCAGAGGCAACAGAATTGCGAACCTGGGCAAAGCTAAGAAATTGAAAAGGAAAATGTTAGTCAAACTAATGCTTTGGATAATTCCATGATACCATAGTCTCCCTTTCCATTTTTAAAATATAAATTTCCCAACTGTTTATTTAGACATAAAGCACAAGAAGTACAAATACCCCCTCTCCATTATTACTATTATTTTTTGAAGCTTCATTGTTTGGTGGTGTTGACAGGTACAGAGATCACTGCAATCGCCAAACACAATAATGTTCTCCTTTGTTTTGTAAACTAAGACTCTGAGTCTCCCTAATCAAGAAATGTTTAGGACTTCAACTGCACATAGATATGTCTCTTGTTTCCTAACAAGTTCTATACCCTACTGTGTAACATATAAATTACAGACCAAACCTCTTCTCTGTAACCATGATTTTCTTTCCTGATACTTTAACTTTTTGTTTTTAAGTGGAGAAATACATATCATGCTTGTCACATATCTTGGAAGAAAAACCTCCATGTTAGTCAGTGATGGGTACAATCAGTACAGATGGTTATGAGGACATGAGGAAACTCACAGGTAAGGGGGGGAAATACTATGATGCTCACTTCTTACATTTAGCTTTGGCTTTGTACTCAACCTGAGAATGAACTGTGAAGTGCAAGCTTTAGCCAGGCACATCCTAGCTAGGGAACGGGGAAAGCCAGCACAATAAAGAAAACGTGCTCCTTCTTCACACTCCCCACGCCACTAAGTTCATTGCCACCTTGGACTGGTTCAGGAGCAATTCCATTAACTGCTGCCTCTGCCTGTTGGCCAAGCCCTTTGGCTTAGATCTCTGTACATCTGGGTCCTTCTGGTCTGATATAAACTTAAATATTACCTTTTGAGAAATACGTTTCCCAGCCATTCAATTCAAGGTTATCTTGTTGTATGTGACTTACGCCGTCCACCACCATCTAAAATGTTTCATTCGGTCTGCTTCCTCCTTCAGAATATAGACTTCATGGGTGCAAGCAGGAATCTTGCTCTTCAGGTTACTCTCAATTATGCCCCTCCCCTACAGTAGTACCTGGATCATAGGATCTGCTCACTGGGTATTTCTTGAAAGATGACAGTGTGAATAGTCATGAAAGAAGTAAAAGCAAGTCAACACGTGTAACTCTGTAATAGTAAAGTGTGGGACCAGAGACAAGATAGGGATCATTGTAACAGTAAATCATGTTTAAGAAACAAAGAGAATAGCATGCCAATGCATTTGAGATGCATTTCTCCACCTACCCCTCCATCCCACCAAATAGCTGACCATGGTAGATGGACTGACAGCCCCTCAAATTCATTCATGCTTCAATCTCCTAAAATCTGTGGATATGTTACCTTACATGGTCAAAGTGACCTCACAGATTAGGTGATTAGGTTGAGGGTTTTCAGTTGAGATTATCCTAGATTGCCCAGGTGGGCCAGTCTTATCATGTGCATTCTTGAAGTGGTCAGAACAATGGGCCAGAGAGATGGCATATAAGATGGATGTGACCCACCAGTGCTGTCTTTTACAGAGACAAAGAACCATGACCTACAAAATATGGCAGCCTCTAGAATTGGGAACACCCTTGAGTTTACAGCAAGAAGGTAAGGGGGGACATTGGCCCCACAACCATAAGAAACTTGAATTTTATCAACAACCTGGATAATCAGGAAATATGCTTCCCCAGAACTGCCGTAGTGGAATGAAACCTACAGACACCTTAATTTTAGCCTGATGAGACCAACATCTAATTTCTAATCTCCAGTACCATAACGTAATAATTTTTTTCTTACTTTAAGCCACTGAGTTTATAGTAATTTGTGATGGCAGCACTAAAAACTGGACACAAAAGCCCTAAATTTGAAGAATATAGCAGAGTGAAATTCAAGTAAAATCAGCATACCCTCATGGTGGTGCCATGCGCACACTTGACCCCTTACTCTATCTCTCTGATGCGTCTTGCATTCTATGGGCCTAGTTACAGTAAAACTCATCTTTCAGAGGCCTGCTCCCACAAAATAGTCCAAAATTATTTTACCCAAGACTTAATGTAAAGTATTGAAAGGCTTTAAACATTTCTTGAAAATGTCTCATTAGCAGCAAAGCCATGATAGTATATCTCTTTATTCCACTGTGGCTAAGACGGCTTTGGATCAGTCTCTGTCCCTCCATCCCTCCCTCTCTCTCTGTCCCCTCTCCCCTTCCTCCTTTTTTTTTATTTTTTATTTTTGTCTCTTCTTATCCCTAAATTGCCATTGATTATGGACTCTAAGAAGATGATCGTTTTCTTTCTTTGGTGGAGACAGTACAATCTTGAGGAAAACTTCTAAACTTTTCTATAGGTTCCATACTAGTTACTCCATGGACATATGAGACGATACAATTAGAACAATAATTTCTTTTTATTTTTTAAATTAAACTTTTTAAACTTTTATGTAATTGTGGTTTCACATGCAGGTGTAAGAAAGAAAAGAGAGTAATCATGTATACCTTTTATCGAATTGTTGGTTCACACCTTCACCCCCTCTGGAGCTCTTCGGATGGAATCTGAAACTGGGTCCTACACACAGAGAGCAGAGGGAGACCAAAGGAAACAGCAGGCCATTCCAAATTGGTAGATGACAGCTATACTAAGCAAGAGGACTTATGAAGCTTGTCTTGCCTGGCTGCAAGAGCTGTAGATTTTCACACCTGTCTCCAGCATCTTCAATGTATTGAGGTCTCAACAGGGTTCAGTCACATATCAGTCCAGACGGCCTCCGCAACACATTACAATCTCAAGGCTAGGTCCTTGGGGCAGCTTCTAGTACAGGGAAGACAAGCACTATGAACACCCCAAAGATGTGGAGGGGATGAGGATCCTCAGATTGCCTGGGTCCAGCTGGAAGGTCCACCAGCAGATGCTCTCCACCACTTCCTCCAACACCAGATTACCCTAGTGGTAACATGCTGCAAAATCTAGTGTGCAATATCGCAACTCGGATACTGACATGCGTACAGCCAAGATACACGATATTCCCATAACTCCAAGGACCTCTCATGTTGCCATTTTGTATCTACACCCACTTCCCTCCACTTCCAGGCCCTCCCTGGCAACTGCTCTCCATGTTTACAATTGCGTTATTTCAAGTATATTATTTATACATATATAAATATGAAAATATATTATGTAATATAATATATTTATATGAAAAATATATACTGAAACTGTAACACTGAAATTGCTTTTTTCACTCAACTTAATTTTCTGGGGAGACATCTAGGTTGTTGCTTATATTGAAAGTTTATTCTTTGTTGTTGTTGTTCTGAATAGTACTCCATAGTATGGATGTTTAACCACTCACCCATTGAAGGATGTCTATGTTGCTTCTAGTTTTTGATTATTATGAATAAACCTGCTATAAACACTCAAGTAAGGATGTTGTATGAACATAAGACTCCGTCTCTGAGACAAATACTCAGGAGTGAAATTCTGGGTCACAGGACTTTAGCATGTTCAGTTTTTTAAGACATTGCCAAACTGCTTCCAGAGTGATTTTTCCATTTTTCCACTCCTACCTGCAACAGATAAATGATGAGTGACTCATTTTCTCTGCATCCTCACCAGCAGCACTTGAACTTGTCAATATTTTTTATTTTAGAGGCGCCCGGGTGGCTCAGTCAGTTAAACGTCCAACCTCGGCTCAGGTCATGATCTCGCAGTTCATGGGTTCGAGCCCCGCGTCGGACTCTGTGCCAACAGCTCGGAGCCTGGAGCCTGCTTCGGATTCTGTGTCTCCCTCTCTCTCTCTGCTCCTCTCCCGTTCACACTCTGTCTCTCTCAAAAATAAATAAACATTAAAAAAATTTTTTCATATTCTTTATTTTAGTCATTCGGATAGGTGTATGGTGAAATATCATTGTGGTATTAATTTTCATTCCCTAATGGATAATAAGGTTGAACATCTTTTCATATGTTTATTTGTCATCAGTAAATTCTCTTCAGTAAAGTGTGTTTGTCGTTTGCCCATGTTCTAGTGGGATGGTTTCTTGTTTGTTTGTTCGTTGTTGTTTACAGTTGAGTCTGGGGGAGGGTTAAAAGTATATTGTGGATACTAGTCTTTTGTCACATACATATCTTGCAAATACCTTTCCCCAGTGTGTAGCTTGGCTGCATTCCCTTAAAAGGGTCTTTCTCAGAGCAAAAGATTTTAAATTCAATGTGATGTATCAAATTTTCTCTGTATAGATTGAGCCTTTGCCAAGTCTAACAACTTTTTCTTAGCCATAGATCCCAAATATTTTCTCCTATGTTTTGAACTAAAAGTGCTATAGTTTTAGACTTTACGTCTCAGTCTGAGATTCATTATAAGTAATTTTTGTATATATTGTGAGACTTGGTCAAAGTCCCTTATTTTTTTTTTTTAAATGTAGAAATGTCGAATTACTTCAGCAATATTTGTTGAAAAGGCTCTCTTTCCTCCATTGAATTGATTTTGCAGCTTTGTTAAAAATCACTTGTGTGAAAAAAAAATCAGTTATGCGTGTGTGTGGGGGGGGTCTATTTCTGGTTTCTCTATTCTGTTCCATTGATCTATCTATTCTTTCACCCATACTACACGGTCTTAATTAACGTTAACAACACGATAAGTCTTGAATTCAAGTACACTGATTCCTACCACTTTATTCTTCTTTTTCAAAACTGTTTTAGAGGCACCTGGGTGGCTCAGCTGGTTAAACGTTTGACTTCCGCTCAAGTCATGATCTCATAGTTCATGAGTTTGAGCCCTGCTTCAGGCTCTGTACTAACACCTCAGAGTCTGGAGCCTGCTTTCAATTCTGTCTCCCTCTCTCTCTCTGCCCTTCCCCTGCATCTCCCTCTCTCTCTGTCCCTCCCCTGCTTGTGTTCTGTCTTTCCTGTCTCAAAAATAAATAAACATTAAAATAAAAATTTTTAAATTATTTTAGCCGTCCTACTTCCTTCGCCTTTCCTTATAAACATTTACAATAATCTTGTCTATATCTGAAAAAAAACAATTGCTGGGAATTTTGCAAGAACTGTGTTAAACCTAGATACGAACCTGATATTTTACTATGTTGAGCCTTCACGAGCACGTGCACGAGCACGGTAAGTGAGTTTCTTTGATTTCTTTCATCAGTGTTTTGAGTTTTCAGCCAGAAATCCTGTATACGTTTTGTTTGATTTACAGCGAAGCATTCCATGTCTTGAGTAAATTTAAATGGTAATGTATTTTTAATTTCAATGTTCATGTTCTCATTACCAGTATATAGAAATACAATTGATTATTGGGTGTTGACTTTGTGTTTTGCAATCTTGCAGTTTTTTAGCTCTGGACTCTACATAGACAATTACATATTCTAAAGGCAGGAACAATTTTATTTCTTCCTTTCCATTGCCTATACTTTTTATTTCTTTTCTCTGCCTATTACAGCTGGCCAGAACTTTCAGCATTATAATTGAATAGAATTAACATCCTTGCCTTGTTTCTAGTCTTAGGGAGAAAGAATTCAGTCTTTCACCATAAATATAGTATAATGTTAGCAATAGGGTTTTGGTAGACATTTTTAATCAAGTTCAGGAAGTCCCCCTCTATTCCTATTTTTCTAAGAGTTTTCTTGATCACAAATGGCTCTTCAATTTTGTTCGATACTTTTTCTGCACTGATTGATGTGATCATGTATTTTATTTATTTTCTATCTGTTACCATAATGGTTTCTATGCTTGCATCCCTGAAATAATCCTCAATTAGTCATGGGCATATAATTCTGTGTATATATTACTGAATTATATTTGCTAGTATTTTGGTAAGAATTTTTGCATCTGTATCCATGAATAACACTAGTCTAGATTTTACTTTCTGTCTCTCTAGCTTTGCTATCAAGGCACAAGAACCTCAAAAAACAAATTGGGAAATATTTACTTCTCTTCCATTTCCTGGAAGATATTTTGTTGATTTGGTGTTCTTTTTTTCTTTAAGTATTCATAGAATTCTCCAGTGAAACCATTTGGGCCTGGAAAGTGTTTTAGGAGGAGTTTTTCCTTATTACAAATGCCCTTAATAGTTACAGGGCTGTTCAAATGACTTGTTTCAAATTGGAACAGTTTAGATAGTATATTAGTTTCCTAAGGTTTCCATAATAAGATTCCACTAACTGAGTGGCTTAGAACAGAAATATATTGTCTCAGGGGCGCCTGGGTGGCTTAGTCGGTTAAGCGTCCGACTTTCGCTTAGGTCATGATCTCGCGGTTCGTGGGTTCGAGCCCGCGTCGGGCTCTGTGCTGACTGCCAGCTCAGAGCCTGGAGCCTGTTTCAGTCTGTGACTCCCTCTCTCTCTGACCCTCCCCTGCTCACGCTGTCTCTCTCTCTCTCCTAGAAATAAATAAAAATAAAATAAAATAAAATAAAATAAAAAAAGAAATACATTGTCTCACAGTTCTGGAAGCTAGAAGTCCAAAATTAAGGTGTCAGCAGAGTCATGCTCCCTCTGAAAATTACAGAAGGGTCTTTTGTTGGCTTCTGGTAGTCCCAGCACTTGGTTTATGGAGGTGTAATTCCAATCTCTGCTTCCCTCATCACATGGCTTTCTCCCTGTGTCTCTTCATATCATCTTCACTCTATGTGTTTGTGTGTCCAAATGTCCCATTTTTAGAGGGACACCTGTCATATTGGATTAGGGCCTACCCAATGACCTCATCTTAACATGCTGAAACCTGCAAAGTCTCTATTTCTCAATGTATTACATTCTGAAGTACTGGGGATTAGGATTTCAATATATCTTTTTTGGAAGAACACAATTCAACCCATAAAAATGACTTTGTGTTTTTCAAAGAATTGGCCCTTTTCATCTAAGGTGTCAAAGTTACGTGTGTAGAGTTGTTCACAGTATTCTCTTAATTATCTTTCAATGACTGCAAGATCCATGATGACCCCCTATTACCAACTAATGTCGGTAATTTGTACGTTCTTGTTTTTTTGTCCATCTTGCTAAAAGTTGCCCAATTTTATTGATTCTTTTAAAGATGCATCTCTTGGGGCACCTGGGTCACTCAGTTGGTTAAGCATCCAACTTCGGCTCAGGTCATGATCTCATGGTTCGTGGGTTCGAGCCCTGCATCGGGTTCTGTGCTGACAGCTCAGAGCCTGGAGCTTGTTTCAGATTCTGTCTTCCTCTCTCTCTCTGTCCCTCCCCCACTCATGCTCTGTCTTTCTTTGTCTCAAAAATAAATAACAAACAAAAAAATTAGAAAAAATAAAGATGCGTCTCTTGGTTCATTCATTTCTAAATTGTTTTTCTGTTTCAACTTCATTGATTTTTATTCTTTATTATTCCCATCCTTTTTCTTGATCGAGGTTTATTCTGCTCATTTTTGGCTAAGTGCTTAAAGAGGGAGCTCAGATTATTGATCTGGGAATTTTTCACTTTTCTAATAGTACATAGAATATGATAAATTTCTCCACCTGGTGAGCTATTTCCACAAATTCTGGTATGCTGTATTTTCATCTTCAATGGATTCATTGTGCTTCTAAAAATGTTTTTAAAATTTATTTATTTATTGCATGTGTGTGTGTGTGTGTGTGTGTGTGAGAGAGAGAGAGAGAGAGAGAGAGAGAGAGAGAGAGAGAGAGAGAGAGAGAGAGAGAGAAAATCCCAGCCAGGCTCTTCACTGTCAGAGCACAGCCCAATGTGGGGCTCAATCCCATGAACCATGAAATTGTGATCTGAGCTGAAATTAAGAGTTGGATGTTCAACCTACTGAGCCACCCAGAAGCCTGTAAAATTTTTTTGAGACTTCTTTGAACTATGGATTATTTATAAGTATGTTGTTTAGTTTTCAAGGTTTGGATTGTTTTTCTCTTTTCTTTTCTGTTCTTGATTTCTTTTCTATTCCATTGCAGTTGGGGAGCATACCATATATGATTTCAATTCAATTAAATTTGTTGAGATTTGCTTTGGTCTATGTTGGCATCTGTTCCATAGATATTTAAAAAAACAACAACTGTGTATTCTGTTATATTTAGGTGCAGTGCTTTCTTAGTTTCATTGGATCTTTTTGGTTTATGATGCCATTAAGCCTTTGATGATTTTCTGTCTTACCTCATCAGTTGTTGAGAAAAATTACAGTTACATCATCTGTAACTATAATTGTGGATTTGCCTATTTCTCCATCCTGTTTTATTAGTTTGTTGCTTTACATATTTTGTAGCTCTGTTGTTTGATATGTATGTGTTTAGGGTTGCTATGGCTTCTTGGTGGGTTGATCTTTTTATCACTATATAATCTCCCTCTCTGTCTCTGGCAATTTCCTTTGCTCTAATGTCTACTGTACTCAATGTTTCTATAGTCACACATGCTTTCTCTTGAATAGTGTTTGTGTGATGTATATTTTTCCACATTTTCATTCAACCTTCTTATATAGTTCTATTTGAAAATAGTTTTTACAGACAGCTTATAATTGGTCAAATTTTATTCAACTCTGCCAGGTGTTGTCTTTTAATTGTATTTAAACCATTTACACTTAATGTAATCATCAATATACTAGGGCTTAAAATTGGCATTTTATGTTTTGTTTATTTTCTCTCTTTTACTCCTGTTTACTTTTATCTGCCTTACTGTGGTTACTTAGCATTTTTATTATTTTAATTTTATTCATACATAATGTTTAGCATATCTATTTATATAGCTTTCTTTAATGATTTCTCTACAAATTGCATTATATATATAAATAACTTACCATAGTCTACTGGTATTTTCAATTTATCAGTTTGAGTACAATATAGAAATCTAAGATCTCATATGCTTCTTTATCTTCTTCTTTTTATAATATAATTGTCTGACATGTTTCTTCTGCACACATTTAGAAGCATATCTGACAATGTTTATAATTTTTACTTAACTGTCAAACATAATTTAGAAAGTTCAAAAAGAGAAAGAAATACTTGTGTATTTACCATATTACTGCTGGTGGTATTCTTCCTTTCTGATGTTCCAAGATTCCTTCCTTATGATTTCCTTTACATTTAAAGAAACTTCCTTAGCCAGTCTTTCAGGGTAGGTCTACTGGTGACAAATTATCTTAGTTTTCACTCATCTGAAAATGCCTTGATTTCATTTTCATTTCTTTAAAAAATTTTTTTAACCTTTTTTTATTTTTGAAGGAGAGACAGATCCAGAGCTTGAGCTGAGGAGGGGTAGAGAGAGAGGGAGACACAGAATCCTAAGAGGGCTCTGAGCTGCCAGCAAGAGCCTGATGTGGGTCTTGAACTCCCAAGCTGTGAGATTATGACCTGAGGGGAAGTTGGTCGTTTAACTGACTGAGTCACCCAATCACCCCTTTTCATTTTCATTTCTGAAGAATATTTTCACTGGACAATGGATATTGTGTTGACAGTTCTTTTTCTCAGGATTTGAATAATGTTGGGTCACTAACTTTGTCTCCACGATTTCTGATAAAAAATACACTGTTATTTGAACCATTTTCCTTGATGGGTAAGGTGATGTTTCTCTATGACCGCTTTCAGTATTTTAAATGTGTTTTTAATTTTCAGAAGTTTGTGATGGACCTTTGTGTGGATTTCTTTGTGTTTATCAAGTTTGGATTTTCCTCAGCTTTTTGAACTTAAATTTTTATGTCTTTTGCCAAATACAGGCATTTTTCAGCCATTTTTCTTCACACATTCCAGAGGCTCTGTTGTTGTTGTTTTTAATGTCTATTTTCTGTATTTCTATGTTCAAATGAGATGATTTACATAATTTCGTCTTCCAGCTCACTAATTTTTCTCTTCCACCCACATCACTGTGCTGTGCAACCATCTATTTAGTGTCTTATTTTGATTGTTGTATTTTTAAGTTTTAATGCTTCCATTTGGTTTTTCTTTATGTATTCTACTTGTTTGCTAAGACTTTTTTTTGTCTCTCTTTCAATTTCTCATTCATTCCATGTGTGTTTGTAGTTGCTCACTGAAGCATTTTTATTATGGATACTTTAAATTATTTGTCAGGTTAATTATAGCATCTCTGTCATCTCAGTTGGCGTCTATTGATTTTTTTTTTCATCCAATTTGGAGTCTTCCTGTTTCTTACTATTTTAGTAATTTTCTACTAAAGTACTTGCATTTGGGGTATTATGTTAGGTGACTCTGAATACCATTTATTTACTTATATTTTTTTATTATTATTAATGTTTATTTATTTTTGAGAGGCAGAGAGAGACAGAGCACAAGCAGGGGAGAGGCAGAGAGAGAGGGAGACACAGAACCCAGAGCAGGCTCCAGGCTCTGAGCCGTCAGCACAGAGCCTGACATGGGGCTCAAGCCCACGGTCCATGAGATCATGACTTGAGCTGAAGTCAGATGCCCAAAGGACTGAGCCACCCAGGTGCCCCTCTGAATCACATTTAAAGATTTGTTTTTGTTAGCTTCTTTTGATACTTCTCCTGCAGGGCAAAGGGACTGGGTGGAGAGGTGGTGCTGCCTTATAAGTCCTAGATGGGCATAAGTCTAGGTTCCACTCTTGACTTTCTTTGACACCTGAAGGAGGGGGATGTCCTCCTTGCTGCTAGGTATGGAAGGAAGTTCAGGCTTCTCAGTAGTCCTCACCTTCCCTCACTAGACGAGTACAGTGCCTAGTTATTGCTTCCCATGTGGCCTCGTTATTTCTGGGTGGTGGTGAAAGACCTGACTCTCCACTCTCTCCCAGGGCATAATGGTGGTGGGGGGCAGGCATCATTACTACTGTGCAGTATGAAAATGCAGGCTTCATGGACACCAAGATGGGGAGGGATGGCTCCAAATACCCGGCTCCCCCCTCGGCCTTCTCTGACACCAGCGGGGCTAGGGAATTGGAATTCTTCCTTAGAGCCTCAAAACAGTAGAATCTGGCTTTTCCACTTGTCTTTTGATGATGTAGGTAAGGTGGGACTACAGGATTTGTGTGTGCATGCGTGTGTGTGTGTGTGTGTGTGTGTGTGTGTGTGCTCTGCCAGAGCATGGCCATTTGCAGAAAATCTGCAAATTTTCTCTCTTGTTAAACTGCCCCTTTTCTGGTCCAGGGCTAGAGAGTTGAGAGGTGTTCTGTCTGTATCCACGGACATTTCCAGTTTGCCAGCTTCTTCAGCACGTCTGGGATATGTGAGGCCAGAAGAAAACCCAGGAACTCACCACAGTGTCACTCCTTGTGTCCCAGGTTCCCTACCTTGTCTGTCTTCTTCTGTGTACCATTGTGTCTTCTTATGTTTGTTTTATCATCTCTAGAGTTTTTGGTTGCCCTTACAAGGAGAATAGGGCAAAATATACACAGTCTATCTTCCCAGTTGTGGAAGCTCTATGATTTTCTGAAAAAAATATATACATAATGAAAAAGGATCAGAGTCAGCAGTACCCTCTCAACAGTCATTTGTTATCACCAACATATTTCTTAAAACAAATGTCGTTTTTGCTCAAGGAGACACTGAAGCAGGCACTTGGGGATTTCTCTGACGGTCCTTCCTTCCAGGGCCTGGGTGCTGGCCTCTGATGGATGTCCACTGTCACGGGTTTTGAGATCTCCATGTACACGCAAGCTTCTAGCAGGCAAGAAGTGAGTGAGTCACAATGAAGCAAAACGAGTTAGATGAAGAGTTGTGAGAGCAAAAACAGGAAGGAGAGTCCACAGTCCACGTAAAGAAAAACCAGTTGGGACATCAAGGACAGTATTGCTCTGACTTATCAGCCAACCGTATGGTAGAAGACACCAAAATTAACATCAAACCTAGCGACGCAGCCAAAGCAATGGTGCGCGACCAGCGGGGAATGTGGGCACTGCCAGCGGCGGAGCGTGAATGAGGGCAAGTGGGTGATCAGCTTGAGGGCTGAGACCCGCTGCGCCCCAGAGGGAGAGGGGAGGAGACGCGGCGGCAGGGCGGGGAGACAGAAATTCTTTCGAGTCCCCCCTGCCGGGCTCCAGGAGAGGCGGGGACAGCTCCGCGGGAGCCTCCAGCACCCAGGACCGGGAGGGCAGGAGCAGGGCAACGGGCTGGGGCTCCGGCCTGGAGATTCAGCTCCATCCGAGGGGCGAGCGGGAGGGGACCTCCCAGCGGTCGCGGCGCGCGGCGCTCCCCGGCCGGGGCGGAGCGTGTCTCTGTCTCGGACCGCGGTCCCAGCCTGCGCGCCTCTGTCCCCGCGCGCGCCCATCCGTGCGCTCCGGGAACCGACTCCTCGCGCCAGACTTCCGTCCTTCGCGCGCGCTTTCCGCCTTCCTTCCCCGCACGCCCAGCGACAATGGATGGCAACTCCCTGCTCTCCGTACCGGGGTAAGACCCCCTGCCCCTGTGCCCCACCCAGTGGCCCTCGAACTCCGTCTACCGCCCCGGGTCGCTCCCGAACTTGCTCCGGGGACTCCAGGGTCCGCGCTCGGCTGGGTCCGGACCCGCCGAGAGAGGGGCTCCCGGGGGAGGGCGGGCCCCCGTCTAGTGCACCCCATCCGGCGCGGAGCTGGGTGCGGCCTGCGCGCCGGGGCGGCTCGGGGTCCGGACTGGGGTCGCCCAGACTTTTTATGGGCACAGCCTGCGCGGGTTTTGCGCCTCGTGGGGGACGGGCTCCTAGGGAGGGATGAGGCGCGCAGGGGCAAGACCAGGGCAAAGTACCCCGTCCCTGTGCGTTTCGATCTGGGCGTGCGTCCGCGGTGGCCGGAGTGGCCAGGGGGTGCGGAGGAGGCGGAGGGATTGCCCCTAATCCCCGACGACACCCCGGCTGCGCCCCACCGACCCCTGGGACAGCAAGAGCCGATCCGCTCCAGTCCCACCCGCCGCAGGCGCCCCCACATCCCAGGCCAGTGTACGCTGGCCGGGCATGTCCCCGGCCTCCGCCTCAGCCTGGGGTCTCCCCACCGGGTGGGTGGGGGACGCCGCCTCCGACTCTGCAGGTGGGAGCAGCGGGTTTCCCTGGTGGGCGTCTCTTCCAGTCTCCTTCTCTCCCTTTGCCCATGTTCCGCGCTCCCTCAGACTCAGTCCTTCTCGAATTTGAGAACCTGAGATTTTTACATTTCACCCCCCCACCCCAGAACCATAGGGGTAAATTGAGGCTGTAGCGCCGCTGTTTTCCGAGCTGAGCAGGTGGCCTTTGCGCTCTTTGCGCAGTTGCGGAGCGTCCACCCCGAGCGGGGTGAGGGGTGCGGGGTCTGTCTGCCGCCCGCACAGCCCCACCTCTCCTAGGCGAGGGGCTTACTGGTGTCGCTCATCTTGTCATCCCCTACGCCCCCTTTGCCCCCCAAGCACACATCTAGGCAGTTCCAGCCCAGATGATCAGGCAGAGGAATAAACATTTTTTCAGCTCGCCTTCTTGGAGAGCAGCGAAGCCCAACACCCAGGGGCCAGGGCGGGCATGTAGCAGATACTATGTGGCCGAGCGGCCAAGCTGGGGATGAGAGTGGAGGTGGGGGTGGGGGAGAGGGGTGGCAGAGGCCCCAAGCCGCTTTCCAAGCGCGTTGAAGGCTGCCATCTAGAGACCTGAAGTATTTGTATTCTGTAATGAAATCGAGCTTCCCCGGCTCCACAGGCGATTTTCTCGTTAAGTATCCCTTCTCCGTGGGGGTAGCGAAGGGATCGCAAAAGGCCCAAGGCGGTGTCTATGCCTGGCTTGAAGCTGCTGTCAAGTGAAAAAATCTCTAACCCTGGGAACAAGCACGGTCAAACTACCTTGAAGTCTTTCCATTCGGCCCTAATGCATGAAAAGGACAGTGAGACCACAGGAAGATTTTTTTTTTAACTTAAGCACACACACACACATTACACACACACACACACACACGTTGATGTATATATACGTAGACATATATATGTAGATTTGTATATATATAGATGTGTATATATATATGTAGATAGGTATATATGTGTGTGTGTGTGTGTGTGTGTGTGTGTGTGTATGCACATTGCTACTGATTTTTAGGTAAAAGTGTGAAGCATCTGAAAGTGAAGCCAATTGGGGGCTCACTTTCTACACCACCTATTTCGCTACCAAAGATCATGAGAACTGAATCGGTAAACTGTGTGATTCTTACATTCCAACAGAGACACTTCTGATAGGAGGTCGATGGCCTTAAATCCATGTTTGCAGATCAATAGGGTTGTGCCTGGATCAGGATTATATTCCTATTCAAAAGCTGGGACATTTTCTGAAATATTAAAATTCAGTCTGCCAATAGTTCCTTAACATTATTTCTGTCGCAGTATTGTAAAAAAAAAAAAAAAAGAAGAAGAAAAAAAAAAAGACCTTATACAGAGCAGACCAAAGACAATGATATTGCTCTCTGTCTTGCAGTAACCTATAAAAATATTAATGTCGATTTAATATCAGGTGCAGTAAATTAAATTTTGGATTTAAATTTGAGTATTTTTGTTCACTCACCAAGACATATCATATTTCCTCAAATCAGTGTAGTAATTCAGCTATTTTATTAGCGTCCTTACTCATATAAAAGATATTTAGTTGACTCTAATAGATTATTAATTTGATCTATGTTTCTTGTATTCTATTTCACTGAATACAAGAAACATCATTTACTTTCTATAATATTTAATTGGAAGCCACCAGAATTGATATACAAAAAGTAAACTAGAATTACAAAACAGTGTATGGAAATACTGTATTATTCATACCGCTTGTCCACAAAACTTTGAATTTAAAGAATTGATCACTGGAATCTCTACACAAGCTTTTTCAAGAAAATGGCAATGGTCAGGAAAAATCAAATTGTGCCCAATCAATGTGTGTGCTGTCTCAATGTGAAATATTTTCAGTGTTTAATAAATTGCATGGTTATAAATCACTGTTACTAAAAAGAATTATAATGCAATTAAAGCTATTTTGTTTAGCAACTGGGCAAGAAAAACAAATGATTTAGCCATGCATTGAGTTACTTTTAGAATTTTTTGTGTGTTGGCTTTTACATCTTCTGAAAGTTTTCAGTGAATCAAAGATATAAATGAAATTTTTTCAAGCAGTGTTGTATCAAGATTGATCTCAAAATTGTATTTGATTCATACACCTCAGATACTTTGAAGCATGCTTTTTAAAGGAATTGTTTATGCTTCTTTGCATTGTTATACTATACTATCTTACCTCTGTGAAAGCTCCTATTAGTTCTTAATGTGAATATTTTCATTTTTAAGTGCAATGTATCTTGTGGATCACATTACAGATTTCTTTAAATCACTGGTTATCAAAGCTGGAAGGGGTCTTCAATAATAGGGCTGAGCTGTGGAAAGATGAAATGTTCCCATGTTAGTTGTATTATAGATCTGGAAGCCACATGTATCCTGACTCGTAGTCTAGTTTGAGAGAAAAACATGAATCAAAAAAAAAATCGAGATCTGAAAGTTTTTAAGATAGCCCTTTATTTTACAAAAAGTTTATTTGATTTGCTGAGTTGGCGGAACTAAGTTTTATGAAAAAAAAAAAAAAAAGAGAGAACCCAAGGACCCTCACCCTATATGTTCCATGCCGTGGTACCCTGCACTACAATTCAGTTACTACTGGAGATAGAAGGAAGGACACTCTCACGTTGGTAACTAGTGTGTGTAAATTAAGGTTTATACTTTATGAAGGGTTAACCTTGGTATGAAGTCGTTCAGTCAGTCACATCCCTGTGAGTGAAAATGGCAGATATAATTATCCCCGCTTTCTAGTTGAAAACTTTGAAGGAAAAGGAAATTAAGTGAAGAAAATAATTAGATTTAAAAAGCCACACAATAGTATGTAGCAGAACTGGGTCATCCACAGAGTTCTTCTGGCTTCACGTTCAATTTTCTTGTATTGATTAAATATCCGTATCTTTTTTTTTTTCAAATGGGGGAAAAGGATTTTAGTGCACAGTTTGGACCAGCACTGATATTAGAACACATGAGGGCAGCCTAAAAGCAAGACAGACCATTTTTTAAAGCCAACAAATACTGAAAATACCATTTCTGCAAACAGAAATAATTTGTCACCTTGATCAAATCTAAGGTTGAATTTGAAGTTTAAGAAAGGGGCCATCTCATTTCCTAAATCACTTGCAATTTTTTATACTGTTTTGCTATTTTGTTTTGTTTGGCTTATGGATTCTATTGCAGTGATGCTTTTAGATGACACTTTGAATGCGTAACTTGTCAGACAAAGATCAACTTTTGAAAAAATAAACAAATGTTTTAGATTTCTTCTGAGTTTATTTTAACCAAACCTAAGTTTAACCTAGCAATATTTCACTACAGCCCATCACAATCTCAAGGCTTTTTGCTAAGAATGCTGGTTCTAGAGAAAACAACTAGACTTTTCTTTTCTTTTCTTTTCTTTTCTTTTCTTTTCTTTTCTTTCTTCTTTTCTTTTTTTCTTTCTTTTCTTCCTTTCCTTTCCTTTCCTTTCCTTTCCTTTCCTTTCCTTTCCTTTCCTTTCCTTTCCTTTCCTTTCCTTTCCTTTCCTTTTCTTCTCTTTTCTTCTCATGTAGCAAACAATGTAATACTGTAAACTAGACTATGGTCGTCTATCAAGTTTTTATTGAAAGGTTATCTGTTTTCAAATTTATACAAAAAGAAAAAATCAATAGCACATTACATTTCTGTGTCCTGTATATCTGAATCTCTCAGAAAAGATTAGTCCACCACTTCTAACAATTTGAGGATCAAGGACAAATAACAGATACTGCCTTCAATTAAGTATAAACTGAAGGCCATTCTTATTCCTAGAAGTCATGTTCTCTTCAAGAGCAGTACTGATGTTACCACATTCTCCAACTCAATTTTCAAGGAAACATGACCCAACAGGTGTTATTTCTTATGGAGAAACAAAGTGGGCATTGGTCAGTCCTGGTGCCGAAGACTCAGATCCGCATTGCTGCAGGGTAATAGGTATCCGGGAAAGAGACAGAAACTCTGAAGGCAACTTACCATACAAACAACATTATAAAGAGTGTATAAGTCCACCGATGACACCATATTTCACATACAGACACTTTTAAGGGCCTTTGGTATCTATCCATGTGGTTCCTGTAGTATAAAATATGTATCTGATATGAAATCATCAGTTTTTATTTTATTTATTTATTTTTCAAAATAATCAGTTTTTAAATGAACTGGTAGAGCTCTTCTCATTCCCAAGGGGCTGCCTTTGTCTAGGACTCTTCATTTTAATGGGGTTTTATTCTGTGCATGAAGGTAACCACTACGGGGACTTGCAAAGAGAGAAAGAAGAAAAAGTGCTGGATTTGATGTCAGGAGACCCGGTGGTTAGTCCTGTTCTGAAATTGGTGGCCTAGGCAATTGGTGGCCTAGGCAATTGGTGAAATTGGTGGACTGGACAATTGATGGACTTGGCAATTGGTGAAATTGCTGTGACTAGGCAAGTTGCCTGACCTGTGGCTCCTCTGCCTTCTCCTGGATGTAATGACATAGACCGTGAATATTCTGTTCTTCTGGGCCTCTTTTACTTCTTACCCATAATGTTACAGACCTTATTGAAGCAATGACTCTCAGTTGGACAGGATATGGGTGAACATCTCATTCTCCTGAAAGTGACAGATGAAGTTAAGGCATTTAAAGGAACTGAAGCAATATCCACCCATCTAAAAGAAAACCCAGCTTAGAGAATGGATTGGCTCATTTTTAACTTAAAAAGTGTTTGTTTATTTTGAGAGAGAGAGAGAGAGAGAGAGGAGAGAGAGAGAATCCCAAGCAGGCTCTGCAGTGTCACTGCAGAGCCTCATGTGGGGCTCGATCCCAGAAACCGAGGTCATGACCTGAGCTGAAATCAAGAATTGAATGCTGAACCGACTAAGCCACCTAGGCGCCCTGGTTTGGCTTATTTTTAATGCCTCTATCATAGGGAGAACAGCATAAAGCTCACAGATAACAAAATCTTGATTTTTGTAGAGAATTTTGCACAGTGATTAATATCCTGGTTCTACCACTTGATAGTTAGTGGTTATCCACACTGGGACACCCATTGTAAGAATTGAGACAGTCTGTGCAACGTGCAAGGAGCAGTGAACCTTTGTCTTCTGCTGCTTGTCACACTTAATAAACTCCTCAAAGTACGTGTGTTTCAGGATAGATTTTTAAAATCAGTGCTGGTGAAGAGCCACATAAGTCAGACAGGAAGCATACCTTAGCTGACATTGATATATCTACTCCAGCTTTCTTTTGCTTTACCTTTTTCCATCTTTTTGCTCTTAACCTGTCTAAATCTTTGTAGTTAACTTGCTTCTTATAAACAGGATATTCTATTTTCCTTTTTAAAAAAAATCCCATCTGTTAATCTCTTTTGATTAGGATGCTTAGACCATTCATTATGAGTCTAGGAAGTCTGGATTAAAATTCACCAACTAACTGGCTTTTTTCTATTTGTGTTATATATTTGTTATTTTTCCTCTCTCTTCTGCCTTCCTTTGGGTTGAGAATTCTTTAACGATTCTATGTTATCTTCTCTATTAATTTATTATTTATATTTCTTTTTAAAAATTAGTGATTGCCCTATGGCTTAGAATATATGTACTAATAATCAGTATTTATCTCCAAATTATAATATATACTTCATATCCAGTGTAAGCTTCTTACATATGCAAGAATTCAAATTCTCTTCTCCAATCCTTCATGTGATCATCATGTATTTTGCTTTTGTGTGTGCTACAAACATTATTTATTACTGCCATGTTTGCTTTGCAAAGTCAGATATTTGTTAGAGCAATTAGAAGTAAGAAAAAATAAATTTTATTTTACCCTCATTTATTCCATGCCTGACACTTCATCTATATAGAGGCAAGCTGCTGTCTAATGTTACAATTTTTTTTTCTGTCCAAAGAACTTTCTTTAAAATTTCCTATAAGGCATGTCTCCTGGCAATTACTTTTCTCAGTTTTTGTTTGCCTGAGAAAATGTCAATTTTTCCTTAAATTTTGAATCACATGTTTATGAGTACAGCTTTCTAGGTTGGCAACATATTTTCTCTTTCATTGTTTCAAAGATGACACTTCATTGTCTTTCAGCTTTATGCTTTGTGCTAAGAAACTGTTTTCATTCATATTTTTGCCCCTTTCTATGTTACGTATCTTTTACTTCCTGTCTGCCTTCAAAATTCTCTTTTTAATCTCTTATTTAGGGCAACTTGAATGTGATATGCCAAGGTGTGTGTGTGTGTGTGTGTGTGTGTGTGTGTGAAAGAGAGAGAGAGAGAGAATGAGAATGCGCACACGTGCGTGTATGTGTGTTGGATTCATTCCACATGGTGTTCTCTGAACTTCCTGGATCTGTGGTTTGGTGTCTGTTATTAATTCTTAAAAAATAAATCCGTGATCTCTTAATATGTTTCCTACCGTGCTCTCATTCTTTCTTTTCCTTCCAGAATTCCTACAGTACATATATCAGGATACAGCTTTTGGATAATCTCTTCTGGGTTGTTTTTGTTAGTTAGTTAGTTAGTTAGTTTATTCTATTGTTTATCCTTTTGTTTAAGTAACTTGTATTGACCTGCTTCAAGTTCATTGACTCTATACTCAGCTGAGTTGATTCTACTGAAGAAATTATTAGAGGAATTCTTCATTCAGTGATAGTGGTTTGCATTTCTAACATTTTAATTTGATTTGCCCTATAATTCCACCTCTTGAAAGAAATTACCCATGTGGGCTTGCATGTGTTGTACCTTTTCCACCAGACCCATTAACCTCATAATCATTATTTGGAATTTTTTACCAGATAGTTGAACATATGTGACATAATCAAGTCTGGATCTATTGGTTGCTTTGTCCCTTGGAAGGAGTTTTATTCCCCCTGCCTTCTCACATGACTTATAGTTTTTTTATTAAAAGCCAGATATCTCATATAGGGTGATAGAGTTTCCCCGAGTGGAAACTGGAAGTCAGTGAAATTATTTTATTCCTGCTTTAAAGATGAAGAAATTTAGGCTTAACGAGGTTAAATGACTTGCCCAAGATCACTCAACTAGTGAGTGACAGAGTCAGAATCTGAACCCTGCTTTTCAAATTCCAATATTTGAGATATTGTCTCACCACATCACTGCCCTTCTTAATTTTACAATACATGTACATTCCCACACTGGAGACCTTCTAGAACTCATTTGTGCCATGTGGTTTCATTTATTTCAGGTATTTTTCAACTCCTATTCTAAGAAAGTTACCGAAGCATGTATAATGGTATGTAATAAATGGTCCTTGCCTTTGATGAGTTTAGTATGTAATTTCAACATGCCATTTTTTTTTTTCCTAAATGTCTTTTGATTCAATCTTTCTCAGAACATGATCTCTAAATCAAAAGCAGCTGTGAAGGCAGGTGGATGCTGTAAGAGATTTTGACAGAAGCCGGAGAAAACAGTGCAAACCCAGCACAGGGTAGCTAACAGAGTCAAGCACATGAATCAGAAATTTCGTGTCGGTTCCCAAAGAGGTCTAAGAATCCAGACACTGAAACTTCTACTTGCACACCAAGCCACATGTGTGAAATAGAAGAGGTGACATATTTGGACATATGGTTTGAAAGAATTCCTCTCTAAAATAATAATATACAGACCACTGTGCTTACTTTTGTTCCTTCATAAATACATATTACATGGCCCAATTATTGAAATAGTTAACAGAACCTCTTAGAGTAGCCATGGTTTTAATTTTTTTATGTTTTATTTATTTTCTAGAGAGAGAGAGAGAGAGAGAGAATATGAGCAGAGAGGGCAAGAGAGAGGGAGACACAGAATCTGAAGTAGGCCCTTGGCTCCAAGCTGTCAGCACAGAGCCTGATGAGGGGCTCGAATTCACAAAAGGTGAGATCATGACTGGAGCCAAAGTCAGATGCTCAAGCGACAGAGCCACCCAGGTGTCCCAAGTGGCCTTGTACTAAAACTAATTTTAGTTTTAGTAAAGTTATTTTAAAAAACCAAAGAAGTGTTATATTAGTTTTCTATTTTGCTTTCACAAATTGCCACAAAGTTAGTGGCTTAGGACAACACAAATTTATTATGTTAAAATTCTGTGTCCAAAGTCGGCAGTAGGTCTCACTGGAATAAAATCAGGGTGTTCACAGGGCTGCAGTCTTTTCCCGAGGCATTATGGAGGACTCTGTTTCCTTGCCTTCTTTGACTCCCATAGGCCACCTGGAGTATTTGCCTGATGACACTTTCCCTCCATCTCCAAAGCGAGCAATGTTAGGTGGAGCTGTTACATCACATCCTTCTGACTTCTGACCTCCTCTTCTGCCTTCCTTTTGCACTTTTAAGAATTCTGGTAATGACATTGGATTCTTCCAGATTATCCAAATTGATCTCCCTGTGTCAAGGTCAGCTGATTAATAACGTTAATTCCGTCTTCAAACTTGAGTCTGCTTTGCCGTATAACCACATGCACAGGCTCTGAGGATTCGACAGTGGACATCTTTGGGGACCCATCACTCTTTCCACCACACGCATTAATTTAACTAAAATATTCAAGCGCGCTTGAGGTTCTACTGAGGAGTGCCCTCTTTGTCTCTCTCTCCCCTCATTCTTTCTTATTTTTACTTTTTAAAAATTTCATTTTAGAAAGGGGGAGAGCGCACAAGAAGAGGAGAGGGGCAAAGGGAAAGAGAGAGAGAGAGAGAGAGAGAGAGAGAGAGAGAGAATTCCAAGCAGGCTCCATGCTCAGCATTAAGCCTGACTTGAGGCTCGATCCCACAACCGTAAGATCATGCCCTGAGCTGAAATCGAGAGTCGAATGCTCAACCGACTCAGCCTCCCAGGTGCCTGTCTTCTCGTTCTTTCTTAAATAAAGGAGAAAAGTGACAAGATGATGGTTTCTCCACTGTGATATGTGAATCATTCATGTAGCTGAGCTGACACAGCGACTCAGGTCCCAAAGTTTATTTAAGAACATAGGACCAGATCAAAGTGGACCTAGAGACCTTACAGAAATCACTCTTTGGCACATCTGTTTGTTACAGTGGCCATTAAAGCTATTCAGCAAATATTTCCAGCCATGTTCCTTTTAAAAAAATTTTTTAAACGTTTATTTATTTTTGAGACAGAGAGAGACAGAGCATGAACTGGGGAGGGGCAGAGAGAGAGGGAGACACAGAATCTGAAGCAGGCTCCAGGCTCTGAGCTGTCAGCACAGAGCTCGATGTGGGGCTTGAACCCACAGACCGCGAGATCATGACCTGAGCTGCAGTCAGACGCTTAACTGTCTGAGCCACCCAGGTGCCCCTCTAGCCATGTTCTTAAGTGTGGGGAAGGGTTACACTTGCTCATCTCCTAGGTACAAGGTACAGCCGTACAGCCGTGTGACTTGCTGGATCAATGCAAAGTGTGCAGATGGGGCAGGTCTCTTACAAGTGGAAGTGTTCAAGAGGGTATGCACACTTTGCTTCACTTTCCAGTTTTCTGCCATGGTGATAGCATATTTCATGTAGTCACTGCTCTACCAGCCTGAGTTTTAGAATGAGCACAACTTGAAACAGAGGTCTCAGCCAGTCCATGATGGATGCATAATCTGAGCAAGACATAGACCTTTGTGATTTTAATCCTTGGGGATTTTGGAGTTTTTTGAGACTGCCCGGTAACCTGGCCCATTGTGCCTGACCCTGCCACTTGCAAGGTTGAAATGGTGGGTGGTCTGGTGGGCTATTGACTGGCTGGTGAAGGTTTCTGAGGACTCTCGTAGAATTCTCCTTTTGCTCTGGACTCCTGTAGATCCTCCTCACTCACATGCAGTGATGTGAGCATGGGGTTGGAGAAAGGGAGAAATGGAGCTCACCTTGACCACCTGTTGAAACAGTCAGGAAGCATTCCCTGTGGACCAGCTCCACACAATAGCAATGAATACTGCGGCCTGTAGGTCTCTCCTCCGGAGGATATGGAATATGAACTGGGGGTCACACTCGTTCTGATATCAGTTCACACCTTGCCCATTTCACAGTCCCATAGAGCTGCTGCTATTTAAGGATATAGTGGCATACCACGAGCACATTGAACGTATGCAAATTCAATGCTACGTGTTCATTCTCCTTTTTTAAAAAATTGTTTCATCTCTCTGTCTCTCTAACATTATTAAAAACATGGTAGGCTTGGGGCGCCTGGGTGGCTCAGTCGTTTAAGCATCTAACTTCAGCTCTGGACATGATCTGGCAGTTTGTGAATTCGAGCCCTGTGTCTGGGTCTGTGCAGACAGCTCAGAGCCTGGAGCCTGCTTTGAATTCTATGTCTCCCTCTCTCTCTGCTCCTCCCCTGCTCATGCACTGTCTCTCTCTTTCTCTCACAAAATAAAATGAACATTAGAAAATTAAAAAAAAAACATGGTAGGCTTATACTTACACTTTATTACATATCATGCATTTCTATATAGTACATAAATACACACAAGTAAATTTATAAGACTTTTTCACTAAATTCAACATGCCAGGATTTATAAGGGATTTTCCAAAGGTCACTTAGACTCCACACAATGTTCAAGATGGGCCGTGACATTAGACCTCAAACTTCACATTAGATGCTTCTAATGCTGCAGAGTGATCCTGGTAGCATGTCAACGGGTGAAGAGGGGACTGGGGGGTCAGACATTAGGCAACAGTTATTGAGCAGACACTCACTTCTGACACCATCAAGATTCTGGGACAGAGCAAGACTGAGTTCCTGCTTTCCTTGTATATCACCGTGGAGGCACGTGGCACTGCCAATGGAAGAAGACACACTAGGAAGTAGATACCCACCTGGCACACGCTGACTCTGGTTTTTTGTTTCATTTCCTGAGTGACCTCTCTCAGGCTAACAAAACCTATCAGTTCTCCGATTTGATCAACATGATCGACAGATGATCCGTGACTTCTTTAAACAATTTCTTAAAAACAATGTCTTTTTTTAAAAATATTTTTATTTATTTCTAGGAGAGAGAGAGAGAGAGAGACAGCGTGAGCAGGAGAGGGTCAGAGAGAGAGGGAGTCACAGACTGAAACAGGCTCCAGGCTCTGAGCTGGCAGTCAGCACAGAGCCTGACGCGGGGCTCGAACCCACGAACAGCGAGATCATGACCTAAGCGAAAGTCGGACGCTTAACCGACTAAGCCACCCAGGCTCCCCTTAAAAACAATGTCTTAAAACAATTTCTCCCTAATAAGAAATTTACCTATATGCGCGCCTGGGTGGCTCAGTTGGCTAAGTGTCCAACCCTTGATTTTGGCTTAGGTCATGATCTCATGGTTTGTGAAACGAGCCCCGAATCAGGCTCTGCGCTGTGCTTGAGATTCTTTCTTCCTCTCTCTCTGCCTCTCCCCCATGCTTGCTCACTCTCTCTTCGTCTCAAAATAAATAAATAATTTTTTAAAATTAAATGTACCCATAAAATATGTCCTTTGAAAAGGTCAAATGATTTCTCTCTGTGCCAGAGAATCAGGAACCCATTGATCATGGGATTTTAGAGCTGCAAAGAACTTCAGTAAAGGTCACTTTGCTAAATTCTCTACCTTTTGAGATAAAGAAATTGAAGTCATGAAAAGTTAAATGAATTACTCAAATCATACCAATATTTGGAGATAGGGCCAAGAATGAAAGCTTGAGCTCTTGATTCCTATACTTACCCTTGCTTTGGATTTTTTAAAAATAATACTAATAATAAACTCCAGAACATAGACGCTCTTGGCATTTTCTGGCACAGCAAAACTTGTCTCTCACCCACATTGAAAATACCTTCTTTACTTTTCCTCAAGAAATATAATAACCTTATAACTGCTCATGTTTCCATTTCAGTTCAGCTGCCAGAACCCCCAAAACAAATTCAAAATTCAATTGTAACAACCATGGAGGAGTTTATTGTCTAAATATCTGTGCTGTTTTTAACAATGATACTGACCTTATGTTATAATTTCTATTTTTTTAACCTTTAGTTTTAACTTCTCTTTTACCATTTTATTGTACATATCTTTTGTCAGCTGTTACAAATTCTTACTGGAATAAAATGGAATATCCATCATTAAATCACTCACAGAGTCAACCATTCTATTTATAGGCAATGCAAAAGAATAATTTTCCTGTGCATTGGAGGAATTAAATCGATCTGTGTCAAGTTGGAACTCATATAAGATAATGGTCTATTTGTATTTAATTAGACTTTCTTTGATGATAGCTTTATTGTATCTGAAAAGTGAGGAGCAGTTTCTTAAAATGAATTTCATATTATTAAGATTAAAGGAAAGCCAACTGCTTCAATAAGCATATAATAAAATAGAATGCTAAAGCTTTGTGAGATGTAAGTTTTAATTATTTATTAAACATGTTCAGGGGCACCTGGGTGACTCAGTCGGTTAGGTGTCTGACTATTGGTTTCAGCTTGAGTCATGATCTCTTGGTTCATGAGATCGAGCCCTGTGTCAGGCTCCTCACCGACAGTGTGGAGCCTGCTTGGGATTTTCTCTTTCCCTCTCTCTCTCTGCTCTCTCTCACTGCTTTCATTCTCTTTCAAAATAAATAAGTAAGTAAAAATTTTTAAAAACCCAATGATGTATGCATACATTTTAAAAATATATGCATATGTATTGGATATCAATTTGAATCAAGTATTAGTGCCTAAAAGTGTCCTTTTTAGTTTGTAAATTTTATATTTTAACATACTTTGTTTAGGTGTTAAAATGCATTAAATAAAAAAGGAATTTTAAATATTTGATTTTACTTCCAAAGATATAAGGAGAATTTATGATTTTCTCTCTTTATACTTTAGTATTAACGTAAGTTAGACAACACACTTATGTGCTTTTTATTCTAAAAATCTATAATTTTAACATAATAACAAGAATGTAGTAAGAATGCAATAAGTAACTTTTGATAGATAATGCCTATGAATAGATTTATTCAGCCATTTACGGTTTGAGTAGCCAGTACTCACACTTAGTTGATGCAGACAAATAATGTATCGCAGTAATTTAAACCAAAGATAAAATTCAGGTAAAAAATAAAGGACCAGTTGAAGTCATTTTCTTCTTTGTGAAATCTTGGACCCACATGATGCTCTCATTGCTGACTCATGCACTCAGTATAACCTGGAGACTTTTAATTTCTACTTTTTTTTTTCCTGAACAATTTAACAGTGCTTCAAAATAGCAATTAAATAGGTGCATACATTTCACCTGTCTAATTATCAACAGGTCAGTGATCTGACCTAGAATTCTGTTACACCGTTAGCCTTCCTTTCTTGCAAAGACAAAAAAAAAAAAAAGGTGGTGACTTCATAGGAACCTTGCCATTTAGAAAATGAGCTGCAGTTTTATCACATGAATCACTGCTAAAAGTGTCCAAGAAGGCTATTGAGCATCCAGAGAACATGTTATCCAGAGAAGCTGTCATACCAGCCTTAATCCCATCAGCTTGTGTAGACCACAGTCATCCTTCATGGAGGAAAAAGCATTATAACAATGTATTAATGATGGCTTTTTTTCTGTTTTTCCACTGGGTCTAAGATATGTTGCATAGGATGGATAAGGCAGGAAGAGGGAGGCAAAAAAGGTGAAGATCTAATCCCAAATTTTAACCTTGAAGATTATATGGGGCTGGTATGGTGGTTGGGAACAGGGAAGAAAATAGTAGGGAAGGGGCACCTGGGTGGCTTAGTCGGTTAAGCGTCCGACTTTCGCTCAGGTCATGATCTCGCGGTTCGTGGGTTCGAGCCCCGCGTCGGGCTCTGTGCTGACTGCCAGCTCAGAGCCTGGAGCCTGTTTCAGAGGCTGTGACTCCCTCTCTCTCTGACCCTCCCCTGCTCACGCTGTCTCTCTCTCTCCTAGAAATAAATAAAAATATTAAAAAAAAAAAAAAAAAGAAAATAGTAGGGAAAACTTACTTGCTTACTTGAGAGGAGAGAATGAAACCCACTGCTTTGAATGCTGTCTTCGTCACTGGAACTTAGAAAAGGGCCCGTGAAGTAAATTCACTACAAAGAAAGGTAAATGCCATTAAATAGCAAATGCATTTCACATATTTGATTGGAAATTTTATGTTTAAAAATCACACAATTTATAAAAATTTGTTCGTTTTATCAGTACCTTAAAAAGAAGAAAGTAGATGTGACTTATGTGAACAACAAATAATGGATTCGGTGCTGACTGGAGTGGAAGATCACAATGCCACCTTCAAAACTGTCTGTTCACATGGCACTTTGGGTCACAATATTGTAAACAGTGTTAGTTCTATATTCAGCAGCCTCATCAATTTTGTTGGTGCTACCTTCAATTCTTTGATTCTCAAGTCAGTCTCTTGTGAAAATATCTGTCACATCATCGTCCTCATTGATTTTTGTCTTCCAAAATTAACTGATCTCACTCTGCCAGATGCTCATTTGGAGATGGTGTGACATGTGAGAAAGCTCTTGAACATCATTTTCTCCTCCTTTCTGAATCCCACATCTTGGCAAGCTTTCTTTCAGTTGATTAGCATGTTATTTAGATAAAAGTCACAACCTCCTAAATCATCAACAGAAAACAACCATCAAAGGTGTTGATGCAGTGGGCCGAGATAAACACTCAAGTGGGAAGGCAACTTCACCAGAGATTAATTGTCAGTGGTCAGTCCATTTGCTTTCTTACACAATCCTGAGACTGACTGCTGGGACTGGATGATGAATAACAAGGACACCTGATGGGGGGAGGGGATAAGTTCCAATAACTTTAGGTTTACTAGATTTTCTCCAGGGAATGACTGATAATCTTTTCTATTTTCACAAACATTATCTGTAGATGAGCCAGTTATCTAATGAAACCATGCAGGTGCAAGTGAATATTTCAAAAACTCAGTGTTCTGGAAATCCCCACTGGAGGTAAGATTGCAGGAGTCTTTCTGTTTCCAAAATATCTCACATTATTGGTCTATTTCTGATGCACATGTAGTAATTTAGATTGAGTGTATGAAAAGCACCAAGGAAGATGAATAAAGTAAATACACATTTTGCCTGTTACTCCTTGAGACAGGTTTATCTGTGAGTGCAGAGAATGTCGATGCTAACGTCTCATATGGAAGACTAACAAAGTCCATGATCCAGGGCACTGATCCAGGACACTGGCTCCAAACATTGATCACCTTACAAATATGTGAAGGCTTAGAATATGTTGGAAGAGTGCAGTTAAAAAACACTGTTCCATCAAAGTATCTTTGATCGGCATATAAAAATTTACTCTTACCCAAATAAATATATCACAGCATTTAATTGAGAAGGTTTGCATAGTTCTAACTAAAGAACATTTGAATGTCATGATCACAGAGAACACGGACATGATTAATATGACATTACACACCTCCTGTTTCCAAGCCCACTAATTCCACTGACTGCATTCGCCTCACAGATACATTGAAAACACAAAACCACGCTCAACTTAGTCCTCTTTAATCTGCATTTTGGCTCATTTCTACCTTCCTCAGTGTGATAAAGGTTTTCATATTAAAGCCCTTACCTGGAGCCTAGCCTAATGAACTAGATGCCGCAGATTGGCTTCCAGCACCTGACCATATTCCCAGAGGTAGTCCACAAACAATAGAGCAGTCTGGAGGGAGATTTTAAACACACACTTTTACAGAAACTATTTCCATAGACATAGTGATGATGGCATAGAAGCGAAATGCATGGTTCCTGTGGTGAGAAATGAGGCTGGAGGGGAAGCCCTCACAGTCCATCCACCAAGACAGACTTGACCTTCCCCCTCAGCCTGACTAAACTTTAGACATCATATTCCCAACTCTGGTCCCTGGCTTTTCTTTCCATAGAGCATTTTCTTTAGAAAACATGGATTTATAGGGGAGCCTGGGTGGCTCAGTTGGTTGGGCGTCCGACTTTGGCTCAGGTCATGATCTCGAGGTTCGTGGGTTCCAGCCCCACATCAGGCTCTGTGCTGACATCTAGCTCAGAGCCTGGAGCCTGTTTTGGATTCTGTGCCTCCCTCTCTCTCTGACCCTCCCCTGCTCACGCTCTCTCTCTCTCTCTCTCTCAGAAATGAATAAAACATTAAAAAAAAAGAAAAAGAAAAAAGAAAACTTATGCTTATAAATGATTTCTCTGCCCCTTTGAGATGCAAATCTTTCAAAAAGCATCTTATCCTGTTTTACAACCCAGAAATGTCTTTGTGAAGACATTACCTGGAATGCCATTACCTGGAGACAGTCTCTTTGAAATGTAAACATCATAGGGCACAGCACCCCAATCTCCCGACCTCCCCACTTTCTGTGGAAAGGGAAGAGCCTAGCCTCTGTAGCCACCTTTGCTCCAAGTTATAAAGCTATCTCCTGCCACGAAGATATGAGAAAGTTTACCTTTCCTTTGGGTAAGACCAATTAACACCACCCCCATCCCTCTGCTCTTAAAAACTCTCCCACTCTTTGTTTTAGTGGAGTTGAGTTTAGACTGCATTCTGCTCTCTCTTTCTCTTTTTGCAGAAGCCCTGAATAAAGTCTTCTTTACCTGCCCAGTTTTGTCTGGTACAATTTTTGCTTTGACATCATCTTTAGGGACACGGACTATGTCTAAGTTGGTTAGTGGAACAGCGGGGGAGAGCTCTGACCTAGGGGTCCCACAACCTAGGGACCCACTCCTCCACAGAGCACTTAGTGGACAATTTGTACAATAAATAGGACATTGTTTGAATGGAGGATCAACACTGAAAATCAGCACTGATTAAATCCGCTAGATGCTGGATTTTCCCTGTTGCTTTGCTTTAGGGCAAAGTCATGGAGGAAGTGAGTCTGTGAGCGTGTTGTCCATTCCTCTGCATTATTCCTGACTTCTTGCAAGCATATCAGTCATAATTAGCTGCACTGAGCTTGGTGTGCTATTTTGCCTCTGGCGTTTCCACATCAGTCTTGCACATTCTGCAGCAGGCAAATAACTGTGGCTTAATGAATAGTGACATTATTTAAACTTTGGTTCCTTGTTTTTCTTGGTAACTTTACTTTCAAGGATCATAATTATTCAACCCAGACAGAACAACTACCGCCCTTCTGCAGACATCTAAATAATCGGTGAAAATATTTCAGCCTGGGTGTTTATTTTCAAGACTCTCCAAAGAAAGCTTTTCTAGCAATAGTAAAGGAATCCAATTCATCCAAATTCTTGTAGTCCCTGTGGGGAGGGGATACCCTGCCCCTTACAAACATACTGCTCCCTAACTTTTCCCCATCAAAATAACACCTCCTTTAATGCCATATTAATAAGCCACAGTAATAGAAACACCTGCAATGAGGCAAATAGACTCTGAATTCCTCTGAAAGTAATTTCTATTAAAAAAACAAATAGAAAAGAGAATAACAGGTGTTCCATTGCTAACTTCCCAGCTGCCTCATTCTATTCTTGTTGAGTCCCACTTTCTTTGAACCTGTGAGTGGAGAACCCTGAAACATTCAGATACATAATCTAATTTTTCAGATAATTCAGAGATTTTATTTTCATGATATTCAACTCTTTGGGAACATTTCATTTACTTTGGGTACTATGTAGACAATGCTTCGTAATGGAAAACTCTCAAGGCATGGAAATGACAGATTTGGTGGAAGGTGTTCTTTGATGTACTGTGTGATTTTGGCCGAAGTATTTAACTACCTTGAACTTGTATATCAATGTCTCTTGCCCCAATTCTCATTACTTTTATGCAGAGGAAACTAAGCAAACTATATGGAAATACTCACTTCATAAGAGTAATATTCAAGTGTTTTTTTTTTTTTATTTTGCACATATTCTACTTTTTTGTTTCTCTCCTTCAATACAACATAAACCCTATGAAGACAAGGTTTTTGTTTTATTGAGCACTTCATACAGTGCTTGGTACTCAGTAGCAGGAATTGAAGGAATTTAGAAAAGTGCATGCAGATTTCTACTTAGCTTTATGATAGGTTAGAAAGGCTTATGTTCTGTTCTGCTTTTTCTGCTTACAAAGTGGCTATTGAAACAGCACACTGTTAGAAAGAAATCCTATTTTGACTGAGCATTTTAGGAAAAATGAAATGCCTGGGTGTCTGTAGAAGATCTTGTCTAAGAAAATGAGACACTCAGAGGTAACTCTGAATCAGTGACCAAAAGGTCTAAGATATATAACTTGTACTATGTATTGATGTCAGCCTGACACTTGTAATTTTAGTGGGGAGGGCAAACTGTATTCCATCTATAGTGGAAAAGAATTGAGCTGTTAGGCAATCCTACATCAAGAACACTGATATAAATAAAGCTTCCTTGTGATTGCTGTTTGTAGGTCTGTCACAATCAGGATGTAGCTACATTTGACACACACATGTCAGATACTCTTAGAAATTAGAATGTAGACACTGTGAAGGTATACAGAAAACCTAGTCATCTTATCTCCACATAGGTCTTGAAGGCGAAAGAAAAAGCCTTGTTCTCTTAGTTGGCACATTGTAGCTTAAATCTTTCACAAGGGAAGTCCTTTCTAACCATAATGATCTCCTATGTAGGACACATTTGTTTCTACTTTGCAAAGAAACAGGCTAATACGCTGGACGGTCGGCTGAGTTCCCTCCCTGAGCTACAATTAACAGCAGCTCCTACACTTGGGGGCTTTGATTTCTTTCTCTCCTTGCTGTGCCATGTGGAAGTTCTATTGCCTGTTGGCAAGTGTAATTTGCCGTAAATCTTAAATTACAGGATTTTTCTCAGAAATATGTTTCTAGCACTATGAACACTTTAGAAATAAAAGAGTAAGTGTTTTAAGGCACTGAGCAGCCTAGGAGGGTCTTTACATAACCACCCTAGCTGGATTTGCTCACTGCTCTCAGTTCGTGTTTCTCAGCTCCATCTAGTGAGACAACAGCATCAACCTGCATCATCCCAATAGTGATGAAACATATTCGTCAGTTCAGCCTGGGTACCATCCCGTGCTCTGCTTCTGCTAAAGAGGATGAAGTGTGATTTCCAGGAACAAGTCAAGGTGTCTTGAATCTTGAGTATTTGGGAATCTATGGAGTTATACAATCTGCAATACATCGGTTATACAATCAGGTCTTTTTATGGAGTCATGTTTTATGCGACATAACACTTGAAGTTCTCATTAATAGTAGCTACATATAGATTCTAGCTATTTAATAATCCAGGTTGTGATTGCTTTATTCCTGTGTCTACCTTTGGAAGGCAAAGGATTTTCACTTCTGTCAAATTTTATCTCAGAAATAGCTACTGCTGAGTGAGCGACGGGAGCATTTGTCGCAAACCTTCCAATAGATATTGATCCCAGCTCTAGGCCTTGATTTCCACTCCTGAAAGCAAAAGGTGGGGCAAAGTTAGTTTCAAGGATGAAAGAAGAAACTGTGCCAGTGATACCTCAATCATTGAGATTAACCGGGATGAAAAAATACAGCTGAACAGTTTAATAATGCGTCATGGTACCAGAAATGGATTTGTTATGGTTTGCACAAAAAAGGAGGAATGTTGCAATACTATTAAAAAAATAAAAACAAAAACAAAAGAATGCTTTTCAGATGATTTAAATGATAAACTTTGTAAATGGATCATCAGTCAAGCATCTGACTTTGGCTCAGGTTGTGATCTCATGGTTTGTGGGTTTGAGCCCCGGATTAGGCTCTGTGCTGACAGCTCAGAGCCTGGAGCCTGCTTCAGATTCTGTGTCTCCTGCTCTTTCTGACCTTCCCCCAATTGTGTTCTGTCTCAAAAATGAATGAACACTAAAACAATAAAAAATAAAAATAGTTTATCTATAAATTGTGCAAAGATAGAATTTAGCCAGTAATAGAAATTATTCCAATTCCTGAAGGGATGCCCAGATTAAAACTTCATTATTTGTAACTAAAATTTTCCTCCCAAATATAGAAGCTTAGCAGAAGCTGTAAGCTCCTCTGCCTCACGTACTATTCTCACGAAGTGGAAAATGCAGGTATATTCTTTTCTTGCAAGCTCAGTGTTTTTAAGCATTGTAGCTTGGGATTTAATATGATATTCGGCATTTTGCCTATCCGTTTTTTTTGTTGTTCATTCATTTACGTTTGTTTCTCTTTTTAATTGAGTGAACTCATGAAAAAAGAGAAAATAGATGTTTGATTTCCTTTATTTTTGTATCTCATTCTAAAACTGGATCATTTTTAAGTTGCTTTTTTAAAGAATTAAACTAGAGTTTAGTAGAAATTTTGATCATTCTGCCTGTATCGCTAACATATTGGATTGTGCTATTCAACTTCCACTAAGGAGAAAATGCCTTGTGGAGAAAACAATTTAGATCTGGCACAGAGATAGCATGAATCTTATTTGAATTTTGTATGTGAGTCACTCACTGAAGCTTTTCCTGTAAAATGAAATTTACAAACATAATCACAATGTATTTTTATAATGAATTTATAATAGAAAAACTTAAGATTCAATGGTTATCAAAAAACTCACATATTGTGTTTTCTCCCACAGGGCATTTTGATATATATTGTGTAGAGTAGAGGTAAACTTGCTTTAAAGTATGCCGGCTTGTCAAGAAAGAGATTGTGTGCTATATATATCTATATATGAAAACCATATTTTTAAAATTTAAAATAAAGACACTTGACCTTGCCAAGTGTGCATTTTTTGAAGTACAGTCCTGCAAATGATTTGAAATCAGGTCCATCTTAAAAAATGTAAGCCATTTTAGCTATATATTAATCTTCCTTAAAAATGGAGGTGGTGGGGCGCCTGGGTGGCTTAGTCCGTTAAGCTCCGACTTTTGCTTAGGTCATGATCTTGCGGTTCGTGGGTTCGAGCCCCGCGTCGGGCTCTGTGCTGACTGCCAGCTCAGAGCCTGGAGCCTGTTTCAGTCTGTGACTCCCTCTCTCTGACCCTCCCCTGCTCACGCTGTCTCTATCTCTCTCTCCTAGGAATAAATAAAACATTAAAAAAAATTACAAAAAAAAATTTAAAAAAATAAAAATGGAGGTGGTTTTATTTCACTTCTAAGGGGTGTTATCTAATAAGCATTATTGCCATTGTTGGTACTGTTTTTGCTAGTTTGCTGCTATTGCATGAAAAATTCTAAGTGGCTTGATATCTATAGGTCACTTAAGTATCTATTTCCGTCTCCATCCAGTTGCTTCTAATTCTTCACGAAATGCTTTTTAGGAGATGCGTCAGATGTTTTTAACACATATTTTTCTCACCCTTGAAACCTATTGGTACTGTTTTCCTCTTTCTGTGTGTCCTTTTCCCATACCAACAGATAACTTTTACAGGCCTATGAGTTTTAATTAATTTACCAATGAGTTAAATTTAACAGTGAGTTTAATTTAATATAACAAAATTACTCATCAACCCAATTGCTAAAAATGGCTGAATTTAAAATAAAACATTTTTAGAATTACTAAAAGAATTGAAGAGTTGATACGATAATAAAGAATTATTAGCTAAATATCAACAGGCCATCAAATCTTAAAATCCTTTGAAGAAAATCTTAAAAGTAGCCAGAAAAAAAGACACATTAGCTTTAAAATTTTTTTTTAAATGTTTTATTTATTTCTGAGAGAGAGAGAGAGAGACAGCGTGAGCAGGGGAGGGTCAGAGAGAGAGGGAGACACAGAATCAGAAGCAGGCTCCAGGCTCTGAGCTAGTTGTCAGCACACAGCTCGACGAGGGGCTTGAACCCATGAACCGTGAGATCATGACCTGAGCCGAAGTCAGGTGCCTAACCGACTGAGCCGCCCATGTGCCCCCACATTAGCTTTAAAAACTAAGAATTAGGGGCCCCTGGGTGTCTCAGTCAGTTAAGCATCTGACTTCAGCTCAAGTCATGATCTTGAGGTCTGTGAGTTCAAGCCTCTCATTGGACTCTGTGCTGACAGCCCAGAGCCTGGAGCCTGCTTTGGATTCTATGCCTCCCTTTCTCCCTGCCCCTCCCCTGCGCACTCTCTGTCTCTCTCACTCTCAAAAGTGAATAAATGTTAATTTAAAAAATGTTTAAAAAACAAACAAAACAAAAAGCCTAAGAATTAGGTTGACAGCTGATGTCATAAAAGCCACAATGGGACTCCAAACATAATGAAGTGATAACTGCACAGAATGAAGGAAAATAATTGCCAGTTTAAAAGAAAAATAACTGTTTTGTGAAAATATCTTACAAGAATGAATAAAGATATTTTCTTATAGACAAAAACTGGGAGTGTTAATGAAGAAAATTACAAAAGATTTTTTTTAATGTTTTATTTATTTCTGAGAGAGAAAGAGAGAGAGAGAGACGGTGTGAGCAGCGGAGGGTCAGAGAGGGAGATACAGAATCTGAAACAGGCTCCAGGCTCTGAGCTAGCTATCGGCACAGAGCCCGAAGCGGCCCTCGAACCCACGAACCGTGAGATCATGACCTGAGCTGAAGTCAGAGACTTAACCGACTGAGCCACCCAGGTGCTTCCAAAAGATTTTAAATGTATCAACAGTTACATGAAAAGTAAATGGATTAAATGCTCCAAATAAAATGCAAAAATTATTATTTGGATTTTGCAAAATCAAAGAAAATAAGACATATTTGAAACACAAAATACTAAAAGGATGGAAAAAACATACAATTCAATAGCTAATCAAAAGAAAAAAACAAAAAGAAAACAAAAATAAAGTAGTAGCTCTATCAGACAAAATGACCTTTGAAACAGAAGAGTATTGCTGAAAGTTAAATACGTCACTGCATACAAGTGTTGAATAATCAGCAAGGTATACCTGTCATTTTAAATTTGTATTTTCATAACAAAGTATCCTTAAAATTAAAACAAAAAATGAACAGAAATATAAAAAGAATTTATTCAAAAATATCAAAATGAACTTAGAAAAACTATCACTGCCAACTTAGTGCACATTCATAGAATACTACAACCCAGGCCTGCAAATTACATATTACATTTCAGAAATTGTCCATACACTGCATTATAAAACAATTCATAACAAATACCAAAGATCGCTGCTATGCACACCATATTATCTGAGTAAAATGCAATCCAACTAGAAGTCAATAATGAAAAAGATAATTTTTTCCATGTAAATGGAATAAAATCAACAAAAAACCAAACTCTCAGAATTTGTGATTTATTTGATTGTGTGCACAGAAAATTAAAAAAAAAACAGAAACTGCAGATAAATTTACCAGAATGAATAAATGAGTTTAGCATGTTTGCTGGGTATAAATCAAAGCACACACCGAAAGTACATTTTTTATATGGCCCACAAACAAAAAAGTGAAATTAAAATAGGAAATTTCTGTGCTATCAATAAATATGAACTTTTAGGACTAGATCTAAAGAAATCCCACAAAACCTTTCCAGAGAAAGTGATAATGCTTAGTGAATGACATAGATTGGAGGTCTTATATGATCACAGATATCGCTTCACCCCATACCCCCACGCCAGATAGCTCCTGCTTCCATAGCTCTGATGATTCACTCCCACGGTCTCCTTGATTATCTTTATCTACACAGAAAAAAATGCCTTGAATTCAAATCATGTACCCGTAACTATCAGTCATAGAGATGCAAAGACAATTTCATGGCATTTGCTCCTACATATCTGTTTTGAGAGTTGAGGCAATACACTGGGATTAGGGCATATCTATGGGTAAGAATGGTATAGAAACTTAACTACAAGGCCTTCCGTTTCCATAAAAATCTGTTGCCTTGTTTTTCTCTAAATATTAATTTTTTTAAGTATATCGCAGAGCATGACATAGGGCCTCATCTTACGAACCATGAGATCATGACCTGAGCTGAAATCAAGAGTTGGTCGCTTAACCAGCTGAGCCACCCAGGGGCTCCGATATTAATCTTAATATTAAAACATTGAACTTGAGAAGCATAAAGCGCTCCTCACCTCTAGGTGCCCATACACTAAGGTGGAAAGCTCTGAAATTCTTATCTACAAGATGTCAATGACCTTTTGACACATCAAAGATGTGAAGACCAATCACTGACATAAATCAGGAACCCTGCCCAAGGCAGAGACTACCTGAAAACATGCATGCAACCTTTGAGCCCTTTTCGGAGTTTTGTTTTGTTTTGTTAATTGTTACAACGTCATCATCTAGCTACTTTTGTTCTTTTTACTAAAGGCAGCCTGCTTGAGTGTGTCTTTCTCCTTGAATGATACTAAAACTTCTGTGTTTTTTTTTCCCTCCACCCTTTTCCTCTCTTGCCTCCTCTCCAAACCTGCTGGTGTTTGTAACTCCTTTATTGTGGGTGTGGTCCTCTCCATCAGCCATGTGGGTAGTTGAACCAAACTCACCTACCAGCCTCTCCGCTGCCTTATCCACCAGGAGACACTCCCAGGAATCCAGGTTGGTTGTGGGGTGTGGGGTCCAGGGGATGTGTGCAGCCAAGTCATAACCAGGGCCGCCTCAAACTAGGAGGCCCCCTGGGGTCCCAGCTCTCTGATTTTGACCCTGACTCTGCAGGCTTTCTGGTTTACAGCACCACTTCAGCCAAGCTCCGAAGTGCAGTGCACATGATCTCTTTCTTGCCATCAAATTTTACCTTTCTGTCTCCCATCCTTTTGGGGTCTTGCTACCTCTTTTCAATGAAATGACTCTAAGGTAGTAGAAGGGACTCCAGCATCAAGATTAGACAGTGGCAGGGGTGCCTGGGTGGCTCAGTCAGTTAAGCTTCCGACTTTGGCTCAGGTCATGATCTCACAGTTTGTGAGTTTGAACCCCGAATCGGGCTCTGTGCTGACAGCTCAGAGCCTGGAGCCTGTTTCAGATTCTGTGTCTCCCTCTCTCTCTGACCCTCTTCTGTTCACGCTGTCTCTCTCTCTCTCTCTCTCTCTCAGAAAAAAATAAAAACATTAAAAAAAAAGATTAGACAGGTGTTAGAATTTTTAGTTAGGCAGGGCTCCCTCATCCCTGAAATCATAAAAGGAGGTTGTTTTTCTATCCTACTTTCATGGAAGCCTGGGGCTGCAGTGCGTTTGGCTGAATCTTCCCTCTTCCCTCAATAGGCACAGCCATTCAACCTGGTGCAGTGGCCAGAGACACCCCATCGTGTGAACCTTCATCCCTTCTGTGCAGCGTTTACTCTGGGCCCAAAGGTCACCATAAAATGTGAGCATCCTAAAACAAAACAAAACAAACAAACAAACAAAAAAACCCAGCTCTTAAGAAAGTTAGTTTGTGACCACATGTACTCTGTGAAGCCAGCAGGGGACCTGCGAACTGGCACGGACCAGGGCTCTGGGTCCTCTGGGTTTAGAACTCAAATTGACTCAATTAACTGTGTAACTCTGAGCAGATCGTAAGCTCAGTCCTATGAGTATAATAGGCTAGTAGCACTTCCCCTATTCTGATGCTTTGAGGCTATGAAGTGACAAACATAAAGCTCCAGTCATAATGACTGGGGTAGAGTGAATGGCAATCAAGTGTACCTGTTAGTAGTGGCTGAGATTTTCCCCCTTCAGAAGCAACCAATCTTGAAGAGTAAATAGCATTGGTCCCATATGACAGATGAAGAAACTGAGGCTCAGGCCGATTAAGAAAATTTCCTAAAGGTGAAACTAGTAAAAGTGACATCTGGGACCCAATTTCAAGTGTTCTGACTTCGCCACACAGTAATACTTTCACGACGTCACATGACATAAGAAATTCTCTAGTTTTGGCCTCTTTCTATTACCTGCTAGTCTTCTCATCTGCCGTAACGTGCGGTTGCGTCACATCCCTTCATATACTGTAGTGGCTTCAAATATTGCAATTCTGATATAACATGAGTTTCATCTTGACAAAATCTATGGCAGTTCCCTCATGGATTGTCTGAATTATTTCCAGCTCCCTGATAATTTCTTTTTGTTTTTTTTATGTTTTATTTATTTCTAGGGGAGAGAGAGACAGAGTGAGCAGGGGAGGGTCAGAGAGAGAGAGAGTCACAGACTGAAACAGGCTCCAGGCTCTGAGCTGGCAGTCAGCAGAGAGCCCGACGCAGGGCTCGAACCCACGAACCGCGAGATCATGACCTAAGCGAAAGTCGGACGCTTAACCGACTAAGCCACCCAGGCGCCCCATCCCTGATAATTTCTTAACATTTTTATTTTAGGAGTGTAGACCATCACAGACAAAAGCATGAAGTTAGAACTACGAGATTGGCTTTTCTTTTATCTGATGATTAAAGACAAGTCAATAAGATCTTAGGTGGTCCCATTTATTGACCCTACCTTATTTACTGGGCACTGGCTAATTGTCAGGCAAGGTGCTGAGCATTTTGTGAGGTTCAATAGTGCATTAGATGTTCTTTTTCACCTCAAGAACCAAATAACAAGTTTGGAAAGAAACTAGAGACTTTAATTAAGCTCCGGCTAGACTGTAAAACTCCTCTTCACTCGATATAAAGTACAGATGTGCCTTAAAATGGAAACTGACACATATTAACATAGGTCAAGATCTGTTTACTGAATTTTGATTTCCACAGATATTGCACCATGGGAAAAAAAAATCAGTAAAGATTCCTCCATTTATAGAGCTTATTGCTTGTGGTGTGGGTGGGGTGGCAGGGAGGAAAGACATGTGATAAATAGTAATTAATAACAATAATATTATTTGATATAATAATAAACATGTTAAATAATAAAGAGTAAATAAGTACATTCTGTGGGATGTTAGAAGATGATACTGATCCTGAGAAAATAGAGCCAGATAGGAAGGATCAAGAAGCCAGGCATAGGGGGGGTCTTGTAAATAGAATGGCCAAGTGAAGCCTCATCCAGAAGGGGCCTTTGAGAAAGACCTAAAGGAGATGATAAAGTGAGGTGTGCAGGTCTCCAGGCAAAGAACCTTGTCTCCCAGGCTAGGGAAGGCACTAAGATAGTAGCACAAGTGGAGAGAGAGAGAGAGAGAGAGAGAGAGAGAGAGAGAGAGAGAAGGACACAAAGTCCCAGAGATGACAGGGAGTCCAGGCATTAGGGCCCTACAATAACTTTTGTGTTCAACTGTATTCACTTAAAGGAGGAACATTTTCCAAGTCACCTTTTCTTGGTGGAGAGAGGCGGGAAAGGGGCATTATGCTAATGTCTGCATGCTAAATCTATCAGTGTGTCTACTGGTGAATGTATTATTTATTTTCAGCTTTTTCTATTAATACTGAGTTGAATATCTCAGTACATACTTTATTTTGGTGTCTTTCCTGTAGAAGAGACTCCCAGAAGGGGCATGCCTGGATGACAGACCTGCATGGATAAGAATCCTGAAAAGCATGCCTAGATGTGAATTTATACTCCCAGAAACAACATGCATTATATCACACGTCATTTTATTCAACAGAATAATACATCGGTTTTCCTAATTTAAGAGATCCACAAAATTCTTTCATTCACTTGCTTATCAACAAAGATTTCTTAAAATCTGCACTTCACACAACAATTGCTAGACACATCAGAATGACACATGCCCATAGTCTTCACTCACACTTGCATTTTCTTATCTTTCCTATTTCACTCCCCTTTACTTCATTATACCATTTTCACAATACTTATTTTATTTATTTATTTTTATTTGAGAGAGAGAGAGAGAGAGAGAGAGAAAGCATGGAGGACAGAGGCAGAGGGAGAGAGAGATAGAATCTTAAGCGGCTCCATGCTCAGCATGGAGCTTGACCCGGGGCTTGATCCCACGACCCTGGGATCATGATCTGAGCCTATATCAAGAGTCACCCCTCAACAGACTGAGTCACCCAGGTGCCCTAGTTAACTGACTTTAAATATAAATGACCAGGATACTTGGTTCACATCAGGATGCCACCCTTTAGCACTGCTTCTTTCATTCAGTTTCATGATGTGATGTTCATGAACTGAAGCAGGGGCCCCACAGAATCCGAACCCCCGGTAGAAAGGGTTTCCCAAGCAAATTAAAAGGACAGACAGAAACACAGAGGGGGAGTCTATCAAATACCTTAGAAGAATTAATCTTATGCCTCTATTAAGCTTATATTATTTTTTTCAATTAAAGTAGCATTTTAGCAATACAGATACTTTTCTCTAGAAACGCTTTCAATTCAGATTTTCACCAATGTCACACTAGTCTTCTGGGAGCTTTATAGCTTTGCTTCAATTGCCTAGATATTTTCCCATGTTGATAGATCTAAAACTGCCTGAGTGAGTCACATCTTTTTGTATAGTGTTAGACTAATTGAATGAATTCTGTGTTTTCTTGGATTAAAAAAAAAGCCTTAATTATTCTTCACTTTATAATCTTATGATAATAGTCAAGAGTCAGCATAAACATGAAAATCTTTACACTACATATTTTCAAAACCCGGATCTGAGCGCAGGAAAGAAATGTCACTGTAACAAGTACTGATGTATTTATTCAAAAGGTCTGCATATGTTATATTTAATTTAGTATCAAAAATGTGCTGAAAATCTAACAGGGAGATTCTTACGAGTAAATAAACTTATAGGGATTAATATGATATCATTTCTCAACTTAATATTGAGTGCTCAATATTATGCATACCCTGAATTGCTGGCCTATGAAAATAACCCCATTTAACCACTGGAGCAGTTCTGTGATGAAGCTTCTACTCTAATCTGCATTTTACAGATGAGGAAAGCCAGTCTTAGAGAGGTTTCAGTAATGTGTCCAATTCCATCCAGGTAGTAAGTGGTAGAGAAGAAACCTGAACGTGGATTTTTCAAATGCCAAAGTGCTGGGCTGTGGCTGCATTAAGACTCATCTAGATGTCATGGCCATGGAAGCAGAGGATTCAATGGAATACGAACGATCACAGGGGAAAAGAACATGGTTGGGTGCTAAGAGAAACAGGTCAAATCTCAGATCAGTTATTGATGAGCAATATAACCTTGGATTATATTATGTTAAATTATGTTATGTTATAGGTGAGATGACGTCTCATCTATAAGAGGGGTGCAATTAAAAGATTACATAAAATACTTCTTAAGAGCTCTAAGCACCCACCATGCAGTAAATGATGGTAATTTTTGTTAAAAATAACAAGGAGAAGATTTTATAACAGCACTTGTCCAGGTGTTTTGGTGGAAGAACAGAAATACTCAGGAGCTGAGGTGGTTACTGTTACGTATATTCTGGATGCACTTGAGCTAAAGCCTAGATGCAGCCGAATGCAGCAACATGCATAAGGTATTCTGACCGCCCAAACATATACACACCTAAGACATTTTTTTAAAGAATCAAAAAACTTAGGAATAAATACTTCAATAGGAAGCATCTTACAGTCTTCACATATAAATACATATTCATGCAACACTAGCTCAGCAACTGTGATATGATCTTTTTGCCTTATGTTAAAATAGTCCTTTAGCAAATGCCATTTGCAGGATATATGTCTTGAAACTTTCCTGGTAGCACTCATTAGCAAAAAGAAATAAAAGGAGCTAAGCTATCACACTGTCTTGTTTGATCCCCTTTTCTGAACAAGAAGATATAATTTTAAAATGATTTATTGAGGTCTTGGTGAAGCTTGAGATTGTGAAACAGCTTTTTAAGGCCCAAAGATAATAAGCCCTACAGTATGATTAAGTTCATGAGAACATTACTTGCTATCAACTTTTTCTTAGAGATAAATATGGATTTGCAAAGCACAATATCTGATGCTGATTATTCAGTATATATAATATATAATAATTGTTTATGATTATAACTAATAATAATTGTTAATAATTATTATAATTATGTATTATATATTATTACCAGTAACACTGTAGTAGTCCACAGTATATCCCTTTTCTTTTAAAAAAAATTTTTTTTTAATATTTATTCATTCTTGAGAAACAGAGCATGAGCAGAGGAGGGGCAGAGAGAGAGGGAGACACAGAATCTGAAGCAGGCTCCAGGCTCTGCACTGTCAGCACAGATCCCGATGTGGGGCTTGAACTCACGAACTGTGAGATCATGACTTGATCAGAAGTTGGATGCTTAACCGGCTGAGCCACCCAGGCTCCTCTATCCCTTTTCTTGTATAAAGAAGTTTACTATCTGATTGTCTCTTCTACTATAATCTACTAATTTTGCACAGTATCTACATTTGAGGAGGTCGATGTTTTGCTAGATATATCTGATAGATTTGAGGATTGCCTGAATGAAAAAGTCTATATTGCATACTTCTCAGTATAATTTTTCAGGGTAAAAGATTTCAGCCCAACTAGTAGTGAAAAATAGAGAAATTACTAACCACTGGTGTTTACAAATTGTATTCTAAATGAATTAACTGTCCTATAATCATGTGTTTCTTTTTTGGTTTTGTTTTTAAGTTTATTCATTTAGTTTGAGGAAGAGATTCAGAGAGAGAGAGAGACAGAGAGAGAGAGACAGGATCCCAACCAAGCTTCATGCTGCCAGCATGAGGCCTTGTGCAGGGCTCAATCTGACAAACTGCGAGACCTTGACCTGGGCCAAGATCAAGAGTTGACATTTAAACAACTGAACCACCCAGGCACCCCTGTTTTTGTGTTTTTAATAATCAAGATTAGATTAGACTATAACTAATTTGAAACCACTATTTCAGCTAAGAATAAGCTACTTATTTTATGATTAATAATGAATGTCCTATTTTTATTTTGTTTATTACCATTTACTAGTATCCGAACTTAGGTCTGCAACAACATTTTCACTGACCTGAGGGCAAAAATGATAGTGGAGTGTGTCAACTATCTGTTCCTAAAAAGAAATATTCTTCATTCTTAGATAATCTACCAAAGTTTTTTGTTACATTGTTCCAATATTTTTTCTTTGAAGAATTGTGGTGAGAGAAGAGGCAGGATTTCTTTTAATTTTCTTACTGGGAAAAATAAAAGAATGGCAACTTTATAATTTTATTGCTCTTTTTATTGTTATTTCACTGGTTCAGGGGATGGGAAGGTCTGAAGTTCACCATTCTATAGTTACTCAATTGCTTTTAAATATTGAAACAGGACATATAACAGTGTTTCTAAAGATTTTCAACATTTGGATAGTTGTTGCCCCTGATAAGCATACAGAATTCATGAGGACTTGGTTGGTCTTTCAGCCACTAATGAATTGGTGACATATTTAATTCATGCTAAGAAAATCAGGCTCTGGCGTCTCCAACCTAGACAATAAAAACATGGGTCTACAAGCAAAAGAAAAAAAAAAAAAGAACAAAAGAAAGAAAAATGAAACTTCCTATCCAGGCAATAAAACCAAAGAAAGAGTAGAAGAATACAAGAGTAAGAAGACACATTGTAACAAAAACTTTTACACCAAACACTTACTAAAAATGCGAGGCAGATTTTATTTGAGCTGCTGCAGTTGGGGAGAAAGACATGAATATAGAACTAAGCTTAACTCCAAATGCAACAGGGACCAATGGGGATTTATAACCAATGGGCAGAGTAAGGGAGTCAGTGGACGGAAAATTACTAAGTGAAGATACTGAGGGGAGGGGAAGCCTTGCTAAAATGGCCTGACAGTATTCTTGCTAAAGGCTAACCAAGGACCTAGCTATCAAGGATGAGGGATGAGGAAAGATGTCAAGGGTGGAGGGATTTCCACTAAACTGACTTAGCAGGATTCCTTGCTAAGACTGGGCTCAGTGGGCCACGGGTAAGGCTCCAGGTCAAGGTCAAGATCTAGTTGACAAGAGGGCTCAGAGTAGCCTAATTAAAGTTTGGTCAGCAAGAGAGCCCTTGTTAAGAGATTGGTCAGAAGATGAAGGTAGGAGAAACTAATATATCATTGGATTTTTAAAATGAATCAAGTTTTGAAAGACTTGCCTAAACCTCTGAGCATTGGTGTAAAAGTTAGTCTTTTTTGCTAAAAGTAAAATAAGGACATTCACTCGAGCACACTTTCATTTTGAGCCACGTGCAGGTGTATTTTAAAGTCCTCTAAATTCTTATTTGTAGTGTGCCTTTAAATTGATTTTAATGAGACCAACCAATTCCTTTCTGAAGATCTCTTCTGATGGATGTGAGCTTCTATGGTTTTTTCCAGGGTCAAGATTAAAGGGTTCAGTGTAAACCTCAAGAGTAAGTATCCTTAATAGGATAGAGACAATCAAAGGAACGGTAATTACTACATCTTACTGAAAACATTCTGTAAGTGGGGAGGAGATGAGAACAAATCTTACCTTTTAGAATCTGCTAAATTTATTTTAACTTTACACTGTGTTTACTTGACATGTGACTAGCAATAGCAGCGGGATCCCTTTTCATTAGAACTATCCTGGGAAATTCTTTAAATGATCTCCTCAGATGTGGCTTATCTCACCATCTGTCACCACTATAGAAAAGTCAGCATTGGGGGCGCCTGGATGGCTTAGTCGGTTAAGCGTCCGACTTTCGCTTAGGTCATGATCTCGCGGTTCGTGGGTTCGAGCCCCGCGTCGGGCTCTGTGCTGACTGCCAGCTCAGAGCCTGGAGCCTCTTTCGGTCTGTGACTCCTGTTCTCTCTGACCCTCCCCTGCTCACGCTGTCTCTCTCTCTCCTAGAAATAAATAAAACTTAAAAAAAAATAAAAAAAAAAAGAAAAGTCAGCATTGCATTCAGATACTCTGTTGTGCATAATCTTTTCATGTCAGGCAGGAAACTCAGAAAGATAAGAACAGAAGACATGAATAAGTACTAATTGAGCAGCCACCATTGCCTGGCACTGTTCTGGGTCCTAACAGGCCTCTGTTCTTTCAGTATTTACAATCTAAAGAGGAGACAGACAAACATTACAAAATTATACCCCATTTGACAAGCATTGTAGCAAGATGGTGGGGGTGCTATTGGGTTCACAGAAGAAAAGTGTCTGCCCCACTTCTTGGGTTAGGATATGGATGGGAATATGGGGAATGGTAGAGTGTTGAGTGTGTTTGTGTGTGCATGAGGCATTGGAGATATGCAGGTAGAGGGAGGGGAGGAGAGCAGTGAAAGAGGTGATTTATAAATAGAGACCCAAAGGATAGAGTGGGTATTATTCAGGAGGAATGAGGGGGCCTGGGAAAGGCATGCATTATGTGCAAAGATCCAAAGGGAAAAAGGAATAGGCATATAATTAATTTAACATGTCAGATAAGTGCTTCTCAAACTTTATTGGACATATGAATCACCCAAGTTTAATGTTAAAATACAGATTCTGATTCAGTAGTTCTAGGGAGGGACCTGAGTTCCTGGGTATCTAATAAGCTCCTAAGCGCTGTCAGACTTACTGTTTCACAAACTAAACTTGGAGTAGCGACATATAGACAACCTGATTTCCAGTAACCAGACACTTCTCTCTTGCTCTGGAGAAATAACTGAATATTCCCTAAGGGATTCCCACTCCTGATGATGACCTACTTAGTCACACTGCATGAATCCTTAATGATTGCAATGAGGTGGCCACTCAGCACCTCATTCATATATGACATTTTCTGTAAGGGAGCTTACTTCTCTTCCATAATATTTGTAAAATCACTGCTTCCTGTTCTGCTTTTGTACCTTCTTTTCCACCTTGATCTGCCTCTTCACTGAAACACATTTAGCAGTTTCAGCACAAGACCAGCCTGAAAGGATGTGCTTAATAAAGATTGTCAACGTTTGTCAAAATCAAAGAAGATGTCCCAGGGAAGACCTTCCATCCTTCCCCATTAGGAGCCACTTATAAGGCTGTCTTGTATCTTGACAGCCATTCTTTTACTGTCCACTGGAACTCATTTTAATTAATGCATGAGTTTCGTGTTGTTATCTCTGCCTCATCCCGAAGCAGCCAACGCTCTGTTTCTCTCGAGAACAGGGACATCTTCGCAAATACTCTCAAAATTCCATCTCCCTCCCAAAGGCATGGAGGCAGATTGGTCTGCCTGGTAATATCACTTACTGGGAATTCATACTCATGTCACATGGTTTAAAAGACAAGCCTCTCTGCATATAGTTTTGTATATTAGGCATCATCAAATTGATTTACAATGTGTTTCTGAGGACTGGAAGATGCATTTGCTTTGAATATTGGTACAATGGAACTGTGTCATGCTCATCAGGCAATGCATAGATTTTACTCCCACTAATGGGAGTCTACTATCCTGTTTCATTCTCAAAATAACAAACTAACAAACACATACAGACACATATATATTTAAAATACATTTCTTTATCCATGTTATACAGACCTATCATTGAGACAAATTGAATGAACCTAACAGCCCAGCCACACTTTCAAAGTCCTTCCGTACCTTCCATACCTTCATTTCCAACTGAGATCTCACAATAATCTTAAAGGCAGATGGGCTTTCTTACCAAGATATGTAGACAGACATATTTGTCTTTTCACTAGACTAACTCAGCAGTTCTTAAAAGTTTTTATGCATAAAAATTTACTATGTGCCTTGCGAGGGGTGCCTGGGTGGCTCAGTGGGTGAAGTGTCCAACTTTGGCTCAGCACAAGATCTTGTGATCTGTGGGTTCGAGCCCTGTATCAGGCTCTGTGCTGACAGCTCGCAACATGGAGCCTGCTTTGGATTCTGTGTGTGTGTGTGTGTGTGTGTGTGTGTGTGTGTGTGTGTGTGTGCACCCCTCCTCCACTCACACTCTGTCTCTGAAAAATAAATAAACATATTTTTTAAATTGCCATGCACCTTGCACTTGCAGGCATATACAATATGCTTTACAGGGAAACAAGGAATTTCCATGCATGATCTTTTACTTTTTTCTATTAACCCCTACTCTGGACCTAACTAACTCTCTGCAAGTTTGATGTCATTCCCCTCCAGAGCAATCAGAGACTGTTGAAGCTCTTTTTCTACCTGTTTTATTTTCAATCTGTGTCAACCTTACTTCTTAGTCTGTTGCCATGATACTCCTGTAAAGAGAAAGGTTAACTCTGTAAAGAGAAATAGGAGATATCTGAACACTGGAAAATGTGATTTCCTTGACTCATGAGCTATTGCAGATCAAAATTAGCGAGGCCTGTGGGTTTATCTTCCACGTATGAGCGGTTTTGGAACCTAACAATGATAAATGTTTGGCATTTGAATAAAACCCAAACTGTCCTATGGCCAGGAAAGCATTCAGAGGAGTATCTGCAGCTAACTTTGAGGCATAGTCACACTTAAATGACAGCCACAAAGTTATAGCCCTCCCCCACCCCCATTGTGAGTAACCTGTGAAAATAGGGCTGAAAGTTTGGACTCTCCATGATATTTTACAAGTGTTTTCTGGAGCTAGAAAGGACCAGAGACTTCACTCCCAGGATTCACTTATAAATGGCAGACCCAGCTAAGCTAGCCGGCAGAGTATCTAAGGACATAGAGAGAACCACGTAACACTCTCCTTTCTTCCGCCCACCGTCTTTTCCCAGGGAAGGCAACACAAGTGTTATCCTTTCATTTAAATTAAGCTCATTCTAGTCCTCAAGATGGCAATTACTCAGAAAGTGATATGCGGAAATTTAAAACAAAACGGATTTTTCTTGAATTATTCTGTGTAATTTTTACCTAAACTTATGATCCATGACATACACCATCAACAGTCATTTAAAAAAAAAGCCATCCCTGGTAATTTAGTGGAAATGCTAACAGACTATGCTTATGTATTTCTGACTTACGTTTAATCGCAATGTAATGAAAATTGATGAATCTAGCACTTGAAATATAAGGTTTATATATGAGTCAGAAATACATTTAACTAATCTTCTATTTGGTGTTCCTTTAGAAGAAAATTTTTAAATGTTGGCCTGGTAATTACATAAAGAATTATTAGATCATATTCCAAAAAATGTATTTTGATGAATTGTACATATTCTGTGTGGTCAAGAACAACAGAAATAAAATGTGTAGGCTTCAGATATCCATGCATTTTTTAAATTCCAAATTTCAGTTTTTTCCAAAGAGAAGTATTTAGAAATCCTTAAGGTCCAGAGAGCTTTTTGTATTTAAATTAGGTTGAATTTAAAATCTCCCATAGTAGGGGCGCCTGGGTGGCTCAGTTGGTTAAGGGGCCAACTTCAACTCAGGTCATGATCTCACAGTTTGTGAGTTTGAGCCCCTCCTCAGGCTCTGTGCTGACAGCTCAGAGCCCGGAGCCTGCTTCAGATTGTCTCCTTCTCTCTCTGCCCTTCCCCTGCTCATGCTTTGTTTCTCTGTCTTTCAAAAATAAATAAACTTTAGGGGCGCCTGGGTGGCTTAGTCGGTTGAACGTCCGACTTTCGCTTAGGTCATGATCTCGCGATTCGTGGGTTCGAGACCCGCGTCGGGCTCTGTGCTGACTGCCAGCTCAGAGCCTGGAGCCTGTATCAGTCTGTGACTCCCTCTCTCTCTGACCCTCCCCTGCTCACGCTATCTCTCTCTCTCTCCTAGAAATAAATAAAACATTAAAAAATAAATAAATAAATAAATAAATAAACTTAAAAAAATAAAATAAAAGCCCCCATAATATCATGAAAACCAGGATTGGTAATAATTTCAGTCAGACATAGGGGTAAGGAAGAGAAGAATCTAGAATTTGGAGGCAAAGAAGTTAAGATAATGCCCCTACCACAGAGGTGCAAAGAGATCATGTGCATGTTCTTTTCTTTTTTAATGTTTATTTATTTTGGAGAGAGAGAGAAAGAGAGAGACAGAGGATGAGCAGGGGAGGGGCGGAGAGAGAGGGAGGCACAGAATCTGAAGCAGGCTCCAGGCTCTGACACAGGGCTCGAACTCACAAACCGTGAGATCATGACCTGAGCCAAAGTGAGATGTTTAACCAACTGAACCACCCCGGTGCCCCTGATGTACATTTTCTAAAGCCCACATTCTTTTCATGGTCCTGCCCTGCCTCCTGATTGAAATTATGTTTTGTCACTCATTTTAAGAAATGAGTGTTTTTAAATTTTAAATTCCGAGCAGAATTCAAAGCATTATCTGAGTTTTAAAACTGCTTGCTCAAGAAAAAGTAACGATGTTAGAAGTCGGGCAGATGCGCTGTGTCCATCGAGGCGCTGGGAGTCACTGGATTTCAGGTTCCTGTTCTCAAGAGAATAGTTCACCGTGGCTCCACCAATTGCAAGAGCGAAGCCAGCTAAGCAATGTCAGTGTCAGCAGCATTTGGAATGCTGAGTGTCATGCGGAAGATGAGTTTTGTTAAACCACACTGTGTTCTGTTCTGAATATGGAGGAGACTCACTGGGACGTGTTCTCTTTTGTGTTTTGGGGCACACACAGCAACTTGGAGCCACCACTAATGTACGAAGTTTCCGCACCGCAGCAGGGCAGCGCCAGCGGCGGCTGGAGAGGCGGCCAGGGGAGCTCCATCACAGCGTGTAAGAAGGTAACCTTGCCTGGCACGTCTCTTGTCTCCTCGACTGAACTTGAATGCTAGTGCAGTTTGACTTTCCAAGTACTTTTTTTCTAAAGCAGAGAAAAACAGCAAAAATGAACAAGGGAATGACCCACAGTTTGCTCGCTGGGGTAACCTCTGATGCTGCTAAAAATGTAATTCATGAAAAAGAGCAGAAAAATCAAACAGATCAGAAAAGTAGGACTTGAAAAATCTAAGCCTGCAATGCCATTCCACCCGAGCTTCAATCTCTCAGTCAGTGTCTCTTCCCAAACTTGGCCATGGGTAATAGCTTCATGGAGGTCCTTTCAGAAAACGCCTCCCAGGTTCTGAGTGGCTCACCTCTTATATGGAGCATCTAAGTCTGTATCTAAGAAATATTCTGGCTGTTCTCCTTTTGATGTTTTCTGAAAGAGAAGAGTGTGCTTGGCTTATTTTATTAGGAGAAACAGAAATGCATTTCCTAGAATACAGACTCGAGAACTAATAAACAAATCTTACTGAAAGTTGTCATTTGAATAACATTAATTCATCTACTTTGTTTTTCCAGCCAGTCTAATGGAAGGCTGGAAACTTAAAGCAAAATGCCCAATTTCCCACCTAAAGCTTTTGTCACTATGCAATGCAGAATTCCAAAGAAGGATGTATGTGTTTCTTCTCATCCACATGTGTAGAGGATGTCACACTAGATTCTTTCATTAATTGTTTTTTATTAAAGTTAAATTATTGGGGTATCTGGTGGCTCTGTCAGTAGTGTATGACTCTTGATTTTGGCTGAAGTCATGATCTCAGGGTCCTGAGATCAAGCCCTCCATCAGGCTCAATGCTGGGTGTGAAGACTGCTTAAGATTCTCTCTCTCCCTCTCTTTCTGCCCCTCCACTGCTCATTCTCTCTCTTTCTCTCAAAAAAAGTTAAATCCTAAAAATACTTCTAGGTACAAATAGGACAAATTCTATTACTAAACATACTGTATAGAATATATATTATTTATGTATACATAATGTACATTATGTGTGCGTATATATATTGATTTATTGATTACTATACCCAGTTAAGCGACCTTATTTATTTTCTGCTTGTGTGATGTTTGTATTGTTTTCAAGTAACAAAGAAAATGACACATCTCTATGTTAGAGAACATATATTGATTACAGAAAAGTAGCATTAAACATAATTTTACTGAAGTATTTGCATGTCAACATTCATTCCCAAATATAAAAATAAATTGATCTAATTAGTAAAAGGCTCTAATTGTCATGTGTATGATCTATTTTTCTTTCTCTTCATATTCAATCCTTATACAAGAGTCAGTGGTATAAATTTCCATTTTAATGCAGAAAACTGAGACACTATAATTCAAAATGATTTTCAGTTACTTCTAAGAGAGCTAAAACTTCAGGTCTTCGAGCCCTAGGTATGTTCTGTTCAACTCTGTAACTCCAAAAAATAGTCTTCACCAGATGCATACATTTCCCAAGGCTGAATGAGTTATCATTTATTTTAATTTTTAAATAACTCTATTTCTATTGATTAGAGTCCATGTGGTATTTAAATTAAGGACTGAAAGCAGACTGCCTGAACTTGACACCCAGTTCAGCCATTACGAGTTGTGTTATCTTGAGCAAATTACCTGACCTCTTCATGCCTCAATTTGCTCATCAGAAAAAAAAGTGACAGGTGAGCCTCATTGAGGTAATAAATGTGAAATGTTTAGACCACTCTCTGGCATGTGGTAAGCACCTGAGATAAAGACTATTTATGAGTAACATTATTCTGCAGAATAATTTTTCAATATGTACGTGGTACCAGAAAATAATTTAATATAAACATTACCATGTTCAAAGAGTTGATGCCTTGTGATCTGTTATCTCAGTTACATTTGTTTTCTGGGAAAAGAGGTTGTCATATTCATTTTTTACAAATCAGGTCTGGGAGATACAGAATTGAGCTTTCTGGGGCTGAATGTTTGCTTAAAAATTAAAACTCAAGCTCAAGCATTTATTATATGTTTATATGTATATATAATATATATGTACATAAACAAATAGAATTTAAAGGTTTTTAAAAAATGTTTATTTTTCAGAGGGAGAGAGATGGCAAGCAGAGGGTACAGAGAGAGGGAGAGAGAATCCTAAGCAGGCTCCACACTGTCAGTGCAGAGCCTGACACAGGGTTCGATTTCATGAACTGTGAGATCATGACCTGAGCCGAAATCAAGTGTTGGATGCTTAATGAACTCGGCCACCCAGGTGCCCCAAGAATTTAAAGTTTTAAATGCAATCCTATGCATACCACAACCGTTTCCAGAGCTATTAGCAGGTTGAACCACATGAAATTTCCTTTATTACAGACTAAAAATTATCAATTATATGCAGTTTCATATGGTCTGATGTAAATACATTCAAAATTCTGTTAGATCTTGGGGAGAGATACAAGAAGAGATATATATTCATGGTCTTTTTTGGGAGGCAATACTGGTTTCTCAGTTGAAAAATCAAATGGTAAGTAATTCATAAGCTAAATAACTATGTAAGGTAACTATGTACTTTGTAGCTAAGGACAGAGACTCTGGTCCTGTAATAGACAATAATCTTCAGAAAGAGAATTGGATCTTAATTTAGACTTTGAAATCTGATCAGGATTTGAATGAGTGAAGAGAATAGCCAAGTAAATTTAGGAAGGGTTGCTACAAATTAATGCAGGAGAATTCAACCCCTTTGTGTCTTGAAATATTTTTCTTATGTTTCAGTACACCCTTTTCATTTTAAATATTCTCTTAAATTTACATAATAATTGCATTTAAAGGCAGTTTAAGTGCTGTATATTCCACATGCTATATACCATGTAGGCTCTAATTGCTTCCCTTCCCTTCAAAGAGCAGTTCACTATTGTTTTCTTTTTTATATCTAGAACATAGGCCCTCAATAAAAAAACATTGAATATTGAATGATTTCCTGCTTTTATTTTATTATTATGTATCACTGTAAGCTGATTTAAGTGATCATTGATCAATTTGGAAAAAAAAGTATTAATCACAGATAATGGGTCTAGATAAGTGAGAATCTATAAATGCACATGCAATGTATGTTCAAAGAGACAGAATATACAAAGAGAGCATTATCATAGAAATAAAAACGGTGTCCAACTGAATCACCACTGTTCCCAGTCAATCAGTCTTCAATAAGAGTACCGTGGATAATTGAAATCTATTGGTAATTCCCCAAACTGATTTTAGGTAATAGCCTCATCTTCTTGCCCATCAAATCTTCTTATCAGAACTGACACATTGCTAAATTAGCTGGTAGAGGAAATAAAACAAGGGTCCAGAAGGTAATGAATTAGTTGGACAATCAGCTTCTGAAAAATTGCAAATGGACTGAGTCTCTCTCCTGAGTGTCACATCGAATCTCTAAGAGTTGCAGGAATCTTACCCACGTTCAATTGCTTCCATTCCTCTTTGCTATTGGGGAAATATGGTTACTGGAAGCCACAGCTGTGGAAAAAGCCTTAGCATCAGAAAAATGAATTTGGTGGACTTATTAGAAGGAGGAACTCCTTAAGGGATTGCCTTTCCCGAGAACTAACACGACCAAACTACCCAGCAATAGTTTACATATATTATCTTCACATCAATAGACCCCATTTTGCTCCCAGAAGTGCCCTGGTGTGCACAATAAGTTACTTGGTTATCCCAGCTAGAGCTTCAGAATGATCCTTTCTCCTTCTTCTCCCTTCCTCTAAATGCTAGGAAAGTTACCAGATAAATTCTCACCGGGGTATTAGTCATTGTGTAGGTTAATATAGTCGTAACAAATAAAATCTGTTTTTACTTAAATTAACTATGACTACTTCTGAACAGTGCTATTGCCCCCTCCCTTAACTGGCACTGATAATCCAGCCTATTGAACTTGGACTTGAACTTGACTTCAGAATTCTACTCATCTTGAAGCTCCAATCCATCCAAACTGGGATAGCCTCTGTGTCACCATAACTTACAGAGATCCAAATCCTGGGAAAGTTTTAATGTGTGCAGTGGGATACTCCATAATAATGCCTCTAAAATGATGGAATTTTGGAGCACTTGGGTGGCTCATTTGGTTAAGCATCTGACTTCAGCTCAGGTCATGTTCTCACGGTTCATGAGTTCAAACCCTATTTCGGGCTCTGTGCTCACAGTTCTGAGCCTGGAGCCTGCTTCGGATTCTGTGTCTCCTCTCTCTGCCCCTCCTAGGCTTGTACTCTGTCTCTGTCTCTGTCTCTCTGTCTCTCAAAAATAAATAAATACTTAAAAAATAAATAAAATGATAGAATTTCAAAATATTGCAGGAGCAAAATGGGAGAGAAAGAGTGGCTGGTGGAAAGTGAAGAGAAGAGCCCTCTATGGTACATCTTGAAGCTTCTCTCACAGAGATCTTTGCCCAATGTTCCCCGTTCTCATAGGACCAATCCTTCTTACAAGACAAATACAATCATCATTGTTAGACTGAATCATAGTGATTTCCATTAAGTGAGCTAAGTGATTATAAATGTTACCCTTTTTATTTTTAATGTTTATTTATTTATTTTTGAGAGACAGAGCATGAGTAGGAGAGGGGCAGAGAGAGAGGGAGACACAGAATCCAAAGCAAGCTCCAGGCTCCGAGCTGTCAGCACAGAGCCCAACGCAGGGCTCGAACCCACGGACCACGAGATGATGACCTGAGCTGTAGTTGGACATTTAACCAACTGAGCCACGCAGGCACCCCTGAATGTTTTCCTTTTATATCTATTAGACACTAGGTGAAAAGCCTTTATGTTGTTTTTATAATAAATAAAAATCCGTTATCTCTAGGAGGCAAGTGGGATCCCAAGTAACAAAGCTGGACTTGGAATCTAAAGATCTGAGTCACATTCCAGATTTCCCTCTTACTATGTGACCTTAGGACTGTGACATAACTTCTCTGATTCAGATGTCCCGGGCTTGTTGCGACGTTTATGTGCAAAAAAGTTTTGTATAAGTTCTTGGTGCACAAAGTTGATGCTCAGTCTAATATTAGTTAATTCCAAATAAGCAATCTTTCCATGAGGCAGAATTTCTTTAAATAGAATTTAAAAACTAATCTGAGCTAGTAGGCACTGCCCCGCCCCATTACATTGAATTTCTGCTGGAGTGTCTTCTACTTTGAAAGCCTTACACTCAGTGTCACATATCCACAGTAGCTGGACATTTTCAACCCTGGCTTCACTTCCTGGAGTGAAGATTTGCTCTTAGGGGTATAGTGGAACCAAGCCTCTTGTACAGGATTCATGTGATAAAAGAATTCGGGGAAAATCAACACCCCAAGTATCCTTCTCTTTTTATGACATGTTAATTAAATCCACACTGAACCTAGACTAACCAAAGGCTACAGCCTGAAACACTTCAGGTTCCCAGAGGTAGAGTTTGATCTTCATCTGATATCTGATCATCTCTTTGAAGCTTCAAGAGCACTCTATTTTAAAAAAAAAAAAATTTTAATGTTTTATTTATTTTTGAGAGAGAGATAGAGGCAGCATGAGCAGGGGAGCGTCAGAAAGAGAGGGAGACACAGAATCCGAAGCAAGCTCCAGGCTCCGAGCTGTCAGCACAGAGCCCGACGCGGGGCTCGAACCCACGGACTGTGAGATCATGACCTGAGCCGAAGTCAGACGCCCAACTGACTGAGCCACCCAGGCGCCCCTCAAGAGCACTTCTTGCCATGAGAGGCCCCCTTGAAGCTGACTTAAATTTGTTGTCGACAGCAGCATAGAAACCTCTGAAGAATCGGCAGAATGGTTATCCCTGGCAGTGTCATCTTACTCTGTAAAATACGCTTTCATCCAAGCTCATCTCACTTTGAGGACATGTAATTAACAAAAGCAATTCAATTAATGGGTGCAGGCACAGACTTAAAAATTGAAAGGCTTTTTCAGAATCTGATCTGTATCTTCAAAGAAATTTTTATTAGTCAGGATTGTATTGCTCTGGGCGGAAAGCCCCAGGGTACTTCTGGGAAGAACATGATAGAGTACAGCTATACTATTCTGTGCTTCTAGAAGCTAATTTCTTACAGGAAGGAAGGGCTTTAAAGATGTAAATATGCAAATAAAATGAAAACCAAAATCAGCATAATTGGGCGTGTTCACCTTTCTGTGGAAGAAAGATACTAGGCTTTTTGCCGTGGAGTATACAGCACTCACAGCTTTATAAATTCTTCTCATCAGGCAGCCTGGCAGTAGTCTTCAGACCCAGCTCTTTATACTAGAATGGCGTATCTCAATTTTGTCGCATGGCCTGCGTGTTCTGTTTTATCACCATTCTGCAGGGGTAATCAGAGGCATTGAGGAAATAGGGAGATTTTTTTTTTAATTTTTTTTTAAAATTTTATTTATTTATTTATTTTTATTTCTAGGAGAGAGAGAGAGAGACAGCGTGAGCAGGGGAGGGTCAGAGAGAGAGGGAGTCACAGACTGAAACAGGCTCCAGGCTCTGAGCTGGCAGTCAGCACAGAGCCCGACGCGGGGCTCGAACCCACGAATCGCGAGATCATGACCTAAGCGAAAGTCGGACGCTTAACCGACTAAGCCACCCAGGCGCCCCTGAAAATAGGGAGATTTTAAAGAAAATAAATGCAGAGTTGTTTTACTAAAAGTGATATTGGAAGAAAGCTTCAGAACTTAAGAGTTATTTTCTTCAAAAAAATGTTTTTTTGAACATTTGAACATTTGAACGGGGAAGGGCAGAGAGAGAGGGAGACACAGAATCCGAAACAGGCTCTAAGGCTCTGAGCTGTCAGCACAGAGCCCGATGCGGGGCTCAAACTCACAAACTGTGGGATCATGACCTGAGCCGAAGTCAGATGCTCAACCAACTGAACCACCCAGCACCCCAGAACTTAATAGTTCCAAAAAGAATTCCTTAGAGCAAAAGGAGACTGGAATCTTGATGTGCCCCAGGGGGTGGAGAGAGGGGAGGCAGAACCTGCCTACAGACAGAGAACCACGTGGGGAAATCAAGATCAGGAGTGAGAATTAAACAGAACCATGGACGCTGTCTGTTTAAGCGGGAACATTGTGAGTTGTGATCTCACTGAGGTCACCGGGAAGAAGAGTTTGGAGACAAAGTAGCAAAAGAAGCCCATGCATTCAGCTTCAGCCACTTCCATCTCCAGAGCCAGCCCCAGAATGGGAGGCGGGGGGTGAGGGGGTGGGGGGATGTCACTGCACTGAACACCTAAGGAAACTTCTGACCACAGTGACATCTCAGAGGCCACGGTTGCACTGAGGCCAGAATGCAGATAATGAGGGCTCCGGTGGCACTAATTTCCTCCGCCTTCAGCAAAAACAGGTCAGAATCCTGCACGTCTCTTGTCTCTTAGCGTTAGAGGAGCCTGGTCCCTGCTGAGACAAAAAGCTGGGGCTTTGGCACTACGTGACCACTTTATTCTTTGGAAAATGTCAGTTCAGTAATCCTAGGAGGGAGACTTGGTGTGAAACTCTCAGTTATGGCTTATTTTGTAGTTTGAAGGTGATTCAGCTTCCTATTCCCAAATCAGCGTGTTTGAAGACTTCCACTCAGGACTCCGACTCCGCCCCCTCTCTCTCTGCCCGCCCCCCCCAGGCAATTGTTCCACAGTGCTTACGTCCCAATCTGCTAGTCTCACTCTTTGGCTCGGTTCCTTGAGCATCTTTTCTGCTATGTGTGAAGAACTCTTCGAAGTAGCCTGCATTGCCTGTCTTTTCTTTTTTTTAAAGCACAAAGTAGGACTCTGAAAACTCAAAATGGCTTAGAACATTTTGTGGAGTTGGGGGTGACTCTACGCAATGGGAACCAGGGAAGTGATCTTTTTTTTCCTGAATTCTTGAAATTCCCCCCAAACCTTTATATTATGTATTAAATATCTCTCTACAAAAATGGAAGGGGTCTGAAATTTTACAAAATAAAATCTAATCTGGCAAAATTCTTTTCCCTTCTATATTTGGGTGTTTAAAAAAAGATCCACCGCCCTTACTCCCTACCACTCACCTTAAGGCTTCCTCTCTTTCCTGTCTCCAAGCTAAGCCATTCTCTTGACTTTGGAGACTCTGAGTGGATGCTGCATTCCCGCCCCCTCCCCAACCCCAAGCCTACCTGATCCACCTTTCCTGTGTTCTACCTGGCTTGCCTTTCTGATTGAAATGTCCGCTTGTCCCTTCTGTCAGTGTTTGAGTAGGAACGAAGGATATGGCTCAGATAAATTTGAACAGCCCTCGGAGGAGGCCTTTTGGCTCATGAATCCCTGAGAATGAAGCCCCCATTTTGGTGTTTGTATTTAGGAGGCTCTTTGAGAATTAGTCTCATGTAAGGGTGTATACTTTACAGGATGGAGAGCATCCAAGAAGCAGGTGTCTCCCTTAGCAAATTCCATGGCCATCTGCTTACATATTAAAAGGTAGATGTTCTCAGTAGCTTCTTTCAAACAGTAGAAGAGTCAAGAAATGATAATTGTCTCTTTCTTATAATCGCCAAAGGCCAAAGGCATGCATCAATCATCATTAAATCCACTGTCCCTTTGATCAATGGCAAATTTTGCACTATCCACACTTTGCAAACCTACAAAAACAACCCCAAATCAATGGTAAGTCTTTAGGCATATTTTCTGACATATATGTTTTTCTTATATTTTGCTTCTCCTAACATTAAAAATCACATTCCGCTCACAGATCATATCAACATTACAGCATTATACTGCTTCTAAATAGCAATTAAATAGCAATCAGCTGTCCTCTATTTATACGTCTCATTTTATTCGGTTTAAAACATTGCTGACCATTCATAAATTATGCTATATTTGCATTTCCTGACTATATCTGTTTCTGTAACTCTTGCATTTTATACTTGAGACTCAAACTCGGTTATCACTTCATGCAGAAAAGGCTCTGATCAACTTTTAAAGCATTCTTCAGCCAGCTGACATCTGTGTGATGTGGCAGAAGGAAACAAGAATGGCTTGATATTTCCGAATTGTCCTCTGTGCTCTTATACTGTTATGTGACTGCACTGAAATACAGGATGGTTTCCAAGATACAAAGTAATTGTGTGGCCCAAGAAAAGCAGGAAGATGTCTACAACTGTCACTGAAGCTTCATGTCCTTTGTTTCTTGCCACTTTAGGATGCCCTGTGGCCGAGGTCAATACACAGGGTCTCTAAATTACATACACAGGGACATGAATTTCAAAGAAGAAAGTCCTTTTGCTCATGAAAAATCTCCATTTTATACTCAGATAGTTACATCCGCATGTGACAACTGTCAGAGACGCATGCTCCATAAATCAGTATATTCCGTGTTTATTTATCGGAGGCAAGTTCATTAGTGCAGGTGCCCACTGCTGAGAGCATTCCATTGATAAGGACTGTCCTGCTATGAGAATACAATGTATCTGGAGGTCAGTCCTTAGTATATTTATGACAAGGTATGGCAGTGTTGCCTTCTTTCTTATCCGGAGGTGATCCCTCCCGCCTCTTCCACAGTAAAGACAGAGAATGAATTGCAGATCACTTGCTTACCATTTTCTTCCCAACCTTCCCGACCACCTGTGCCTCTGATCTGGTCCTTTCTAGGCACCTTCCTCCTCAACAATGGAGGATTGTTTTTCTCCAGGACCTTAAATAGCTCCCTTATTTTCCAACACTTTCAAAATAACTGTTGACCAAGAAGAAGAGACTGTCGAGCAACCAAAAGCATTTATTTGGGGTCTTAGACACTGAGTCTAAGTGGAATTAAAAGTGGACTCTGAATTGCAAATGGGGGGGTACAGGCTTATTAAAGGCAAACCCCAGCAGATTACATAACTTGTTTTGAAGGAATCGTGATTGGTGTTGACAGAGTTAAACTGACTGACTAATACAGGATTGGCCATGTAGCCAACAGGTGCTTCATTATCTCTATTTCAGTCCAAAGTAGAAGGATGTATTTCAGGAGGTCGACCAGTTGCAGCTGACAAAAGGTAGAAGCTCATGGTGTTCCCAGAATTGAAACAGGAGATGTGCATAGACCCTACTACCTCAGTGTCCTCTCTACCTTATTTTGAAATGACCCTCTTAGCAATGGTGACTTCACTTTGGAATTTTCTTTCACATAATCAATTACAAGATTTCCAAATTGTAACAGGTGTCAATGCTCCCATGCAAGATGCTTCACACCTAACCAAACAGTAATCCTATTACAGAATGTGTCCGATTAATAGGCAAACATCCTTTAGGAACATTTTCTCCTTTTTGTCAAAGGACACTAAATAGACATGAACTCAGACAGTTAGCCACTAGAAGAATCATCATTAAAAGGAAAATGTTATCTTAACATTTAATTAAACCTTCCGAAAAATGAAGATTAAACCAACTGAGTTTTTTCACGCTAGTAATTTTTTTCCTTTCACTGAAGCTTTACATCCGGTTTGTATATTGTTTCTTCTTGGGAATTCACTATGCTTTAAATAACCATTTCCCTGTGTAATAATGAAAAGGTATTATTTTCCAGAGTGGAAAACAAAAGATTACAGAATTCTCAGAAAGTGTGCTACAGCACAGATTAAATAGCATGAAATTACATGTGTAAAATTACACAAAATTTTTTACCTTTAGTCTGTGTGTGTGTGTATTTGTACATCTGTGTGTGTGTGTATGTGTTAGGCTTTTAAGCTTTTAAGCTATTAGAAAAATTTAAGTTAGCATGTAAACTCTATTCAGCCAGTGACTAAACATTCCAAAATTATAGTGAAATAATTTTCTAGAATCTTAGGGTGCTTCAAGACATTAAAGAATGTGTGGCCAAGCTCAGCCCTGGATTTCTCGTTGGTGAAAGCAAAATGGTTCCTTCTCTTCACTCTCCCCACTACTTACTCTGCATGGCCATTATGGTCTCTTTGCTGTTCTTTGAGTACAATGAGCAAACTCCGGCTTTGAGCCTTTGTTTTGGCAGATATTCTCTGTCTGGGATGCTCTTCCCCCTGAAGGGTGTGTGGCCGGTGCCTCTTTCATTCACAGCTTTGCCTGAGGTCACCCTCCGAGAGGCCTGCCAGCAAATACTTTCCAAAATAGCATCCCTTACTCATTGATCCCTTTCTTTGGCTTTATTTATCTTCACAGTACTTTTCATTCTGTCCCTCAATTTCTCTATAAAATTTTAGTTGATTATGGTCTTCCCTCCCCCGGGAGAATGAAAACAAGACTGTCTGTTTTGTCTTTATTTTTGTCTCTTTCACCGCCAAGTACCCACTTAAGCAGCCCCTAGTGAAAACAGCAGGCGCTCTCCTTCTTCCATGTTCTTTGCAACATTACTTACAACAGCCAAGATATGGAAACAACTTAAGTGTCCATCAGTAGATGAAGGGATAAAGAAGATGGGGTGTGTGAACACAGTTGAATACCCCCATAGCTATACAACAGAATGAAAACTTGCCATTCACGACATGGATGGACCTCCATGAGAGTATTGTGCTAAGTGACTAAATCATACACAGAGGGACAAATGCTAACATAATGCTGGATCTCAGGTCATTTACTATACACTTCATGTAAGCAGCAAACATGGAGAGATGTAAATGCTGAAGGCTCTATGCCTCTACCCCAGGAGATCTTAACAAATATGGTATCTTATTATGCCATCACCTCCTGGACTCCCCTGTCTATACACTCCTAATTGGCTTTTCTATGGAATAGAAGAATTTTATGAGGAAAAATTTTATTTAAATTACAAAACAAGATGGAAAAAAACATCAAAACCATCAGATGCTCAACAAGTAGTTGCTGAATGAATAATGAGCGAGTGAATACTTGTTGTGCATGGCAACATCCTTCCCGTAGGGATGGCAATCCGAGTTAGCATCCGGGATAGTCCAATTCATGCTTTACGGTTTTATGAATAAGGTCTGCACCAATGTTGAATCCAAATGAGGATTTTAATTTTAGAAAAATCTTAGAAAGGGAAAAAAATCTTTACAAATTAAAAGGAAGATAAGCCACGAAGAAGTACCACTATGAACCTAGTAGAAGGCCTAAGATGAATTTGAAAGCAAATCTGACAGCACCGGGTACTGAGGAGATGTGCAGCCACGGGGACTCTTATACTTTGATGGTGGGAATGGAAAGTGGGAATTCCACAGTAGAAGCCAGTTTATCAGTTTCTTATAAAGTGACCACACTACCTACCCATCTCACCCAAGCAAAAGTAAACCTTTAAGTGTGACAAAAACCTATAGTTCTTTGTTTGTTGCAGCCTTATTCATATTTATCCAAACCTAGAACCAACCCAAATGTTCTTCAACTGGTAAATGTTTTTTGGTTTTTGGTTTTTGGTTTTTTAATCTGTATATGGGATTCCTGGGTGGCTCAGTTGGTTAAGCATCTGACTTTGGCTCAGATCATGAACTTGTGGTCTATGAGTTCAAGCCCCACATCAGACTCTGTGCTGACAGCTCAGAGCCTGGAACCTGCTTCGGATTCTGTGTCTCCCTCTCTATCTACTCCTCCCCCACTCGTGCTTCTGTTTCTGTCTCTCTCTCTCTTTCCCTCTCTCTCTCTCAAAGGTAAATAAACATTAAAAAGTAAATAAAAAATAAATAAAAATCTGCATGCATCCATATAATGGAACACCACTACACGATAAAAGAAGTACTGAACACACAACAACATCGATGAATCTCAAGCACATTCATTATGCCAAGTGAAAGGAACAGGTCACAAAAGGCTATATACTAAATGATTCCACATACATGACATTCTAGAAAAAGCAACATTTTTAGGATAGAGATCAGATCAATGGCTGCCAGGGGCTAGGACTTAGGAGACATTTGACCAAAAGGAGCAAGATGGAATTTGGGGGAGTGATGGAGCTGGACAGTTGTTCTACATTTTGATGGGGGTGGTGGTTACACATGTGTGTTTTTTAAAGCTCAGAAAACTTTACACAAAAAGGGTAAATCCTTTTTTACTTTTATTTATTTTAAAAAATTTGTAATGCTTATTTATTTGAGAGAGAGAGAGAGAGACAGAGTACAGGCAGGGCAAGGGCAGAGAGAGACACACAGAGTCCAAAGCAGGCTCCAGGCTCTGAGCTGTCAGCACAGAGCCCGAGGCTGGGCTCAAACTCACCAGCCACAAGATTATGACCTGAGCCAAAGTCGGACGCTTAACCAACTGAGCCACCCAGATGCACACCAAAGAGGGTGAATCTTATAGGACCATGATATCTCTATGAAGAAAATGTTGCTGCAGTAGAGATGCCATTGATTATACTGTGGGTCATATAGGTGACAGCATCTATGAGTAGCTACCTTCATCCTAATCAGCTGTTTGCCATCTCTCAGTATGCAATTCTGATGGACCTACTCACATTACAGTCTTTTTGTGTAAGAAACATTTACTTAGGTTTCTTAGAAAGAGTCTAGAATGGCAATGGGAGCCAGGAGATTCTTCTCTGCATCATGCCCATGGCTCTTCCAATGGGCTTCTCTTGCTCCCTTTTAGCTCTTGCTTTTTCTTTCTTTCCTGAAAATTTGTATGTCCCATTTGAAAGAATGATTTCTTTAGACAATGTTTTTCATATTGTGACATGCATTTTAAGAATAATATTTGTTTGAAACCCTTGAGTAGGCAGAGGGCCAGGGGGGTTGGCCCAGAAATGGCCGCCTCAGGCACTGTCCAGCCTGCAGACAGCTGAAAGTGTCAATGTCTTAATATTCCAGCATACTTAATTTCTCTGAATCTACTTGTTTGGAGGGGTGGATAAATCTATGCTTTGAAGAAAAATGAATCCTTTTTTTCTGATCACATTCTGTTAATTTGAAGCAGCCTTCCATCATTAATCACCATGCATGCGTTAGGCAAATACAGCATTTTGTGTATAAAATTGTCCTCTCTTAAAAGATTTTGGGCTGTTTTATTTCTTTACAGTTCCAATTACCAGAAAATTAAATTTGATAATATTTTGATAGTATAGGACTACAAAATGCAGGTCTTGCTGAAATTTAAAATTCTTTGTTACCCTTGCATAAAATCCTTGAGACAAATAAAAAGGCTTGCAGAAATAAAAATATCATTATGTGCCTAGATTTAACTTTTAAATTTTCTTCATATTGAAGAAATCACTCACAAATTTTCTTCCTGAAACACAGTCATTAGAAAAGAAAATTATGTATCTCCATTACACCAAATACAAAAAATAAACAAACAAATAAACAAGAAACAAAATATTTTGATGCCAAAAAACAAGCAGGTGCTCAGGACCAACTGTTTGTCAAGAGATACATGTGAAGATAAATTGAATAAGATACTCTTATACCCATATCATAAAGGAAGGAAAAGACATGCATGCACATTTCAAAATTCTGAGATGGGAATATTATTTTCATTGTAGAGATTTTACCAGAAGGAGAAACACTTGATATGGGAAGGGAAGTCTGGATTCAATTAGTTCTTGATGGTTGAGAAAGAGCATTATTGGAAAAAACTCAAGGGGCAGCTGAAGAGACATGAGGAAAACCATGTGCATCACCAAGGCTGTGCTCTTTAGTAAACTTGTGAACTAGAGCAGAGGATATTTGCGAGGAGATAATTGGAGACAAAGCCTGGAAAACAGCCAAATTTGGGCATAGTGCAGTATCATAAACACTGGAGCTTAATAAATGTTCATGAAGTGATTAACAGGTGGGAACTGAGTTAGGCTCTGTCTTGAATGCTAGGCCATAGTTTTGCAATAAGCCCATAAAAGTTTGGGCTCACTGTGAGCAAATATTTTCCTTCTTTACTATTTCTCAGGTCCTGGCCCAGTGTCTGATAGGTCTGATAGATGGTAAAATGCTCAAATATCCTAGCTCAACTAATCAATTGAGGTTAAAGTCTTGGAATAAAATTACATAACATCAGTAATTTACTGATGGAAACCATTTAGTGAATGCCCAAATAATCAGATGCTGGGCACAGTTACTATTCCTAATGTCTATTAAAATTCCCTCTTTGTGAGTGGCAACATTTACCCCATCTTGTAGATGGAAAAGCTGAGTCTCAAGGAGGATAAGTGACTGCACTAGGCCACACAGTTAACTGGTGGAAAAACTGGAATTTGCAACCAAGTCTGTCTCAAAAGTTTACATTCTTATCCTTCATTGTGGTTTCAGTGAGCTGGATAGATTTGAGAAGTAGAGGGTGAGGGAGTGAGGGGAATAGAAGAAGCAGACAATTACAACTTGAATTGCTAGGGCCCCAGCCTTTCCTACCTGCCCTTCATAGTATCATCCCCACCCCCTTTAGGCTCTGTCAGCTGCCATGTTGAATGTCTTCATACTACCCACCACAACTTGTAAATAATGGGTATTTCAGCGCTCCATTATTTACTCTTAGATGCCCATGACATCTTTTAAGTTCCATAATTATGGAGATCCACTCTGGATAATTCACTATCGTATTACCCAGAGACTAGACTAGTCCATGGTATGCAGTCACATGTGAAAAGAATTAAGGAAAAAACGATTAGAGAGCAGAACAGGATGCAAGAAACAAAGAGGTATATTTCAGAGGGCACAGATGTTCCAAGCCAGGGCAGCAAGGAGAATTGTTCTGCCATCAACTGCAAATGGGAGAGAGTTAGGGAGTCAGGTTTCTTGTATGGACTGGAATTGGGGAAGGAGAGGGTTTGGGTTCACACACCTAGAGTTTTATGGTGACAGCGAGAGATCTAAGAGTAATAACTAACAGTTAGAAAAGTGAAAAGCCCAGCTCCAGAGAAAGGTCACAGCTGAAGCTGTGGACCTTTGTGTCATCTCTCCAGCTGGTAATTGATGCCCTGAGAGTCAGTGAGCTCTCTGAGGAAAATGACCCAAAGGAGGAGGAAAGAGCAACACAGAGTCCTGAACTAGAGGGAATATTCCCAGTGAGGGTATCAGAGGAGGAAAAGCTACTCAGAAAAAGAGACCTTTCCTCCCCCACAGCCTCTCCCAGCATCCTCAGACTGCTCAGAAGTTTCTTTCAAACTGGTCAGGGACACAGTCTCCTGCCAGCCCTCCCCCAGACAGAGGTTCCCGCTCCTCCTGGGTAATACCTGCCCTGGATCGCCATTGATCAAAACACCTACGTTCTTTATTAGAGTCCTGTGAATGCTTATTCTCCCCTATTATGGTTTGATTTCCAAAAGGGCAGAGACCATTTTTGTTCATAACATTCCAAGTGTCCACCATCTAAAGAGTTCAACGAACCTTTGTTGACCGAATCCCAATGGAAAGAGATTAGAGAACTAGGAGGAAAATAAGAATGATGTATCATAAATAATGAATAATGAAAGACTGTCAAATGTGCAAAGATCCAGAAAAATGTTCCAGTGGGAAACACTGTCTGAATAGTACTGCATTGCCGGGGTGCCTGGGTAGCTCAGTCAGTTAAGCATCTGACTTCGGCTCAGATCATGATCTCACAGTTCATGGGTTTGAACCCAACGTCGGGCTCTGTGCCGACAGCTCAGAGCCTGGAGCCTGCTTCAGATTCTGTGTATCACTCTCTCTGCCCCTCCTCTGCTTGCACTCTGTTTCACTCTGTCTCTCAAAACTGAACAAACATTAAAAAAATGTAAATTGTACTGCATTCTTTTAACAATAGCTATGATGTAGCAATCAATTGCTTACTCTGAAGAGATTAGCCCTTGGCAAACATTTTCTTATTTGAATACTTCAGAAGGGACTTTAATTGTCCTCACACAATAGATGAAGAAACTCAGTCCCATAGGAGTTAGATGACTTGCCCAAATTCACTCAATAAGATGGCACAGAATTCCAGTCCTTCCTGGAAACATCTGGGACTAATCAACCATAAGCTACTGTCTTCTCCAATCTAAATTACTTTTGGAAGAAAAAGAAAAACCCTGAAGGCATTGCATAGCCATGTCTGGGTTACTTAGAGTCTATTTCTCCCTCCTCATTCTGTATCAAAACTCAATTTCTGTAACTTGGATCTCTCTCTAAATATAAAGAAATAAGTGTAAAAATAGAGCAGAAGGATCTTTCTTCATTGTTTAGGACACTTATGCAATTTTAAGAGAAAATGTGCCATCATTATTTCAAGTTTATGAACACACACCATATTCATTAGTAGCTCTACTTCTGAAATAAGTAAATCAGCAACTAAAATTAGCAAGTTAAATAAATGAGCCATGGAGGCACCTGGTGAGTTTTTCTGTTTCCCCCTTCAGAAAGTGAATCTCTCGGCAGGGAAATTATATTCATAAAGCTTCAAAATCATTTCATTTTCAAGTGCATTTTCTTCCTTCTGGCATTCCTGTCTCTAATGGTTTGTCTAAACCATGAAACTAAAAGCCAGTTCTTAACAGGTTAAAATTGCCTAACATATAATGCTATGTGGTTTATTGGAGGCTGAATTTTTATTCTCTTTGCTTATTTGGCTCATCATATATTTGGGAGAGGCTGAGGCAAGAGATGGAAGACAGGAGGAGGAGGGAAGAGTTACATGCTGTTCAGTATCGAAGAGGCCTTGAGATCGCTGAGTTAGTTGTTTACAAAAACTGAAGCTGGGAGCTAGTGGGTGATTTGACTGCACAGACCGGGGACTCAGAACTGGGATTCGAACCTCCTTACCACCCAGACCAGAGCCCTGAAACAGATGAATAAATGCATAGACCAGGATTCAGTAGAACCCAAGAGCAAGAAAATATGTAATTTCACCAACTTGGAATAGATCATTGGCTAATGGGAACTTTGGGCTCAGAGAGACTGGCTCAAATCTTAGTGATTCACTAACTAGGCAAATTATTGACCTCTCTAAGCCCAGAAAAAGAGAAAATAAGTGTTATGATAGCTAATGTTTATTGCGAACTTGCTGTGGTCCAAGTACTGTATTAGGCACATTACATGTATGGACCCTTAAATACTACCTTCTATATCTAATGATTTAATTCAGATAATATATATTAGGCCTTACTCCGGCACATTCTCAATAAATATAGTATTATTTCATCAATAATTAAAGAATATAGATATTAACAAACTCTAAATATTAATGAAATAGATGGGGAAACTTTATTTTAATCATTAACATAATCAGGTGGACTATTTCTTTAATTATGATTAAAATTCAAATTTTAAGTTTACATAGTGAATGAGTACTCTTGTCAAAGTTCTCTTCAAAATACTTTTTGTAAGGCATTGAAAGATTTAGGTTTCATTTTAAATCTCACTTCTTTTCTCTGCCATTTCTGTTTCCCCTGAAGCAAAGATACACTGTAGAGAAAACACGCAGTATCCAAGGGAAATGGAATAGCCAAAGGGAAGACTTTCTAGAATTTTCCACTGAGTAAGCAGGTCCAAGGAGCTATTGACATTCCTCACTCCTGGGATAGGACAAAACAAGGTCTTTGTATACTTTCAGTTATTATTTACTTTAAAAATAAGTACAAAAAACACCCTTAAAGTAGAAGACTTGACAGATTCATCTGTCTGGGCTCATTTTTCTGTTGGAGAAGTTAAATGCACGAGAAATTTAACAGGTTAGCCGGCTCTTGTCTCCATCTGCCCCATCGTGAGTCAGCGTCTGTCACAGCCGTGGGGACCTCGCAGCAGGAAGGGTCAGGCTGATGCCTTTGGGTGTCTCCATCTCTGTCTCTCAGTGTTTCACTGGGAAAACATGCCAATCCCGCCGCTACCACCCAAGTGATTCGTGTCTGAACTCTGTCCTCCTCCTAAGGCTGACCTTGGACAAGAATAAGTAATAGTTGCTTTCTTTTTTTGACATATTTTGCTGCAGCCATAACACTATGTGCTTTGAATATATAGAAAGTCGAAAGGTCCAGTGGCTGCTTTTTTGAGGAGTGAGCTTTGAAATGGCTAAGAAGTGATGGTAGTCAGAGCATTTATTAAACTACAATGCAAACTATTATTAACTGGTATGTCCATTTGATGCTTCCATTTCTTTTTTAATGTTTTATTTATTGGGAGAGGGAGTGAGAGAGACAGCATGAGCAGGGGAGGGTCAGAGAGAGAGGGAGTCACAGACTGAAACAGGTTCCAGGCTCTGAGCTGGCAGTCAGCACAGAGCCGGACGCGGGGCTCGAACCCACGAACCGCGAGATCATGACCTAAGTGAAAGTCGGACGCTTAACCGACTAAGCCACCCAGGCGCCCCTGATTCTTCCATTTTAAATCTCTAACATTGTTATGGTGCAGAGTGAACCAAGCCTTTGATTTACTGATGTGTGTTCCAAATGTAAAGATCACAGAAAGGCAAGGAGCAGAAGAAGCCTGACAATACGGGTTTTTTTCAGTGTTAACACAGATAGATGTAAAAGGATACTTTCCTTTGAAAAATTAAAATACTGATAATACATGCCAAGTGGATTAATTTAGCTGTTATAATTTACGTCACAAAATGTTTCTTCTCCTTGAAGAAGAATTTCATTCATGGAAATTAGCTTTAAAATGGAAGTCCTGTGGGTGAGGACTATTCGAAACAAACAAACAAAATGAAGCACCTACCAACCCAGAATTTTATATTCTGTAAAAAAAAAAAAAAAATCCTTCAAAACTGAAAGTGGAATAAGAACATTTTCAGTAAACAAAAACTAAGAAGAGTAGATTTCCAGAAGACCTACGTTACAGAAATGATTATAAAGTTCTTCAAGTGGAAGGCAAATGTCACCAGGTGTAAACTCAGGTCTACAGGAAAAAATGAAGAATACCATAAATGACCAATATGTGGGTACCTATCTTTTTTATTCATCTAAATTTCTTTCAAGACCAAAAAAAAAAAAAAAAACAACAATAAAAAACCTGTAATGTTGGAAAAAATAGAAGTCCATAAGGTATAGTTATATTCACAAAAATAATAGATGCACATAACTTTTGAGAAACATACTCCAAATTAGAGTCCTTTTGGATGGGTTACGGGAGGCGGTATAATTAAATGATTTCATTCACAGGCACTGGTGTCTTCAAAACCAAATCCAAGACCAGGAGGCTCTGGGCAAAGATCTGAGCCTCAAGATCTTTACCTTCAAAATAACAATTTCTGTGAAGATCCTTACCTTTAAAATAACTCCTACCTTCTAGCATTTTAATAAGGATTAAATTAAAAAGTAAAAAAAGGAAAGAAAGAAAATTTTGGCACGTTTTCCAGCACATTTGAAGCATATAAAAAAGAGTAGGTGTAACTATTAATACTACAAAACACAGAACTAAAACTACACCTTAGATTAGAATACTTGCTAAAGAAAATTGTCTTCACAGATCTGAGACAGTATCAATCCACTAATTTCATGTGAAATTTGCGATTTCCCTTTATAGTTCAGGTCAAATAATAACAGCGAAAAGCATGCATTGAGAGGCCATCCTTCCCTGCGCATGCCACAGCGTATGATGCATGTCATCTCCCTGAGGACTCAGTGATCCCACCTGGTGGGTATTATTTTTCCCCACCCGCAGGTGTGGAAGCTGAAACTCAGAATTGAAGTCAGCTACCCAGGATCATTCTGCCACCAATGACTAAGCTGGGGTTTCAACTCAGACCCACTTATAGCAGTGCTCTTAAACTCTATTCCATGCTGGAAGTAAAAGCGAGTGGCTGTCATTGAGAAGGGCACTTATTGGGATGAGCACTGGGGGTTGTATGGAAGCCCATTTGACAATAAATTATATTTTAAGAATAACAATAAAAAATAAATTTAAAAAAAGTGAATGGCAGTGAGGAGTGGGCTGGACAAGAGTCTTTTTCTACTTTAAATAAAGTTAATCTAGATTAGTGGTTCTTAATTTGGGAGGAGGGGTGGAGATCAAAATTCCCTTGCATTCTATAAAAAGCATTGGGAGGGCACCTGGGTGGCTGAGTTGTTTAGGCAGCTGACTTCTGCTCGGGTCATGATCTCGCAGTTTGTGAGTTTCCATCCTGCATGGGGCTCTGTACTGACAGCTCAGAGCCTGGAGCCTGTTTCAGATTCTGTGTCTCCCTCTCCCTCTAACTCTACCCCACTCACTCTGTCTCTCTCTCTCTCTGTCTCTCTCAAAAATAAATAAATGTTAAAAAAATTAAAAAGTACCGGAGAACCTCACAAAGCATTTGTTTACAAGGGTTATACTTTTCTGATGTTTAGTTTTCAAATTACCAATGAAAACCAAGAAAATTTTTTATATTATTTGGTTACTTACTTAAAAAATAATTTGATTTTAAAATATTTTAAAACAACAAGGAACACATGAAATATTAACATGCATATTTGTACATGTTTTTATTTAAATTCCAGTTAAGGTACAGTGTAATATTAGTTTGAGGTGTACACTATAGTGATTTAACACTGACATACATCACCCGGTACCCATCACAAATTCACTCCTTTATTTCCAACCCCTCATCTACCTATGCTCTGTTTGTTCTCTGTAATTAAGAGTCTGTTTCTTGGTCTCTCTCTCTCTCTCTCTGTCTTTTCCCCTTTACTCTTCTGTTTTTGTTTCTTAAATTCCTCATATGACTGAAATTATATGGTATTTGTCTTTCTCTGACTTATTTCACTTCCGGCCTCCTTGGAAGATTTCAGGGATCCCTTGGGGGCCCAGCCCACACTTTGAGAACCACAGTTTAGGTAAAATCTGTAAGAGACCTGATAAGCTCTGTTCCTAACTTTAGTCCACAGTCATAGCCCAAGTTCATCACTCAAATACCTGCTCAGCCACAGTGTGTCTTTTTGTGCTATTCTAGAAAAGAATGATGGAAATCTGTCATCTCTAGGTGATAATAAACATCAAGTGGGAAAAGATTTAAAACCAAATAACATTTATGGGTGTTATGGAAAAATGTGTCAGAATTATATTTGGTTAACTCACTACTGAGACAAAAAAATAATGCATTTTTATCTTTATAACTTAAGACGATCCTTTGTTATACAAATTAAATATAATTGAAGTGTCATTCTATTTTTGTGGCATTAACCAAACTGATTAAATCTATTATATTGCTTAAGGGAAGGTAGTAGTCAAATATTAGCAGACATGTACGCTGATAAAGTAGAGGGCACCAGGAGAGCACTGGAAATTGTATAAGATGGAAAAAGTCTTGTGCAATGTTTGGGTAATGTTCAGACACATTAGAAATCAAATTGTTTGGTTATTCATGAGATTGCATCTTCAAAATGTCTTGTCTCAGAAATATAATTTTTCTTCCTTGCTTTAAAATCCAAGCCCAGAAGCAAGTCGTTTGTAAATCATACTTGGTTTTGTTAATTCATTTACTCAAATTTGTGTTGCTTTACTGTACTGTTTTTACATGGAAAATGATTATCATGATGCACTCTAATTGTTCTTAATACTTTGAAAACTTAACAGACTACCTTAGGTATTGTAGAAGAATTGAACCCTATTTCACAGACACGTTAGCAAAGCTGAAGCTGAAGAATCATCAATTCAGGGGCACCTGGGTGGCTCAGTCAGTTAAGCATCCGACTTCAGCTCAGGTCATGATCTCCTGGTTAGTGACTTCAAGCCCTCCATCGGGCTCTGTGCTGAGAGCTCGGAGCCTGGATCCTTCTGCGGATTCTGCATCTCCCTCCCCTACTCATGCTCTGTCCCTCTCTCAAATAAACAAATGTTAAAAATAATAATAATAATAATAAAAGAATCATCATTTCAGTAGCAATATTGCACCAACAGGATAAACACTATATTTTTTAAGGTTGAAAATATTCATAGAGTGCACGAGAGCACCAGCATTAAAATGGATTTTGAGCCCTCATGCCAAATGAACCGTACCCCAAAATAATCATTTGAAGTTTCCACTTGTTGGACATCATTAAAGTGTCCAGATGTAGAATTTGACGACAGAAGAAGCATCAGTATCAGTACCAATGCATACTTCTAAAACCAACTCCTGGTTGAATATTTTACACATTCTAGAGGTGCTATTATCCTGCAAGGTTTTTTTTTTTTTTTTTCGTTTCAGTATCCAGATGCTCTGAGGCATAGAAAACATAAAAAACAGGTTCTTCAGAGAAGAGCTGCTTGTTGAAATAGAAAAGCTGGCTGTGTAACACTAAGAAGTTTTTCTGGATTCTCTCAGGTTCTTCGCAGCAATAGCCTGCTCGAATCTACAGACTACTGGTTGCAGAATCAGAGGACGCCCTGCCAGATCGGTTTTGTGGAAGACAAGTCTGAAAACTGCGCTTCCGTGAGTAAACACAACTCGCGGGTCTGGTCTGAGAAGCAGGGAGTCTGGGACATGTGCTCGTGCGAAGGACGGACATTCATAACTCATTAAATACAAGGTTGGGAACCTATCATTTTGAAGATACACAACTGGTTCATATGGACCATTAACAAAATAACACACAGAGCATGCTTCTCTCATTTTACTCATTTCGACTGGTAAACGAACCCGATCCATCCCCTGAAAAGGAAAAACGAGGTTTGTATTTTCAAAAACAACTGAGAAAGAGATTCTGAGATAAGATCGTATGATGAGAAATAAAAGACCATTCAGGAGCTCTCTTTTCAATATATTTTATAACTGCTGCTAGTTGGGATTTTCCAACACGAAAACTGTGTAAAAGTATTCTACCATTCTTATAAGTTATAGTCATCATTTGAAAACCTTTTCAACCTAGGAAATATACAGGCATCCATTTTAATATACTGGAGCTGCTCTTCCCATATAAATCCTTCTTTTTCAAGGAAGAGATGTTCTTATAGATACATAAAATTCTTAAGGCGTCGAGTGGGAGTACAAATTATTGATATGAAAAATCACCATTATGGTTCTCCTTCCTATAGGAAATACACTCCCTCCTTTATGTTCTACGAAGTGATACGTTTCATTTTAATTGAAATCACCTAGCTCTATAGGGCTCATAATTGCAGAGACTGGGGAAGAGTATTTCCAAAGTGGAGAGAAATGTAATTCTCATGTCTAAACTGAGAACTTCAGCTTTGAGCTATTCTTGGAGGTAAGCTGAACGCCAGCATTTCTGTTGAAAGAGGAAAAAAATAAACAAAAAAGAAGGAAGCTAAAAATGGGATGAAGAAGCTTTTTATATATAACGGGCGAACCAGAACTGGCAGACAGAGGATGTAAAACATTTTACACCACAGTCTCGTAGCACAAGGAAAGCAGAGTCCATTCAACACACTTATTTCAATCTCTGTTTAGGTAAATGCTTTTGATTCCACTACTTTTAGGACGTTTGATCCATAATCCAGAAAAACAGTTGATGTCTAAAGGATTGTGTGGCAAATAGTTTAATAGTGATACATTCTTTCCAAATTTACTTCTGAGATGAGTTAGGAAATACAGGCATTTTTGGATACAGATCTTTAATCACACAGCTGTACATGGTAAAAGGGAGAGTAGTGGAGCATAAATGCTATCCAGCTACATTTTGGAAAAACTTGTCATCCAAACAACTCCTGTTTAAGAAATCTCCCACTTGGAGAAGGCATGAAAGTTGGGACACTAAAAATTGTGTTGTGTAGGGCAAAGAGGGCTTCCCTAAGCTTTACATTTTGGGAATCTGGATTGTAGATCTGCAATTAGAAATGCTAAATTTAGGAGCACCTGGGCGGCTCAGTCAGTTAAGCATCAGACTTTGGCTCAGGTCATGATATCGTGGTTCCTAAGTTTGATCTCTGCATCGGGCTCTGTGCTGGTGGTACGGAGCCTTCTGGAGATTCTCTCCCACACCCCTTCTATGCCATTTCCCATTTGCTCTCTCTCTCTCTCTCAAAATAAATAAACTTTAAAAAGTGCTAAATTTATAGCCAGATTTAAGACTACTGTTGGATCTCCCTAAGTGAAAAGAACTCTCCTCACACTCCCTAACATTCCCAATGGATTCCACTTTGGGCTTAAAACCATATGGCTTCCTTTCCTAATTCACTGTCCCTTTATAGTGTCAGATGACATCAGTGGGGTTGAGCTGATTCATCATGCCTTTATAGTTCTTTCTATTCTTTCCAAAAGGGGAAAAAATCTAAACACAAATAAAAGGCAAACTGGAAGATTTGTTTTCCCACAATGTTTATAAAAATTGTCCATGACTCTAACCCTAAAAAAAGTCAAAATCTCTATAACAAAGTAGCCCTAATCTCTCAAAAATATCCTCTAGTCCCTTTTTATTAATGTATGAGTCCTTTCTCTCTTTCTAACCTGGCACAGATTTCTAGGGTGCGAGGAAGAAACTCAGCCCATAGTTAGACATTGCTGAAGGGAGGTGATGATCTAGAGGAGAAACAGAGATGAACCATGGAGTTACATGACCAGCACCAGGACCCCTAGATCAAGACAGCCATACAGAGGAAGTGGCCAAAATGGTCAGGGAAAGAGTGCTCAATTGCTTTTCAGAAACAAATTCTCCCTAGAAAGATGAAAGTTGAATTTAAAGGGAAAATGACTGTCTTTTAAAATACTATCCTCATTCAAGTTTCATTTAAAAACCTAGTCTAATAAAATCACCCCAAATAATCACAACAGAATCTGAGGAGCCTGTTGCAAACTTGGATTGCATTTTATTGCTTTGCGCTCTGTCCATGGCTCTATGTGAATCATGGGTTCTTTAACTCATTTCTTCATGACCAAAATTAATAGCCAACGCTTTCCACTCCTATTTAGATTGGCTTGGTATCGATTCAACTGAACACCAAGTATCTGGACACACAATTCTAAGGACTAAGAACCTCAGGGTGCCAATGTTTTCTGAATTCAAGATGGCTATGTAAAATTTTTATTGAGGGACAAACTCAAACTTGTAGAGCCATCAGGGGGTTGTGGACATGGGTCTGTATGCTCTTTATTCTCAACCTTCAAGTAATGAGTGTTTTTAGTCATTATTTAGTAGAGAACTATGTTCATTTCCCAGCTAAACTGAAGAGTCTAACTGAGGAGCAAGTTGAGGCAGTCAGAAATACAGTAGGCAAGCCAAACAGGACCAGCTTGCCCTCAAGTCTTGCTCCAAAAGCCCCCTAAAAGTCACCCTCAAAGGTTTTTATAACCTATCAGATATAAACAATATGCTTATGTTTTTCCAAATGGACTTATCCTATCCAATTATCTAATTTCATTTTCTTTCTAATTTGCCATTCTGAAAAAACAAAAAAAGCATACACTAACATTGACTTTCAGGATGTTGCTTTTTTTAACCTGATTATTTAAGAGAAGGAAATGTGGAAAAGGATAACGGAAATGGAAGCCAATTTCTAAACCCAACAGCTGAGTCATTATCTTAATAGAGGTCCTTAACACAAAGGGCAGGAATTGGACTATTCAGGACTCTTGACTTTTTTCAATTGAAAATTAATTTAGTTGTTTTTAAATCTGCTGTTGCCCTTTGCTATTTACTCACATTTAATTTTCTTTTAATTTTTCAGGAATCCTTTTTTGGTTTAAAGCTTCATTAAAACTACCTTGACAATTCACATTATTTCTATTTATAGCTACAGTCAGACTCTTTCCTTACTGATCATTTTAAGACATGGCTATCCCCCTGCAAATAAATTACACCCTCTGGCATGCATTTTAATTGATGAATCACAGTATTTGAAAATGTGTTACATTCATCTTAAGTTTTTAAACAGACAAATTAAGTTCTCAGGTGGGCTTCAACATTCCACACATGATACTGCACAACTAAGAAGCTATTTAATAGGTGGTCCATGAGTCCCTGATGTCAATGCAATCCATTGGCAACAATGACAAAATGACATCTCAGATGACAGCTCTTTATTCTATATTATCTCTCCAAATATTCTATATTTAGTCTATTCTAAAATTAAACAAAAAATAAGTGAAGGAAGAAATAAGACACCCCACTTGATATGTTGATTTATGGAAAAATTCTAGACTCACATGATCAAGGAAAAACATAAATTTAGATCTATAAAAGGACATTTTACATTATCTAGTTCAGATATTTGCCAACTTTTCAAGAAACTTTTCAAGAAACTTTTCATTTTTTTTCCTTAAAAGATCAAGTTTGGAACTTACTTTTTAAAATCCTTTAATTTTAGACTTACAGAAAAACTGCAAGAATTCCTAGAATTCCCAGATTCCCCACATGCTAACATCATACTACATTTGCTCATCCTTTCCTTTGTGTGTATGTATGCCTCTGTGTGCAAGTATACATATAGGATTTGTTTCTAAAATTTTAGAGACTGAGTTGCAGACACAATGCCCCTTTATCCTCACATAACGTCAGTGTGGAACATAAATATTTAAAACAAGGACTGAACCCAGGGCTGCAGAAACCCTTGTTCAGGCTCCTAATTTGGTACCCACTGCACAATAATTTTCCTTAAGTACTCATACAACAGTTTTCAAGAAGTTAAATGCTTCCTCCCTAAAAGTGAAAACTCCAGTGATGATGGTGGAAGTCAGCCAAACTGAGCCCGATGAAAGTTCTGGATTTAAGTACACCAACAGCCTTCTTTAGAGGCAGGGTAAGCACCGTCAATGTTGACTCACACATGTGAGGGAGCTCTCAGCTTGCACCCTTGGTAGAATATTCCTGCCAGCTTCATACAGGACTGCTCTTCAAGAGAAGTTCTTCCATCTTGATATATTTCCAGGGGGGTTAGTAGCCCCCACATTAACTGGTCCAGAAGAACTTTTTGGCAGCTTGCTTCTTAACCCACTCTAGATAAGACTGATAAGGCAAGGCAGCTTTAGTAGATCCAATCTTTGTGGACTCACCTTGCCCTGAGCGGTAGTTCCTGAGGCACCTTGAGAAAACATCGACTCTCAGTGAAATAAAAGTTCCATTAAACTTAACTGAGCCTCTAGAAGCCAATAACTTAGAACACTTCATGGAGGAGCATGACACAGAAGAATGGTGGTGGAGAAACACGTCTCCCACCAAAGCAGGTAGGTGCCTCTACATGCTTGAGGTCACATGCAAGAAGCTGAACCTAGACATGTGAAAAACAAAACTGAGATGGGACTTTTGATATAACTTGAGAACTACAATTACAGTATGTGGACAAATAATCCAGTAGTAATATGGGTGTAGACTACAGCCCTAGTCCGTACATGTATTAACACCGTGGATCTTGAAATGAATAGGACATTTTTACAAGTTTATTTTCCTTGAAAATTGAGTTCGTATTCTGTCGCCTATGTTGTAGGCAAAATGCTGCATGATAAAAATTAAGATTATTGACTTTATTGGCTCAAGAAATTACAATGTATATCTAAGCATTGCTAAGTAAGTGGAATGAGACTTCTGATATTTCTTAACATGAATAGGAATTAAGAGGGAAATCTAGGTGGCTATTTGTATTACTAAGCTTGATACAACTGCAGAAACCAATTTTTAAATGTTTACACTTCAGTAAACAATAGAAACAAAATGAAAAGCCAATTCACAACTGTATGTATATAGGTATATATGACAGCCTCACTGTATTAATCTCAGTGCATAAAGAGCTGCCACAATTCATTATGAAAAAGTAAAATTTCTAATAGCCAAGTTGGCTAAAAGCCAAACATAAGAAATTCACTGAATAATACAGTTGCTAATATAGACATGAAAAGAAATCAACCTCTTGGCTAATCAAAGAGAATACACTATAACTAGTAACAGAATTTGTTTCTAATAAACTTGTTAAGATTTTAAAAAATATTAAAAATATATATAGAATAAAATAAAAAGTATTACATCTAGTGTTGATGTAAACACAGGTATACACTCTCAACAACTGACAAAAGGAGTGGAAATTGACAAAGTTAGTATACTGTTTCTGGAGAAAAATTTTGTAATATGTACTATCCAACACATTCTAAATATTCATGACTACTGATTCACTTCTGGAAGTATATTCTGAAGAAATGGCCACAGTTACATGCAGACTGATGTAAAATAGGGTTGAAGGGCCAAAGTAACATACCTGCATCAACACAGTAGACTGATTTAGAACATGAGATCTGAAGTCAGGCTTCTTCGATTTGAATCCCATCTCCCTTTTCCAGCTACGTAATCTCGAGCAAGTTGTTTAGTCTGTGCCGCTGATGTCTCATTTGTCAAATGGAGAGGCTAATAGCATTTATCTCATGGATTGTAAGGATTAAATGCATTAACATTTCTAAAGTGCTAGAGCAGTGCCTGCACAGAGTACACATTTTTAAGTTTTCTGGGAACTTACCAGCATGTGATGGCAACAAATAGAAAGATCTTGCATGCCTCACAGTACAGGAATGGTTAAATACAGGTTGGACATATATACCATGAAGATTAATGCATTCTTCACAAACCAGATTTGCAAAAAATATGTAAGCACATGGAAATAAAGTCTCACAGTATAATTATATATTAAAAATAGTCTCCAAAATTATACATAATATGTATTAAGCAGGACAGGTTAATCAGATGAAAGAAAGAGAGAAATCGAGAATAAGTCCTGTTGTTTGGGCTTAAGCTCCTGGATGGATGGAAGTCTCACTTACTGTGGTGGGGAAGACTAAGGAAGTGAGGAGCAAGTTGCAGGTGGATGAAGAAGACAATGCTATGGAAGAGAATGTCTTCTAAGGATCCACGTGTAAATGTCAAGTTGCCAGTTGGGTGTTTCATTTGGAGTTGTTGGCTGGGTCGTGTTGAGGGATAAGACATTTGAGGACCTTCATGGTGACCCTCAGGGAGTTGAGAAGATCAGTCAAAGCAGGGAGGGTGTGTAAGTAATAAAGATGGTTTACAAATGAGCATGGGGTATCTGGTAAGTGCTTATACAGTGACCCCCATGTCCTTGACTGCCCCCTACCCCAAGCAAGAGGTTTTTATTTAAGCATGTTAACCTGAGTTTCATATACATAATGGAGCATTTTATATATCTTGATATTTTTGCCACTAAAAGTACAGTCAGATGAATAGACCTGAATGTACTTTCAAATCTGGGTCTTCATAACCATTTCTCAACTGTTTTTTTTTTTAATTTATTTTGGCAGAAGAATGCATTATTAAAATAGCTCAGAATAGCTTTGAGTTTCAAATTTCATGCAATTCTTGTTATTATAGCAATTTTCCTCTGAGTAGAAAGCCTATCAATCAAGAGAAACCAAAAACAATAAACAATGTTTCTCATTAAATACCTTTCAGCTTCAAGGATATTGACTACATAATTTCTATTTCTTCTTAGTGGCATTATTTGTTTAGATCAACATGTCTTTCATTATCAGTTCTTCCAAAATCTCAGGAAAACTAGTTAGACATAATAGCATTTCTTTTTACAATTTGGAGTCTCAGGGTTGTTTTTTTTTTAATGAATAAATAATGAGAAGAAACTTAAAAAGTGGGTCTGGCCAATGATGTTGTAGGATGTCTGGTTTATAAATCACAGCCTCTGGAATACTATTTCTCTCTTCTAATGAGATTAAGTTCAACCTAGAGGTTTATCAGGAAATAAAGTGCTAAAAGAAGAATTTCTGCTCTACCATACTTGAATATTATACTCTTACTACAGCCCTCACTTTACATTTCAGACAGTACGCAGATCATTGGCTGGTCCATAAAGTCTGTAATGGTGAAATTGAATCGGATTAGCTGGAGGCATTCAATGCGCTTCCCAGAAGCATCTGAAATGGCCAGAAGGTATGAAGGCTAAAGGCTAAATTGTGCCTCGGGCTTGATTTAATACAATTGGTCACCAGGAAGCCTAAGTCAGCAGTGGCTCAGGTGGTTTTATTAGGCACCTAGGGATGAATTCTTCAAAAGCAGGATCTGTGAAACTTTGGCCCCGTACTTGGAATAGGCTGGATGATTCTTTGTTGTTAGCGGGGGCCTTTCCTGTGCTTTGCAGGGTATGCAGTATCCCTGGCCTCCACCCACTAGAGCCAGTAGCATCCACTCTCCAGCTAGAACAACCAAACAGGCCTCCAGATGTGCCAGTCCCTCTTGGCTGGAGGTGGTGGGTGAGGGGCAAAATGACACCTAGTTGCAATTGCTGTTCTCAGCTTTCTCAAACGTTAACCTCTAGTCTCTCCTGAGGTAGCTCCTATTCGTGTGTTTCAACTTGAGCTGTCCCTCGCCACTGCACAGACATGGAGGGAAAGTACCACCCCCACTTGTCCCATATGATCCTCGCCCACCTGTTACTCCCATCAATGGCCAAATTCATTGGGAGGAACAACTGAAAATGAAAGTTCATAAGACAGTCAAAAACAGTTCAAAATACCTACCTGTAGGTCAAGGTCAGTTAATTTATGGCTCCTGCTTCTACCATACATACTGGAACATCCCAGGCCACCAGTTTCTAGATTGAGATATATTATATAGATTTGTAACATATTTTCTTTCTTTTATCAAATATAATGCAATTATATAACAGATAACTGGAAAGCATCAGGAAAGAAAAGCACCCTAATTCTAATATCGAATGGATCCACTCTTGGGACCCAGGTCATTTTCTTCCACCCTTTCCCTCACAAACTAGAACAGACTTGTCAACCCATCTCAATTCCCAATGGGGATATGGGCCTTGGGTTGAAGGTCTCTTTTTTAAGGGAAGTCAGAAATTTTATTTTGTACATAAAATCTGATTTCTAAAACTTGGCCAGTAATAAACTTTTAAAAAAATCAAACCAAACAGAGCACATCTGTGGGATGGAATTAGCTGGTAGGACTCCAATTTCTGACATCTGTCATTTCAGTTTGTGCATACCTGGTGTCATTCCTGTTCCCTGCCAATTTCTATTTGCCTTTGAATTCAAGACTCTTGTCACTAAACAATCTTTCAAATGCTTTCCAGCTCAGAAATTCTGCTAGCGAAGGACCAAGTAAGTACATGACTAGAACTCTCTTTCCCATTACCTGAATTGGCTTGTCCATATTTTTATTACACTCCAAAAATACACAACACCATCTTCTGTGGCTTTATTCTCAGAAGATAATTTGGAAAATAAAGTTTTAACCAACCTGGAAGGTAAAGGACAGTGGGCACGAATTATGCCAACTTATTTCCTTTATTTATATGTATGCATATATATATATATATTCATGTATGCATATATGTATGATACATAATATATATTGTATATATATTGTTTAATATTATAATATATATATTTCTGTTGAAAGTGTTGTTCTGAAAGGTAAACAATTTACTTCATAAACACCCAACCAAAAGCGAATGGTCCAAAAGATAAAAGTTAATCCAATAGGCGTATTTGGTCTCAAGCAGCCAATTCAAGACCCTCTACCATTTGGAGGTGGAGGCTGATCTCTTGATCAGCCCTGACTCCCCATCACCACCCTTCCCCCAAGGTCATTGGAATACTTGCCATTCTCCAAACATCAATGTCCTCTTGCGCATTCTGTTTCCTGGCCCTAACCTACCCCAGAGCCAGCCTGCTGCCTGCAATATTCTTGCTGACTTTTCTAGTCTGGCTATGTTCATACAAAACAGTCATTTCAGTGTTTAAGCATTACTTATTCATGACAATTCAGGAAAAAATATCACGTTCTCTCTTTCAGATTAATTCCTGGGAAACTCATTGTGATGTCTTATATTCTTTACTTTATTTGGACCTGACAGCTAGTTTGTCAGTTACTTCAATATTGTGTTCCTTCAAAGTTACTTTGTCTTAAAAGAGAACAAGTGATCATCATTCTTGATAAAAGTACTATTCCCCACTGCATTCTTCTATACTTAATATACTTATCCATTCTTTAATATTTTTAATGTTTATTTTTGAGAGAGAGAGAGAGACAGAGAGACAGAGAGAGAGAGGGAGAGAGAGAGAATGAGTTGGGAAGAGGCAGATAAAGAGTGGACACAGAATCCGAAGCAGGATCCAGGTTCAGAGTGGTCAGCACAGAGCCTGACGCGGGGCTTGAACTCACAAACCACATGATCGTGACCTGAACCAAAGTCAGACACTTAACCGACTGAGCCACCCAGGCGCCTCTGTACTTCTCCATTCTTACACATATTTATGTTACTCCAAATCTTCTTTAAAAGCACGTATCAAAACAAACAAAAAATATGTTCCTCCTTCTCTTGATCATCAAACTTAAGAAGAGAAAGTATACTATCTGCTACCTGGTTACTATCAGGCTATCTCACCATTCTGCAGAAATTGCTCATCAAACCCAGTGATGTGTTTTCACTGCTTATGTTCCCTAGCTCCTAGCAGAGCTGACCAAATTCATACCCCCAACTGGCTTCTGAAAACTACCTATTTTCTCCATGGCTTCAAGAACATTATTCTTCTACTTGTTCTCTTGCCTCTGGGACTATTACATCTTTGTCTTATTCTTGGACTTTTGCTTTCTACCACCTGGCACTTCATGGTGGCATTTTCCAAAGGTCTGTGTAAAACCCTGATCCCTTCTTGCTAACTGCCTTTACTGGATCATTCATCCATACCTCATGCCTTCAGCCCCACCTATATGCATGCCAATGACCACCATCTCTGTACTGTAGGCTTATTTCTAGATACTTGCTGAACACACTCACCTGAACATCTCAGAAATAACCCACATTCAATGTAACTTGAGGTAAGTATCCAAAAATATGTTCTGCCCTCCAAATTTTCAGTTTCCATTGATGGTTTTAGAATCTACACATTTCCCCATGCTACACTCCTTAGAATCACACTCATCTTTCTCCTTTACTTTTCATCTCTAATGAGTTAACAAAAGCTGTTTTGATTTTTCCCTTCTCGTTGTGCATTTCCAGTCTTACTGTCACTATTTTATTACCTAATGCCCCACATATTTCTTCTGAAGATTTACTGTGCAAAAATCACAAGCAAAAACAAAGAGGAAAAATTAGGAAGGACCCTAAGGCCTTGGTATCATTTTCTCCTGAAATCTTTTGCAGCAAACAAATTTCTGGATTTATTTTAAGGTTTTGGTGGTATGAATGGTTGGTTCCCAGTCCCCACTACCACCGTCAGCATCACAGAGTCCATCCAAGGGACTGCTAAGTCAGTTCAGTGTCTAATTCAAGACCATGGCTTTAGTTTGTACTTGGACTGAATACGAATTCCAAAGGAGTTGATTCACCGTTGTTGTTAGCCTAATTTTTTAAAGTGCTGCACCAGATGACAATCCAGTGAAGAAACACTTTGACATTGACACCCTTTGGCACTGGAAACACACTCACAATATTTATTTGCCAGATTGTCCTGGTAGCGCCAAAGTATAATATCAACTGGAAAACGCACATGCTAAGCAAATGGAATGTGCTAGTGTTCTCCTATTCTACCAGACTAAGTAGCTAAGTTTCCATTTGTGATGTTACCACACCCAAGTGCTGGAATAAACCTAAAAAGATATATTGCCCATCCCTCTCACTTTTCAGGTGACACACACACACACACAAAAAAAATAGCAATGGAGAGAAGGGATTGTTCAAAGCTATGGAGTAAATCAGTAGCAAGGCCTGGTCTAAGGCCCAAATCCACCAGCTCTTAGTGTGGTGAGTACCTTATTCAAGACTCCGGTAGGTCCCCATCCCTATAAAACATTATGATAATTGTATCAAAATGTCATAAAAGGTACAATTTCTTCATTAGAGGGTTACATTTATTTGAGGCATAAGAGGTTTGCATTACTAATCCAAGCTGAAGACCCCAAATTAGTATTATTGAGAATTTCCAAGATATTTATCTTTTTGGTTATATTTTTTAGTAAGTTTAAGATTGTGTCATGTGTTTGTATATAAATTACTGTCAGATTGTGTCTGATAGCTATCTAGTTATCTAGTTACTTATACATAGGTAAGTGTCATTAAAATCTGATATGTCCATACCATCGTGCCAAGCCACATAGCCCTTGGTCACGTCAAGTGGCAATGCCTGTACTTAGTCATCCAGCTGGCATTTCCTGGGTCCTACTGTGGGAACACTGCTCAACCAAAATCTGTGAGGGGTATAGAGATATGAGCAAAGATTCTCTGCACCTTAAGAAGCTCAGCACTCTGGATAGTGACTCCCTCCTCATTCTCCTGGGCTCATTTTGTTGTTATTTAATTTTTTTAAATTTGTTTTTTGATTCGGCTAGGCTGTTTTAGTGAAATCTGTTTCCCATTACAGTGTCAAGGCTTTGGTGTCACTCCTCAGGGATACATAGCCTTGGGCCCATGCAGAGTCACCTCGGATGACATTGGTCTTAACAAGTCTTCTCTTTTACTGTGTCTTTGTCTGATCTTTCTTTTAAGCTGCCTTCTTCATTTGATATTACACCCCGTCTGTTTGACTTTACAATTTTACCAGCTGATTGCTCTATTGCTTTTAACAATGCCTTGGAGTATAAATTGCTCAGCAGTCTGATCCAATTAAATTTAGGCAGGCGTAATTTTTGAGACCAGTTTTGAGTTTTGTTCTGATCCCCACAAGGGCTCTTCTTAGCTATTTCTTTTTCTGGTTCTCTCTAGTAAAATAGCTGGCCTGTGGTTTCACTTCTTGCTCTTAATTAAGAGCAGCTATTGGTTTTGAAAGTGCCCTTATCCTGAACTTATAAGGATTCCATTTCAGATCATCTCAGTTCCTTTGGGGAGAACTTCTGAGCTCTCTTTTCTTACAGACTACATCTATTCCAGGGCAAACCCTCTGAACCACTGTTCTGAGTACTAGGTGGAACAGCAGCCTCTAGTGTTCTTGGTTCGCCCTGCCCAGATGGGACCTGCACCCTACAAGCAAGCCATGGTGAGGGTGACGTGTCCCTTGTGTCCTCCGTCTGACATCTCGGGGGTAACACTTGAATAGGGCCCAGATGAAAAAAAGAAGCAAGCCCCTGACTTCTTGGGCTTAGCTCACCAAGAGTTCAGCCTCTTCAGTTTGGAGTTAGACAGTTAGACGGGAGGAGAAAGGCTTTCAATCCTTGGTTTTCAGTGAGACACATTAACCCTTGACTGGGATGGGAAGGGAACTCAGATGGCTCTGTCAAGTCGAACTAGGCCAAGGGGAGGCAGGGAAAGGAGAAAGTGAGTTGTGGCTTAAATGCCACAGACTCTCTCTGTTCTGAGTGTTAGATTTTTCTTGAAAACATATTTCTTCATTTTCTGTATGTCCTTAGGACAATTTCTTGAGAATTAATATGTTTTTTTTTATGGTTTCTGCCAACTTTCCCTTTTTTCACCGGGAGTTGGTCCACACAGTCATCCCAGACCTGGAACTTACTCCGGCTTCTTCGTCCAGCCCGTGTTACTCTATAACACCAGGTTTGTGAGCCAGGCAGGGTCTGTAACTCTTGAGTCAGAGGTTTCATCTCTCCAGTTAAAGGTAGCTTAATATACAGTAGCATTCAGTCTTGTAGAAGGTTGAATGGATATCATCTTATGCAAGTTAAAGCATCTAATGTCCCTGAAGAAGGGTGTCTCATTTTAAAAATTTTTATTTATTTTTAATTTATTTGTATTGGGGGTATCTGGTTGGCTCAGCCGGATAAGTGTCAGACTCTTGATTCAGGCTCATGTCATGATCTCATGGCGCGTGAGATGGAGCCCCCCATCAGGCTCTGTGCTGACTTTTCAGAGCCTGAGGGACTCCCTCTCCCTCTCTTTCAACCCCTCCCCTTCTTACACTCTCCCTCAATCTTTCAAAAATGATAAACAAACAAACTTTAATTTATTTTTATTTTATTATTTTTTAATTTATTTTTTATTACCCCATAATGCTAAATTAATTTCAGGTGTACAATTTAGTGATTTGGCAACCTTATAATTGTGCTATATCACCACAAGCGTAGCTACCATCTGGGATAGCATCTCATTTTTGTGTAAAAGTAACATGTTAATGTTTGTCCAGAGAGCCAAGATTTTTCTCAGGATAAAAAAATGGAGTTTCTTGTAATATATGGACTCCAACTTCAGAAGATGCCTTTGTTAATTTTATGCTGAAAACATTTAACAAGTGTCACTCCATGTCCAGAACAGCCACTAAAGACTTGTTAAACAGCATTGATTTTTTAAAAAATTTTAAGGAATATAATTTCAAAGCAAACCCACAAAATAAACGGTTGCTAAAGTGTTCCCTTGGTATCACATGAATTGATTTGCCATCTAGGTGTTGGCTGGAAGGTTACTTAAACATTAAAGGTGATCTGGCAAATGACGATACATGTCAAATAGCTAAAACTATTTGACATTCTCACTAGTACTAATTGATAGAAGACCCAGTTGTCTACTCTACTTACGCCTCCATTTATTCCTCCATAATTGTGTTCCTACCCTACAAGAGAACTTAGTCAAGTATTTTTAAAATAGTAGAATTGTTGTGTATTTTCGACCAGAAATTCATGGATGAATATATCTGTCGCACAGAAAATTCTCGGGTCACTGCAATTATCTAATATCACTGATGAATACTGTGAGGTAGCTACAGGTCAACCCCCCCGAAAAAAAAACACACAAAAACAACAACAACAACAACAAAAAAAACCCAGAAAACTAAACAAACAAACAAAAAAACTCTGATCTTAAAATTAAGAGTTATACTTCATACTTCATTTATCACCACAAACTCCCAAGTGACCTGGTGGCCATGAGCTCAAAAGTTTCTTCCAGTTTTAAGACTCCTTCCGAATGCTTATTCATTGTTGCTGCCAGGGAAGTATTGGAAGAAAGTGATATTTTGCTTCATTAGCGAGAGCAGCATAATATTTTTGCCTCTACTTTTTTTCACACTGACCTCAGCATGGTATTCTGTTAACTCAGCAGACTACTCTTGCTCCAGTGCTTAGTCTGTGAAAATGCATTCTGTCTGAATTACCAAAGAGACAGAAGAACTAGGGGTGCGTTTTCCATTTACCTTGGTAACTCCAAATGGGCTTCATCATTCAGTGCCACAGACTTCGGACTATTCTCATGACAACTCAATTTTGGGGGCTACTTTTCTTCCTTCAGTAAGTTTGTCTGCAAAGATGCCTTTTTTCCTCTGTCCATCATAACTGTTTCTTACTCATCATTGAGGCAGGGATTTCTTTGATCTAAAGGGAAGTGATCTGAGAGAAGAGAAACACAGTATTGGACTCAAGCCATGTTCATGTGCCTGGAAACCGAAGGAGGAATTAATTTGCTTAGGCAAGGTCCACTTGGGTTTTAGGTCTTGAAAACACTTTTCAAAATTAATCAGGGGTGAACATTTTAGACATTGCCTAAAACAAAACTTCACAAGACATTTAAGATGATATGGAAATAATGGGTTCCTGTGCTGCGTGAACATTTATGTCACCTCATTTGTTTGAAAACGAGACCACACAAGAACTTGATTAACTTATGATAAACAATATTTGCATAGAGTATATACATTAAGAAATGTGAAATGAGTGGACATGATGTTTTCCTAGTGTGTGCATAATTATGGGAAAAATTCATGCAGACTTGAAGCTACCTTCAAATCAATTTCGTAGCCATTTGTTTACCTTCTTACTTATAGGAATATGATGTCTTATTTAAAATTAAAAAAAATATACTGATTAATAATGCCAATTAATAACACACATTACCCAGGCAAGATGAAATTGTGGGGGGAGGGGTGGTGCCTGGGAGGCTCAGCTGGTTAAGCAACCAACGCTTGGTTACTGCTCAGGTCATGACCTCATGGTTTCCTGAGTTTGAGCCTCACAGTGGGCTCGGCACTCACAGCATGAGCCTACTTGGGATTCTCTCTCTCTGTCTTCCTCTCCCACTCACACTGTCTCCATCTCTCTCAGAATAACTAAATAAACTTTTACAAAAAGGATGAAATGAGCAGGGCTTTGCCAGCCAGTCCTTCTAGAGGCAGGTGAAGAAAGTTTCCTAGCCGGTGTTACATTCTACAGGCTACATCCGGTGGGCACCATGCTTTAAGATGGCAAGATGCTGCATATTGTGTTAGCGTTTAGACAGGTGTTGGAGGAATGAAAAAAGACAGTAAGCCCAAACACTGCTTTATTGTTTCCTGTGAAGAAATACATTTCATATAATAATGATAGAAATGATGAATTCATTCCCGATACTGAGTTTTGTGCAAAGTAATGAGCTTTCTAATTAAAAAAGTGTTAGGAGGTGGGATAAACACAGAGCCACATTATCGTAGAGGTGATTCAGACATCTGCTAAGTGACCTCTGCAGGCTCTTCCATCACAGACTTCTATGACTTTGGGAAACTTTTCAATAAAAAAGAACTGCTATTTATCAAATACCATTGATCTGCCAGGAAGCTCTGCTAAGAACATTAAGTAGATTCATTAATTCATATTATATCTATACAGAGTGGGGAGTCTTGTTTTCTCCAGCCAAGGCTGACTTTGGTGTTATATCTGAGTCACAAAGCCAGTAAATGGTGAAGCCAAGAATAAGATGCAGGCAATCTAACCAAGAGTCCAGTGCCTTCCACACAGTCTGCATACTCTTTCAAGCCATTTCTAGCCTCTGATTTCATGGCAATTGAACAATCTGTTCAATTTCATACAGAGACAGAAAAGCCTCTAAAAGCGATTGTTTAGCAATTCCATAAATTTGCATCCTTTTTATAGCTACCATTTTAAGTTTCTATCTAATAATTTTTCTGCTCACTTATCACCTATTAATGAATGAGAACTTTATGATACTTTAGTTGACAAAGTGTTTCCATTGGTAATATCGTTTCACTGAGTTTTTACAGAAACCCTAAGAAGTAGCCAGAATAGATATTGTTATGGTAGAAATATACATGGGCGTTAAAAAGTTTAATGTTAGTCCAGGATCATAAAGCAATGGAGTTAGTGCCTGAAACCATATTTTCTGATCACATTTGCCAAGAAGCCTCTTCCTGGCCATGACACTTGCCAATTAAAGGATTAATTGGGAAAATAAAGTCTTATTATTTCATATGTTTGATTTTCTAGAGCACCAGTTGAAAGAACAATACAGTCTGGATCACTTCTTGTTTTATAAATAGTTTTATTGAGACTCAGTCACATTCATGCACTTACATATATTCTATGGCTGCTTCTCCACCACCACATAAGGTTGAGTAAATGCAACAAAGACTTTATGGCCTGCACACCTAAAATATTTACTATGTGGCCCTTTGGAGAAAAAGTTAGCCAATCTGTATGCTAGAACAAATAGCTAACACTTTGAAAAATAAACCCTGCTCTGCATTATTGGTTTGGTGTGGATAAAAACAAGACTATCTCTGTTCTATCTAAAGAAACTCTCAGGTGTTTTTTGCATCAGGTGTTTGAAGACTTGAATTGCTTGATCTCTACTTCCCATTACTTAAAGCCATAGTATCATTCGAAATCTTTATCAACATAACTTTTCATTAAAAATTTCCCACAAACCGTTTTATTCTTGTTTCACTTTAGTAAAGGCTTTTTTGTGTTTTACCTCTTAGCTTCTTCTAATTTCACTACTCAAAGTGTCCTAAGAAATTACATGTTTTATTGAATTGTCCCCTGACTTACATCTGAGAATTAGACAAATATACTGCATTTTCTCTTTTTTCTGAAGACTTATCCAGCATCTTTGGAGAACAATATTGCTTCCTGCCTAAACCTAGCCTTTGTTTTTCTCAAAGCTGTAATTAACTGACAGTATTTTCAGTTCCATAAACCCTAATTTGCCACCCCATTTTACTGTAGCCTGTTAATCACAACCTACCAAAAATTGCAAAAGCCATGCTCTCAATCACTGAAAAATCTTTGATGTGTGATTTGCAGTTCAGAGAGAGGATCAAACACTGGAAGCCTCTTTAGAAAAGGAAAGTAACTCCTTGATAATTCAAAGGGGGTGGGATCAGAAGGTACATTCTCCTATTTCTGGGCCTCAGATTTCAGGAATTTAACAGGGGTATGTACATATACACCTGAGCTCTACCTAAGTCATTAGTAATTTTGAAGAACAGACCCATCTGTGCATACCGGAAAACAGTGTGCTAAAAAGTAACTACATAAATGGCACAAGAGAAAAGTGCAGGTATTGTAAAAATCCTTTCATCTTTGAAATCCATTTTGGTGATGATATTCTGTAATTTTCATTTACTTCCATAATTATGTTCTTCCTCCTCAATAGACATTATGCTACTCCCTGGAACTACAATCGTGATTAGACACTATCTTTACTCTCAGAGCCAATTTTTTCTTGGCTTTGAAATAGAATGGCCTCATTTTTTCTGGAATAATATTGGTCGTCGCATGCTGAACAGAAACTTGATTGGCAGGAATACATATTGAGAGAGGCTGAGTGAGGAAGAGAGATAAAGACAAGGATGGAAGGAGGGAATGAAAGAAAGAGGGGAGAATGGAAGGAAGGAAGGCAAGCAGGCTCTGAAAATAGTTGTGTAGTATTGGCGGAACACTTCTGATGCTTTTAATAATTCAAGAGTGATTTTCTCATGGTTTTATTATAACATACACATAATGGTGGGATTATGTCAATTAATTCCCATTATAGAATAGTCTTCCATTTAAATGCACTTTTCATTTTTAAAATTTTTTTTAAGTTCATTCATTTCTTTTGAGAGAGAGAGCACAAACAAGGGGTGAAAAGAGAGAGAGGGAGAGAGAAAATCTCAAGCAAGCTCCCCACTGTCAGCATAGAGCCCTGCCAGGGGCTCAATCGTGTGAACTGTGAGACCACAGCCTGAGCTGAAATCAAGAGCAGGATGCTGAACCCACTGAGCCACCCAAGTGCCCCATAAATACACTTTTTAGTCACAGTGTACATTTACAGTGATTTGTGCGTAACTTCTACCTCTTCTCAAATTGTCAAAAGATATCACCTGCCTTAATGCAGACAATTGCTGGGCTTAAGATCATAGGTACACATTATGGAAACTTTGACTTGGAGGTTAATTTCCAGAAGTTTATCTTTGTTCACTTGTATAGTAATTTTTGCATGTTGAACACTTAAACAGCTTTGATTTTTTTTTTTTTTAAACATCGCCTCATACTTCGCAGAGTGATTCTCTCCTACATTAACAGTAAGTCATCAGGGATGATTCTTTGCTCTTCCTCATGACACCATAACTTCTGATTCAAAGTCATGGATTTTACACTTCAAAAAAAAGATTTTATTTTTAAAAAATTTTTAAGGTTTATTCATTTTTCAGAGACAGAGTGTGAGCAGGGGAGGGGCAGAGAGAGAGGGAGACAGAGAATCCAAAGCAGGCTCCAGGCTCTAAGCTGTCAGCGCAGAGTCCGACATGAGGCTGGAACTCACGGACTGCAAGATCATGACCTGAAATGAAGTCATAAACTTAACCAAATGAGCCACCCAGGTGCCCCTAAAAAATACATTTTAAATGATAATAGGAGTAATTGCTAAAGTAACATTGATCGAACTTACTCACAGAAGGGATGAGGCAGGTAAATCTTCAGTCAACAGTGTTCGAAGGGCAGCAGTTTTGTTTCCTGACAGACAGAGTGGAGTGATCAGGTAGTAGTGGGTGAAGGGTTCACAGTGCACCAGAAATTCTGTGATTGTTGATGTGCTGATTTAATTTGGAGAGCGCTGTAGTACAGCTGAACGTCTGGGCAATACATTCACATGTGGCCTCAGGGGGTCACGCTTTTGTTTATGTCACTTTGATTTAGTTCCTATCACATTACTAATGCATTTTGTTCAAGACTACCCATCTAATATTTCTAGGCATGCTCCCTCAATAGGCATACCTGTGAGTCAGCTGAGTGAGAGCTGGAAAGATTCCTACATTACCCTGGCCCCTATGTATCACCTACATACTCACATGTATGTATACAACTAGCATTTTTTTGGACTGGCTCTGCCTAATGCATTATAACTTTTGGTATACCTAGTGTATGCAGTAACTTTTGGGAACCTCAGTGCCATTGGTCTGGCTTTATCTACTCTGACTATCTGGAGCCGTATGAACCAACATTCATTTGGAAAGAAGCCCTTCTCCCAAATCACTAACTCATGTAGGACATTTCTTGCCAGATTAGCACTCTCCTTACATCACAAGGAAGGAAAGACCATTGTTGTGCCACAAATGAATGAGCTGTTAGATGGTGAGTTAATTATTTTGCCCCTCTGAGCTAATTTTATCATATGGAAAATAAACTTGGACTAGATTTTCTCTAAGTTCTTTTTCATCTCTGAAAGTCCATGATTCTCCGAGTGTCTGTTTGCATTAGAATGGATGCACAACCAATCATCCAAAACCTTAGAATTTCTGTGGACCACGAATTCAGACAAGGCCCAAGGGTGGCTTGTTTCTACCTTATACTGTCTCAGACTCAGGAGGAAGACTAGAAGACTAGTTCTACTGGGCATCAAATGAGTTGGCCAGAAGACTAGAGACCAAAATCATCTAAAAGCTCTCTCATTCACATGTCTACTTCTTGGCTGGAAGAACTGAACAGCTAACATCTCAAGCAGTTGGGCTTTGCCACGTACATCTCTTAATTTCAATGTGTTTTTTTGTTTTTGTATTTGTTTTTTATCTCTCTGTTTCTCGAAGTGGCTTTTCCAGCCCGAGGTTTCTAGAGTAGCCAGACTTGTTGCGTAGTGGCTCAGGGTTACCAAAGCGTGTATCCCAGGAGCCGGAGGGAGGTTGTAATGTCTTTGTTGGCCTATCGTCAGACATGATTGCTTTTACTGTAAACATGGGCTAAAAATGATAAAAGATAAAAAAGCACTGGAGGCGTGTTTCTGTTGTGTTGTAAAGACCATGTGAAGTGATAGGTATTGGTGTGACCACCTCTGGAAAATATAGCATTATGTCATGCAAAAGTACCTTCTCAATGTTTAAGCTAGTATAGATAGAAGAAATAGTCCCCACCTCCTTGAATTCTTTCGTATTATAAACACACTGATATCTAATGATATGCTACCTACAAGTGACTCATTTGAACTGTAGGGGCACACAAATGACTAAGAATGTAAGGATGGAAAAACCATCTTCCAAGCAAATGATAAGCAAAGGAAAGAAGAGGTAGCTATACTTAAACATTTAGAAAGAGAGAGAATTTGGGGCCCCTGGGTGACTCAGTTAGTTGAACATCCGACTTTTGATATCAGCTCAGTTCTTTTTTTTTCTTAAATGTTTTTTTAAATTTATTTCTAGGAGAGAGAGAGAGACAGCGTGAGCAGGGGAGGGTCAGAGAGAGAGGGAGTCACAGACTGAAACAGGCTCCAGGCTCTGAGCTGGCAGTCAGCACAGAGCCCGACGCGGGGCTCGAACCCACGAACCGCGAGATCATGACCTAAGCGAAAGTCGGACGCTTAACCGACTAACCCACCCAGGCGCCCCGATATCAGCTCAGTTCTTGGCTTCACGGCTATTAGTTCAAGCCCCATGTTGGGCTCCATTTAAAAAATATTGTTTTAATTTATTTAGTTTTATTTTATTATTTTTTTAACATTTTATTTATTTCTGAGAGAGAAAGAGAGGCAGCGTGAGCAGAGGAAGATCAGAGAGAGAGAGAGAGAGGGAGACAAAGAATCTGAAGCAGGCCCCCGGCTTTGAGCTAGCTGTCAGCACAGAGCCCAACGCGGGGCTCGAACCCACGAACCTTGAGATCATGACCTGAGCTGAAGTCGGACAGTTAATTGACTGAGCCACCCAGGCGCCCCTTAAAAATATTGTTTTTAAAGAAAGATAATTTAAGCTAAAAATGGCCACAAGGGATAAAGAACGTCAATATATAATGGTAAAGGAATTGATTTATCAAAGAGATATAACAATTTTAAATATTTATGCACCCAACACTAGAGAACCTAAATATATAACGTAAATACTGATAGAATAAAAAGGTGAGGGGTGCCTGGGTGGCTCAGTCGGTCAAGCTGACTTCAGCTCAGGTCATGATCTCTACACTTGTGAGTTCAAGCCCTGTGTCAGGCTCTGTGCTGACAGCTCAGAGCCTGGAGTCAGCTTCTGATTCTGTGTCTCCCTCTCTGTCCCTCAGCTGCTCATGCTCTGTCTCTTTCTCTCAAAATAAATAAACTTAAAAAAAAAGAACTAAAAGAACTATATAATAATAGGTAGGGGTTTAATACCCTATCTCAACAATGGATAGATTATCCAGACCGAGAACCACTAAGAAAACAACAGATTTGAAAGGTTGTATCACTGCACTGAGATCAACAAGAAGATCTATAAGCCTGGCCAGGGCTATCTCATCAAGGATGGCAAACTGATCAAGAACAATGCTTTCACTGATTATGATCTGTCTCACAAGAGCATCAAACCTCTGATGGCTTTGTCCACTATGGTGAAATGATCAATGAACTTGTCATACTGAAAAGCTGTGTGGTGGGAACCAAGAAGTGAGTGCTTACTCTCTGCAAGTCCTTGGCAGGCTCTGGAGAAGATTGACCTTAAGTTCATTGACACCACCTCCAAGTTTGGTCATGGCCAATTCCAGATGTGGAGGAGAAAAAAGCATTTGTGGGACTACTTAAGAAAAATGAAATTGCAAAGGAAGAAGAAGCTTAATGTCAGGAGCAGATTGCACTGATGGGATCTCAATAAAAATTATTTACCAGTGGAAAAAATAAAAAGAAAACAACAGATTTGAAAAAGAAAACAACCATTGACCAAATGGTCCTAGCAAACATATACAGAACATTCCATCTAACAGCAGCAGAGCACATTCTTCTCAAGAGCACATGCAACATTTTCTAGGGCAGATCATATGTTAGGCCATAAAACAAGTTGCAGCATGGTCAAGAATATGGAAATTATGTCAAGTATCTTTTCTGACTGTAACAGTATGAAACTGGAAATCAATGAAAACAGGAAAGATGAAAAAATTAAAAATAAAAATAAAAAATGTATGGGATACAGCAAAAACAGTTCTGAGAGGCCAGTTTATAGCTATAAATAACTGCATCAAGAAAAAAAGAAAGATTTCAAATAAACATCCGAACGTACATCTCAAGGAACTAGAAAAAGAAGAACAAACCAAGCCCAAAGATAGCAGAAGGAAGGACATAATAAAGATTAGAGAAGTAGTAAATGAAGTGGAAAATAATAAAGCAATAGAAACAATTAACAAAACTGAGAGTTGGTTCTTTTGAAAGATAAACCAAATTGACAAATATTTAGGTAGACTAACCAAGAAAAAAAGGGAGGAGTCAAATAAATAAAAATAGAAGTGAAAGATGAGCCATCACACCTGATATCACAGAAATACAAAAGATGATAAGACACTACTATGAACAAGTTTAAACCAATGAATTGAGCAACCTTGGAGAAGTGGATAAAAACTGAAACATATGACCTGGAACTATAAAACGGATAGAAGAAAACATAGGGGAAAAGATTCTTGCCATTTCTCTTGCAAATGATTTTTTGGATCTGACATGCAAAGCACAAGAAAAAAAGCAAAAATAAATAAGTGGGACTATGTCAAACTAAGAAGCTTCTGCAAAACAAAATAAATGATCAACAAAATGAAAAGGCAACCTACAAAATAAGAGAAAATCTTTTAAAATCACATCTGATAAGAGGTTAATAACTGAAATATATCAGGAACTCATACAATAATTCAATAGCCAAAAATAAAGAAAGAAAACAGTGGCAAATAATTTAGTTAAAAAACGGGCAAAGGACCTAAATAGACATTTATCAAAAGAATACATACAAGTGGCCATCAAATATGTGCAAAGGTGCTCAGTATCACTAATCATGAGGGAAAATCAAAACAACAATGAGAAATTAACATACACCTGTCAAAATGGGGCTGTAATAGAATAGACAAGACATTGCAAGTGTTAGTGAGAGAGGGGAGAAAGGGGTACCTATGTGCTCTGTTGGTTGGAATGTAAACGACAGTCATTATGAAAACAGTATGGAGGTTCCTCAAAAACGTAAACATGGAACCATCCTATGACCCAACAATCCCACTCTGGGTGTATATCTGAAGGAAATGAAATCAGTGCCTGAAGAAATACCTGCATCATATTCATTGCAGCAATATTTACAATCGTCAAGACATAGAAATAATCTGAGTGTCCATTGACAAGTGAATGGATAAAGAAAATCTCTCTATATATATATATAGACATATAGTACATATGTATACATACACATTGTGTGCATACAATACATACAAACACATACACAGACAATGGAATATTGTTCAGCCAAAAAGAAAAAAAGGAAATTTTGCCATTTGCAGCAATATAGATGAAACTCGAGGGCATTATGTTAAGTGAGATAAGTCAGACAAAGACCAAGACTGTATGCTGTCACTTATATATAGAATCAACAATAACAAATTATAGAAACAGGATAGATTGGTTCTATAGGTGGGTAGTTGGAGGAAATGAGTTGAGGTAATCAAAGAATACAAACTTGTAGTTATAAGAGGAATAAGTTCTCAGGATAATGTACAGCATGGGGAACATGGGTAATAATGCCTGATTAGATCATTGGAAGTTGCTAATCTCTTCTGGAAATACCCTCACAGACACTTCCAGAAATAATGTTGAACTAGGTATCAGGGATCAGTCTAGTGGAGCATAAAATTAACCATCACACTACTGTTGAAATTTTTTTGGCTGCTTAGCATATGAAATCTTTTCCTATAATTAGGGAATTTATTAGCACTTTTATTCTTTTAGAAGCTAAAAAAGAGAAATAATACTCCAGCTAGTACATGGGAGTCTGGCTGAAGCTTGGCCAGTCCCTTGCTCTTGGTCCCAATTGGGACGAGAAGTGGGGCAGTTTACAACTCATTTCATACTGGTGGCACTCAGTATTAAGTGTCAACAGTACAAGTCACAGCTGACTAATGTGACAATGACAGTAGCACCCAATCAATCTTCCTATCCTCTGGCCCGGAGTGAATCCAGCCACTTAGCTTCTTTTGGCTTCTCTATGTTTTACAAGCTTAAATTGGTGGAACTCTTTCCATCTGGTTCTGTAAGTTACTCAGTATCCATGCAGTAAATTTCTTTTCTGTTTGTTTGCCAAAATCCCTTTCAGTTGTTATAAACAAGAGTTCCAACGGTTATAGTAGTTAAACATTAAGAAATTATTTTGAATACATTTAATAAATGTCAATAGAGCACTTAAATTTTTTTATTATGTTTTATTTTGGGGGAGAGGAGAGAGGGTCAGAGAGAGAGGGAGACACAGAATCCGAAGCAGGCTCCAGGCTCTGAGCTGTCAGCAGAGAGCCCAACGTGGGCCGAACCCATGAACTGTGAGATCATGACCTGAGCTGAAGTTTGACATTTAACCAACTGAGCCACCCAGTCGCCCCATAATAGAGCACTTTCTGTATACTAGGTATGAACTCAAATCAGAATATTCCTGAAACAAGGTGGCTTCAGGAGTCCCACATCATTTTCTCACTCACCTCTCTCTCCAACCCAGCTGCCTCTTTTAAAAGACAAATTCTGGGGCCTCTAGACTGGCTGGGCTTAAGCAATATAGAGCATGGACGGAAACCTACTCAGAACACAGAAATGATTTCTTAACACTAAAAATTGTTGATTCAAAACTAAAGATTTCAAGAGACAGGCTGAGTGCAAGATGGTCACCATAGAGATTCAAATTTGTAGTCCAGGAGTTAGAACAACAGAAATATCTCAAACTGCTAATTTCAGAAAATAAAAGCATTCAAGACTAAGAAGACAGACACAGGAAATCTAACAGAAGAATGACCACCTCCTGAAGAAGAAAAAGGAATGTAAAGTAAATGAAGAAAGTGATTATTAAATAATTTAAAAGGAGGGGCGCCTGGGTGGCTTAGTCGGTTAAGCGTCCGACTTTCGCTTGGGTCACGATCTCGCGGTTCGTGGGTTCGAGCCCCGCGTTGGGCTCTGTGCTGACAGCCAGCTCAGAGCCTGGAGCCTATTTCAGAGTCTGTGTCTCCCTCTCTCTCTGACTGTCCCCTGCTCATGCTGTCTCTCTCTCTCTCTCCTAGAAATAAAAATATTAAAAAAAAATTTTAAATAAATAATTTAAAAGGAAATGCTTACCCAAACTTAAAAAAGTTTTGAGTCTGCAGATTACAAGAGTTTACCCATTACTGGAAAGATGAATGAAAGGTGTTCACCCAGTTATTGGAAAGATGAATGAAAGGCGAAATGGCATGTGGACTTAATTCTTCCATTAAAAAAATGGACTGAAAAGAAAAGGAAAACACAAAAGAACAGGGAATGTCCAAGGTCCATCGAGGAAAAATGTTCCAGTTTTGTGCTTCTTAGTGATAAAAGCTGAAGTTTAAAGGAGCGACACACTTACAACTGGAATCGATGTAGGAAAAGAATGCTCTCCCATATCGCTGATGACATCTTAATTGGTCCAAGCTGTCTGGATAGGAAACCAAAATATTTGTTAAAGTTTAAATTACATGCATGCCCTTCAACTCAGAAAACCCACTTTTGGTATGAACCCATAAGAGAAACTGAAGATGAGGATCTTTAAAAAAAAATTTTAACGTTTTTTTTTAACGTTTTTATTTATTATTAATAGAGCATGAGCATGGGAGGGGTAGAGAGAGAGGGAGACACAGAATCAGAAGCAGGCTCCAGACTCTGAGCTGTCAGCACAGAGCAAGATGGGGGTCTCAAACTCACAGGCTGTGAGATCATGACCTGAGCTGAAGTTGGACACTTAACCAACTGAGCCACTCTGGTGCTCCATGAATCTATCTATGGGGTTCTTTATAGTGGCAACAACAGAAATAAAAAACCAACAAACCTAGAAGTAAAGTGATTCTCATTAACAAGAGAACAGTTGGAGGGGCACCTGGGTAGCTCAGTCAGTTGAGTGACCAATTCTTTTTCTTTTATTTTTAAATAGTTTATTGTCAAGTTGCTTTCCATATAACACCCAGTGCTCATACCCACAAGTGCCCTCCTCCATGCCCATCACCTCCCTTCCCCTCCCTCCCCACCATCATCAGCCCTCAGTTTGTTCTCGGCATTCAAGAGTCTCTCATGATTTGCCTCCCTCCCTCTCCCCGACTCTTTTCCCCTTTCTTCTCCCCCACGGTCCTCCCTTAAGTTCCTCCTAATCCTCCTATACTTGTAAACATATGGTATCTGTCCTTCTCTGCCAGACTTATTTCGCTCAGCATAACACCCTCAAGTTCCATCCATGTTGCTACACATGGCCAGATTTCATTCTTTCTCATTGCCATGTAGTATTCCATCGTATAGATAAAGCACCTCTTCTTGATCCATTTGTCCATTGATAGACACTTAGGCTCTTTCCATGTTTTGGCTATTGTCGAGAGTGCTGCTATGAACGTTGGTATCCATGTGCCCCTATGCATCAGCACTCCTGTATCCCTTGGGTAAATTCCTAGCAGTGCTATTGCTGGGTCATAGGGGAGTTCTATTGTTAATTTTTTGAGGAACCTCCACACTGTTTCCCAGAGGGGCTGCACCAGTTTACATTCCCACCAACAGGGTAGGAGGGTGCCCGTTTCTCCACATCCTCACCAGCATCTAGAGTCCTCTGATTTACTCATTTTAGCCACACTGACCAGTATGAGGTGGTATCTCGGTGTGGTTTTGATTTGTATTTCCCTGATGAGGAGGGATGCTGAGCATCGTTTCATGTGTCTGTTGGCCATCTGGATGTCCTCTTTGGAGAAGTGTCTGTTCATATCTTCTGCCCATTTCTTCACTGGAGTATTTGTTTTTTGGGTGTGGAGTTTGGTGAGTTCCTTATAGGTTTTGGATACTAACCCTTTATCTGATATGTCATTTGCAACTATCTTCTCCCATTCCATCGGCTGCCTATTAGTTTTATGGATTGTTTCCTTTGCTATGCAGAAGCTTTTAACCTTTATGAGGTCCCAATAGTTCATTTTTGCTCTTGATTCCCTTGCCTTTGGGGATGTGTCAAGTAAGAAATTGCTGCGGTTGAGGTCAAGGAGGTTGTTTCCTGCTTTCTCCTCTAGGGCTTTGATGGTTTCCTGTCTCACATTCAAGCCCTTTACCCATTTTGAGTTTATTTTTGTGCATGGTGTGAGAAAATGACCTAGTTTAATTCTCCTGCATGTTGCTGTCCAGTTCTCCCAGCACCATCTGTTACAGAGGCTGTCTTTTTTCCATTGGATACTCTTTCCTGTTTGTCAAAGATTAGTTGGCTGTACATTTGTGGGTCCAGTTCTGAGTTCTCTATTCTATTCCATTGGTCTCTGTGTCTGTTTTTGTGTCAATACCATACAGTCTTGATGATTACAGGTTTGTAGTAAAGGCTAAAGTCTTGGATGGTGATGCCTCCCATTTTGGTTTTCTTCTTTGGTCTTTTGTGGTTCCATACAAATTTTAAGATAGTTTGTTCTAGTTTTGAGAAGAATGCTGGTGCAATTTTGATTGGGATTGCATTGAATGTGTAGACTGCTTTGGGTAGTAATGACATTTTAACTATATTTATTCTTCCAATCCATGAGCATGGAATGTTTTTCCATTTCTTTGTGTCTTCTTCAATTTCCTTCATAAGTTTTCTATAGTTTTCATCATACAGATCTCTTATATCTTTGGTTAGGTTTATTCCTAGGTATTTTATGGTTTTTGTGCAATTGTGAATGGGATCAGTTTCTTGATTTCTCTTTCTGTTGCTTCATTGTTGGTGTATAAAAATGCAACCGATTTCTGTACGTTGATTTTGTACCCTGCAACTTGGCTGAATTCTTGGATCAGTTCTAGTAGGCTTCTGGTGGAGTCTGTCGGGTTTTCTATGTAGAGTATCATGTCATCTGTGAAGAGTGAAAGTTTGACTTCCTCTTTGCCAATTCTGATGCCTTTGATTTCCTTTTGGTGTCTGATGGCTGATGCCAGGACTTCCAGCACTATGTTAAACAACAGTGGTGAGAGTGGACATCCCTGTCGTGTTCCTGATCTCAGGTGGAAAGCTCTGTTTTTCCCTGTTGAGGATGATGTTAGCTGAGGGCTTCTCATAGATGGCTTTTATGATGTTTAAGTAAGTTCCTTTGAGTGACCAATTCTTGATTTAGCCTCGGGTCATTATCTCACCGTGGTAAGATCGACCCCCGTGTCGGGTTCACGCTGACTGTGGTGCATGCTTAAGATTCTCTCTTTCCCTCTCCTTCTCATCTCTCCTGCTCATATGCTCCCACTCTCTCTCTCTCTGTCTCTTAGAAAAAAAAAGGGGGGAACAGTTGAATAAATTATGCTATACTGGCCCACAGAATAGAATGCAGTTAATATAAAGAAGGCACTTGAGCCATATCACTACTCTTGGAGGGATTACCAAAATGCATTGATGAATGGGAGAAGTCAAGTATAAAGAAAGATGTATAATATGATCTCAGTTTTCTAAAGGAATGTCCAAATCCCCCATGTATACACATATGTACACACACAAACACATGCACACACATGAATATATATATCAAGTCCTTACCACAGATTGGAGTGTGGGAGGAATAGGAACTTCACATAGAAATAACAGGTCAAGGAGTAGAGCAAATTAAGTAAAAAGGAAAGAAATAAAATAAAGACTGCACTTTCCCTCAGAAGTTCCCCCAAACCCATTCTCACATCTCGTGGATGGAAACTCCAACGTGCATTATGATCCCATTTATTGAAAACCGTAGTGTGTGGGAGCAAAATTAGAACAAATATATATAGTTAGATAAATGGCTGTCCATGTGAAAGGCATATTGTAATATACATAGTAAAATTATATTATTACAAAACAAATAAAATCCTTGTATCTGTGTGTACATACATGTATATGTTGGTCGTAGAACTATATACCTATGTACATACAGATGGGTTTGGAGAGAGATATAGAAGGATATCCATTACCCTGCAAAAATTTATTACCACAGTGGTATGAGTATTGGAGGGGGGAGGTGGTGAGAGGGATAGGGTTGATCTGTTTTGTCTTTACCTATTTTTTTGTTTCACTTATTCTAATGACTATATTATTTATAAAATACAAATAAGTACATTTTTACAACAAATTAAATAAAGGTAGATAAGCCACGTCTACAGTCACTCTGTGGAGATAGGGAAGGTTTACATTCTCTCAGCCCCACCTCAGGGTGATATGCTAGCACCAAAGATACCTATGAAGGAAGGTGGAATCACAGGGGAGGGAAGAGTTATTTCAGGTCAGAAAAGCTGGTGGGAAAAAGCTAAACGTGCAAAATAGGTTTCCAAGAAGATGTGATTATGGTTTTCAACTGTAGCATGAAAAATAGAAGAACATTAGTTGGATGAAAAAGCTAGGGAAGAGAATTCTAGGCAGGTGCAGAAACGTGATCAAAGTCAAATATGTGTAATCATCAACGAGGTTTAACATTTACATTAAAGAAAGATCCTAGTGCATCTTTGAAAGAAAGGACTATAGGAGTTACATGATTTTAAGACCAGAGCTCAACCACTTTGTAGTTATTTGGCAATTAATTTAATAACAAATGAAACTCCAGGGGCACCCAGATGACTCAGTCAGTTAAGCGTCATACTTTGTCTCATTTCACGATCTCTCATTCTGTGAAGTTCAAGCCCTGCGTCGGGCTCTGTGGTGACAGCTCAGAGCCTGGAGCCTGCTTCCGATTCTGTCTCTCTCTCTCTCTCTCTCTCTCTCTCTCTCTCTGATCCTCCCCCACTTGCCCTCATTTCTCTCTCTCAAAAATAAATAAACATTAAAAATAATTTTAGTGAAACTCTATAATATTAAAATCCAAAAGAATAAAACACAAAACACCTGAGGTGAGAGGAAATGTTGGAAACTCTAAATAATAACAAAGATATTTTAAAGATAACTAAAGAAACTGGAACAGAAAATTATAAAGTGCTCAAAATAGTGTGTATCTACTTTAACCTGCTTTAGTTAAAGCTTTTAAAGTTTGCTGGGTCCCAAAAACAAGTGCAGACTTCCACCTTCTTATATATTTAACGACTCAAGGTGAAGTTTGTGACTATGCATGTATATTTGTAAATAATTCAAATGTAGCCTCTGAATATGGAGTCACAGTCTTTCTTTTGCCTTTTTATTTTTTTACATTTATTTATTTTTGAGAGACAGAAGAGACAGAGCACAAGTGGGACAGTGGCAGAGAGAGAGGGAGACACAGAATCTGAAGGAGGATCCAGGCTCCAAGCTGTCAGCACAGAGCCCGATGCAGGTCTCGAACTCACAAACTGCGAGATCATGACCTGTGCCAAAGTTGGACGTTTAACTGACTGAGCTACCCAGGTGCTCCCGGTCTTTCTTTTTTTTTAAGAACAAAAATATTTTTTCAAACAAGGCCTTACCTGTCCCCCAGTTTATAAATAGAGAAAACAGAAAAGTAGAAATGCTCAAATAGAGTCCTGGGGCCCTGACTAGAATCAAATTCAGTTACAGCTCTGAACCAGAGACCCTTGAAAACATGGCTGAATGACAGTCCATCTCTCTGATCACCTGTTTGTCCTGATGTCTAACCAGCTCAGCCCTCAAGAGGGCTTATCAGTCAGAAAGTCCAGATGATTTTAAGGGAGCACATAAGACCTCACCTTTCCCAGATTTTTAGCTCCACATGTGCAGCTCATATATAATTTTATACTTTGTAAATTGCTAGCCTGATATTGATCTTTTATCAATCACACTTCATTGTGTGATTTTAAGAATAGATATATTTTCTACTGTGATTGGGGGCACCCACCGATATTCCCAACAGGTATCAGTGAGTGTGTGGGATTCACATTACTTAGTTCTGCTCGCGTACAATATAAAAAGTAGATGCCCCTGCCATTTCAGTTATTTTACTCCTATGTGGAAAACAGAGAGGTAAAAGAGCCTTGTGTCCTGATGTCATCACACAACAAACAAAAACAGGGTCATTGAGTCTTTCAACATACATTGAGTGGTTTGGGCTTTTCCAGTGACATCCTTGGTGCTGAATTCTCAAATTAGGTGCAGGACAATCTTCGCTATGTTTTGCCATAAGGAGTAAACCCAGGGAAACAGGGGAGATGAATAAAGCCTAATAGGATAGTGCGTCAAAAACACACTTAAACGATCTCTGAAGTATTCCGTCTTCAGCTTGCTGGTGTTTAAATGAGTGCTAAAAACAATGGGTGAATTTTAAGAGATTATCTGCTCCAGTAAGTTTGTGCTCTAATGAGAATGTATCATGGAAGAATGGACGCTCCTGTTGCTCCAAACAGCTCAACGAGCCGAGAAATGTGTTCCCTGTCTTGCAGACACCAAAATGAGTGTGATTTGTCACCATCTGAGCAATTTGCAACCTAAAACTGCATGCTCATCACAGCCCCGGGCTCTCGCTGCTCTGGTCCCCACACAGTGCTGGGCTCTCTCTTCTCTCTGGAAGCTGAAGGGGAGCTTTGAATCTGCAAATTCAAACAGCTTGACTGTAGCTTGAAAGGAGACAGAAGGTAATGGGATAACCTTTTTAAAAGAACATAAACTTCAAAAAGGTCCAAATTACCATTTTGTAGAAATGATGAGACCCAAAGGAGAGGCCAAGAATGAGGGGTGGGGGAGGGGGAGGCCAAAAAGACACAGCGGTGGCTGATGATGAGGTTCGGTATGGACACTGGGATCACCCACCTTTGACGTTTCCGAGCACAGACGTATAGAATAAATGAACACAAGTATAGTCTAAACCACATTTTATTGTGAAATCACTTGGAGGCAAAAATCTGAGGGAAAAGATGGAGAAAATGATCAAGGACCACTTGGAGTTTCTCTGGCTCTTATTCAATTGTCTAATTATTAGAAAAGGTTAAGCACATCGCCTTCCTTCTTTCCAGGACTGCTACAGGTTTGGGTTTTGTTCCTGACCTCTAAGGGCATTTTTTTTTTCACAAAATATTTACTGTTTATTTATATTTGAGAGAGAGAGAGAGAGAGCACAAGCAGGGAAGGGGCAGAGAAAGATAAGAGACAGAATCTGAATCAGGCTCCAGGCTCTGAGCTGTCAGCACAGAGCCGGACGCAGGGCTTGAACCCACGAACTGTGAGATCATGACCTGAGCTGCAGTTGGATGTGTACCGACTAAGCCAACCAAGCACCCCATCTAAGGGCATATTTATTTATTTATTTATTTATTTTTAATATTTTTATTTATTTCTAGGAGAGAGAGAGAGACAGCGTGAGCAGGGGAGGGTCAGAGAGAGAGGGAGTCACAGACCGAAACAGGCTCCAGGCTCTGAGCTGGCAGTCAGCACAGAGCCCGACGCGGGGCTCGAACCCACGAACCACGAGATCATGACCTAAGCGAAAGTCGGACGCTTAACCGACTAAGCCACCCAGGCGCCCCGAAGGGCATATTTAAGTTCCACTGTGAAGTACGCCCTTCCAGTCTAAACCACAGGGTTTTCGTGAGATAAAAGATGCCACCTGAAACTTCACTCCACTCTTCCTTCACCCCTCCCACATGAATCGCTTCACCCAAAGTCTACACAAACTAGTCTCACTTCTCCGACCACTCTGTTCCCCATTTTGGTGGCTGACAGCTCTTCATTCCGCATGCTGTGGCGTCTGTTTCTCCCTGAAAGGCTTCTGGAACCTGAGGGAGGGAACTGTGTCTCTCGTACCCCCATGTACCCCAGTACCTTTCTGGGTTTAGAGGTGACCCATGATAAAAATTTTGTTGGGCACAGCCAAAGAGGCAACCTCTACAGCCTGAGGCTGGTTTGCTCAGGGCGGATCCATCCCGGGTGTCCCCTGAGGAAATAGCTTTGCCACAGGTCCAAAGGGTGCCCCTTCTTCAAATCAACATACTGCCTCTCTCCAGAAAACTGTCACAATAATCCTACAATTCTACCAAGACTAGAAAATAAATGGCGCCCCCTGGAGTTATAATGGCACAGGCTTCCACAGCCATAAGAAGCAGCCTTAGGTCCAGAGTCAGAAAACCAAAGCCTGGGCATAAAGGGGGAGGGAGGGAGACCCAATGAAATACCTGAAAACTGATTGCTAGAATAGAATTCTCCTTTGACCCCATTTCTCTTAGCTGTTTACCCTCCTCTATACTTTCATTTGTAAATAAACTCTGACATTGATTAGGCTCCTCTCTTCAGCCTTCAGAACTCCATGGAAACTGCTCTTGTCAAGTGGATGAAGGACCATTAAGAGCCTTTTCCCTTCCTTATCTTTCTTGACCTCTTGGCAATGCAGATGCCTCCTTCCGTGAATAAGTGTCTGTGAAGGACTATGAAAGACTTGATTTCACCCTGCATTCGAGCTGTTAATCTAGGCTGTTCCTGTTAAATGAACACTAAATAGACACGAGATGGTTGGGTCAGAGCTAAAGGACTTTGTTACTCATCACGCAGCAGTGGCCAGAGAGTCAGTGTGCTTCTGTCAGTCTCTCTTGCTTCTAAAAAACCACAGGGTGACACAGGTGGGTTTCAGGTATGTGCCATGTACCCTGTAAGTTCGTACCACAACCAAAGAATGAGGAGCTTGGAAAAGTCATTGCTTTTAGAGGAAGCCATAAATGAGCCTAGTCTTTTGCCAGATGGGAGGGGAGACAATGCCTCATTTTTTAAATTAACTTTTTATTTGATAAATTTAACATATTACAATTTATAAAGTTAAGGTGCATACTATGTTACTTTGATACACTTACATGTTGTAATATGGTTGCCATTGTAACAATAGTTATCAAATCATTATAACACAATATTATTGGCTTTCTTGTACTGTGCATTAGATCTCTGTGGCTTATTTACTACTTGTTATAAGTTTGTACCCTTAAATACCATTAATCTTATCCCCTCACCTTCATCCCCTGGTAAGCAGCATTTTACTCTTTCTTTATAGGTTTGACTTTTTAAGATTCCACATAAAAGTAATATCATACAGTACTTGTCTTTCTCTGTCTGGCTTAATCTCACTTCACTTCGCATAATGTGCTCGAGGCTCATCCATGCTGCAAATGACAGAATAGCTTCCTTTCGCATGGCTGAATAATATTCTGTCACACACACACACACACACACACACACACACACACACACACACCACATCTTTTTTACTCATTCATCTGTTGATGGGCATTTAGGTTGTTTCCATATCTTAGTTACTGTGGATACTGTGCAGTAAGTACGGGTGTACATATATCTTGTCAATATCCTGTTTTCATTTATTTTGGGTATATACTCAGAAGAGGAATTGCTGGGCTGTGTGGTAGGTCTGTTCTTAATTTTTGAGGAAATTCCATATTGTTCTCCTAGTGGTTGGACTAGTTTACATTTCTACTGTGTATAATGGTTCCCTTTTCACCTCCTCCTTGACAGCACCCGTGGTCTCTTGTTTTGATGATTACCATTCTAACAGGTGTGAGGTGATAGCTCATTGTGGTTTTGATTTACAGTTCCTTGATGATTGATGATGTTGAGCAACCTTTAAAGTACCTATTGGTCATTATGCCATCCTCTTGGAAAAATGTCTATTTTGTCCTTCTGTGCATTTATTTTATTTTTGTGAGCGGGAGAGCATGCATACATTCAAGCAGTGGAGATGCAGAGAGAGAGGGGGATGGAGGATCTAAAGCAGGCTCTGTGCTGACACCAGAAAGCCTGTAGCAGGGATCGAACTCACAAACCGTGAGATCATGATCTGAGCTGAGTGCCAGATGTTCAACCAACTTAGCCTCCCAGGAGCCCCCCTCTTTTGCCCATTTTTAAATAGTTTATTGTCAAGCTGATTTCCATGACACCCAGTGCTCATTCCCACAATCTTTTGCCCATTTTTAATTGGAGTGTTTAGCTTTTGTTAAATTGTGTTAGTTGACTCTATATTTTGGATATTAACTCCTTCTCTCATATATGGTTTGTAAAAATTTTCTCCCATTCTGTAGGCTGCCATTTCATTTTAGCAATTGTTTCTTTGGCTGTGTAAAAGCTTTTGAGTTTGAAATAGCTGCATTTGTTGATTTTTGCTTCTGTTGTTTGTACTTTGGGCATCATATCCACAAAAATCATTGCCAAGGCCAATATCCCTGAGTTTCTTCCCTGTTTCTAAGGTTTTTATGGTACAAGGTCTTATATTTAAAGTCTTTGATACTTTTTGAATTAATTTTTTGTAAATTATGGGAGATAGAGGTCTGACTTTATTGTTCTACAAGTGCTTCTCCAGCGTTCCCAGAACCGTTTGTTGAAGAGATTATCCTTCCCCCATTGGGTATTCTTGTCTCCCTTGTCAAAAAATAGTTGGCTGCAGATACCAGGATTTAATTTGGGACTCTCCATTTAATTCTATTTGTCTATTTTTGTGCCAGCACCATACTGCTTTGGGTACTATGGCTTTGTAATATAGTTTGAAATCAAGAAGTGTAGAACCACAAAGACCCTGAAGAGCCAGAGAAATCCTGAGGGAAAAAATACCTCATCCTTTAAGACTGCTTTCTGTGAACATAACACTAAGAAAATGGCCCTGGTGAAGAGTGGTCAGAGCCTTGTGTTTTTGGCATACCCAACAAGAACGTACAATGGTCATTGGTGGATTGCCTCCACCAACATTGTCTTCCCTTAGTTTTTCAGCACCCCAGTTGGCTGATTTCTTGTCTACTCTGGCTATCTGTGTCTTGCTGGTTCTCTTACTCTTCCCCTGAGTTAGAGTTTAAAGAGTTCTGTATTGGTTCCTCCTTTTCTTCTTCTTCTCTTTCCCTTTATGACCTCATGCTTGAACAGATATCTTTATCGGGGAACACAAACTTCAATGCCTACAGGGTAAGGCAGGTAACGTAAATGAGTGACACACAGGAACAAAGCCAGCATCTGCCAGAAATAGAATCATCTGCCATTCATTTTTACTAAACGGAGACAAAAACACCTAATACAAACATGATTGACACTGAAAATAACACTTTAAGGGAAAAACTTTTAAACTATATATTTTAAGAATAGAAGCATCCCATTATTATAATTTTACATGGTAACTTAACAGAGCTTCATCTGAAACTAAAAATCTGGAACTTTTTCTTCTGCACAAGATGTCGATGACAGGTCTTAGTATTTCAATCGGAAATGTGTAATTCCAAGTTCAGCCATGAAGCCTCTGGCTGCGTGTGATATTTCCTTCCATTACTTTCCATAATGGAAAAACAACTGCTCCCAAACACAGGTACTACCAAGACTGATTAGATTCGTGCTTTCTATGTTTAATGAAGGTTATCTGGGAGAGAGAGGATTATGGTATCCCACTATTATCATATTTAGATTAGTTAAGATTCTGTATCTTGGTCGTCTCCATTGGCAGCTCTGCCTTCATAATTTAAATGTTAAGAGAGAGAAACTGATGGGGCGCCTGGGTGGCTCAGTCGGTTAAGTGTCCGGCTTTGGCTCAGGCCATGATCTCACCGTTTGTGGGTTCGAGCCCCGCATCGGGCTTTGTGCTGACAGCTCAGAGCCTGGACCTGTTTCAGATTCTGTGTCTCCCTCTCTCTCTGACCCTCTGCTGCTCAGGTTCTCTCTCTCTTTCAGAAATAAATAAAACATTTAAAAAAGAAAGAGAGAGAGAGAAACTGAGGAATGTTAATTAATTTTACTTACGGTTTTACATTGATCAAAGAAAGCTTTTTAGACATCAACCTTCAAAACCACAGTGTGGGCAATGTGGCATAGTTTCATTTGGGAAACTGAATTCGGCATATAAAAGTGGACTAGGTTATTTATTCCCAAATGACATCTCCAAGTACATAATTTTAGGATTATCAGACTAATGAAAATCATGCATTCTGATAACCATTGAGTGGTTAGATGAGTTGTATTGGCAACTAATGTGGCCAAATCTGTAAGGCAATGATAGATGCATGAAAAAGTCAGTGTTTTCAACATTTAAAATCTGTTTCAGCATTTTGTGATATGGAAGGCACCAGCACTGTGCAGTATTTCATGTTCATGCATCCAGCAATCTTACCTTGGCTCAGGCTTATAAGAGCATATGGAGTTCATGGAGTTAATTGATATGTTCGTAACATTGTCTAGTTTTTTTTAACCAAAAGACAAAACCAGTTCATAAAATACTACATGAAATAAAATTGTACATTCTTGGAAAATGTTGCCCCTCTATATCTTAGTGTCTTCATGAGTCTGGCTTTAATACCAACCACAGCAGCAACACCGCCTCCTCCAAATTTAGACCAGTTGACAATAAACTCTTTGATCTCTCTCAGTAAATGAGAGAAGTCACTTCCTGATATTATGCCATGAGGAGCACCATATCTGAAAGTTCTGGGTTAAATCAGAATTATCATAAGCACCAGGAACAAATACAATTAACTGGGTACTACATAGAAAGATGATAGATAGTAGGTAGATAGATATACAGGAAGGAAGGAAGGAAGGAAGGAAGGAAGGAAGGAAGGAAGGAAGGAAGGAAGGAAGGAAGGAAGGGAGGAAGGGAGGAAGGGAGGAAAGAAGGAAAGAAATTTGTATTTTTAGCAGGAAATTATATAGTAAAATTTCAGAAGTTGTTTCAACATGCCAAGCAACATTATTTCCAGCTAAAATTTTGTTTATAAAAGCTTGCTTCCGTTCAGAACACATGGTTACTGCAGCACTCAATAGACTTTATTTAATAAATCTGCCATCTGTAAAAAGCAATTGCCCAGACAATTTATTTTCCCTAACGCATAACTAATTCTGCAGGAGCATCACTTATTTTACTCACACCCAAAACAAATTATTTTAAAATTTCAGTCCTTTTTTACAGATCCCCAATTGTTTCATCACAAATCTTTTCTTTAAAAATGTTTTAATGTTTTACTTATTTCTGAGAGAGAGACAGACAGCATGAGCAGGAGAGGGTCAGGGAGAGGGGGAGATAGAGAATCTGAAACAGCCTCCAGGCTCTGAGCTAGCTGTCAGCACAGAGCTCGACATGGGGCTCAAACCCACTAACCATGAGACCATGACCTGAGCCGAAGTCAAATGCTTAACCAACTGAGCCACCCAGGCACCCCACAAATCTTTTCTTTATACCTGTGGAGTTCTCAATGATGGATTGTTTCATAATATTATTTAATGACTTTATTTCCTTTAACAATAGGTGTACTTTGTATGTTAAACATGTCGATCCAGTACCCACTTTTGCAGAAGAAAGGGCCTTCTAACAGTTTCTTAAAACTCACAATCCTGACATATGATTTTTCCATTTTTAATAAAGAGATGGGTACTAAGACATATTTTTCAACTATTAAAATAATTACCAAGGGGGCGCCTGGGTGGCTTAGTCGGTTAAGCGTCCGACTTTCGCTTAGGTCATGATCTCGCGGCTCGTGGGTTCGAGCCCCGCGTCGGGCTCTGTGCTGACTGCCAGCTCAGAGCCTGGAGCCTGTTTCAGTCTGTGACTCCCTCTCTCTCTGACCCTCCCCTGCTCACGCTGTCTCTCTCTCTCTCTCCTAGAAATAAATTAAAAGAAAAAAAAATTACCAGGGAACCTGGGTGGCTCAGTCGATTAAGTGTCCAGCTCTTGATTGTGGCTCAGGTCATGATCTCACCGTTGGTGAGATTGACTCCCACCTCAGGCTCTGTGCTGACATTGCAGACAGAGCCTGCTTGGGATTCTGTCTCCTGCTCTCTCTGCCCCTCCCCTGATTGCTCTCTATCTTTCCCTCCCAATAAATAAAAATAAACTTGAAAAAAATTACCATGCAGAAAACAACAATGACATTTGCCATTAGACCTCAGTGTCCAGGATGTAGTAGGAAGGGAAGGATTCGGGAGAAAAGAGGAGCACATGCTACTAGAAAAGGTCTGGGAAACTGTTGCCATATTGAAATGAAGCTTATTTTCCAAGAACTTTTTTATAAGAGGCTAGAAATCCAGATTTTTAAATAGGAACTTACCCAATTATTTAACCTTACCTTGATTTCACTTAAAACAGTATCCGTTCCACACATTTCCTAGGCTGCAAATTGGCTACTTTTGAACTGAGGGCCCCCAGTTACAATCTCTGAAAGGAATTGGATGCTGTTCATCATTCATTCCTCACCTTTGCGCAAGGTCTAATAAGGCCGCAGCCTAGATTCAGTCATTACCTGATCCATTTATTTTTCAAGGAAAACAAGTGTTTTTCTTTTTTTTTTTTAAGTGACCACAGCTAATGCTATATTTCAAGAAATTCCCTGGATATTCAAAGTATAAATACTTCAACCCAAGTGTGACAGCTATCGGGGAGCAAAAATTCTTATTTGAGTCTTTCCAAGTCATGGGTAAAATTGAGAATCCAACTAGTAGTAATAATAATGATGATGATGATGATAATCACAGCAGTAATAATGATAGATGATAGATGATAGATAGATAGATAGATGACAGATAATACAATAATAAAGGTAATGGACTTAAGCTCTCATCCCTAATTCTGCTACTCCTAAGCACCTACAGCCAACACAGCTCGCCTTGCCTGCTGTTATTATCTACATTATTATGTTGTCATGGAGGAAGTTTAATAGTAAGGAAAGAATATCCACACTTACTATATTTGAAGCACCATATGAAAACGGAGAATTTTAAGGGGCCCCAAATGTTGCCCAAATTGGCCCCAAATCTGGTGTGATTCATGGAGCTCCATCACTAGCCTCAACCTGTGCCCTACTATTAGAGATGAGGCCACTACTTTCCCCTCCTCTGGGCTGCTCTTGGTAGTGTCTCTTCTTCCCATGGTCTTTTCTAAATCACCCACCAGACTTAGAGTTCCTGAGTCTCTCACCCTTTCCCTGGGGACACTTCCGGCAAGCTCTGCCACCCATCTTCTCTCCTATTTCAGGCTCTTTGTGGATTTATCCAAACCACCAACTGAACCCAACATTAGATACCTCTTGGAGAGAAAAATCCTCTACTGCCATCATGCACTCAGCTGCATGTATATTAAAGCCCTGGAAGTAAACATCACACAGAGTGGTGCTTAGAATAAGTCATCTTTGCAATTAAAATCATTAGTTCAGCCTTTTCCAATCCCTGATAACAAGGTCTGAAGTTCTAGTTCTTCAAGATGAGTAAGTTCTAGAGATCTGCTAAACAACATAGGGCCTATAGTTAATAGTACTATCTTCTTAAGTGTTCTCACCACAATAAAAAGATAAAAGGAATCAAAATCACGAGTTCAGAGAAGTCCATCACTGGTAGATCTACACAAACCCAAGATATTATGAATATTTACATTTCCCTTCACCCCACTCCATGCCTCAACCATGCATTCTGCAGGAAGAAGCATTCCAAGGAATATCCTAGAATGTGAAACATCCCTTAGAGAATAGTTTAGACAGTATAGGTTCACCTCCACTGAAAGTAAATTGGAAGAAACATATAAATACAGGAAAATGTACCATGAGTAACAATCTTTCACACATTGTTAAAACTCCAAATTTGATAACAAACCTGTCTTTTAACCCAATTAACTTGAGAACTCCAGAATGGCTGTGAACATCTTGATATATGTGGATTAGCATTTCTCATTGGACGTACAACTTCCAAGTTCTCCTTGTACTCTGAAATCATTGCGGTGCCTCTGGTTCTACACTAAACTTCTTGGTGTCCAGCTCTTAATATAGCCAAGTAGAGCCAAGTATAGCCCCAAGTAGAAACGGGTAGCTGAACCAGACCATAGCAGATTCCTTCAAATATGATTGATCTACTATGAGGTCCTTATTTTGACAAGGACACACTGTCTCCATCAAAACAGACAAGTAGACTGGAATTTAATCGTCACTCTTATGTACAGTATTTTCCTGACTTTGCACGATTTATTTAACCTATTTAAGTCCCAGTTCTTCAACTTGAAAACAGAAATCACAATAACTGCATCACCAGGCGTCCGGAGGACCAACTGCACAGCACCTAGCACAGACTAACACAACCCGTAGACGTGGGGTAGACATTTTTATGTCCCTTGATGACTTTTAGCACAGTTTTAAACACTGTGGTTACATTTTCTTTGCCTCAGTTTCCTGGGGGATAATTGGAATAATTACCGCACAAGATTGCTATGAAGAGTAAGTAAAATAATGACACAAAGTGTTTTGAATAGTATCTGACTCAATAAATATTAGTCATTATCCTCATTCTCACTCAGCAATCATTTTAGAATCAAGCTTGTTAACGATTTAAATTAATGATTGGCAGCCCCTTCCTCCTGCTTTTATTAATCCTTCCCTTTTCATAAAATTCTAACTCGTCTGTAGTAAAGACTCATGTGTAAAACAAAAATATGGAGAAACTTGTATATATTTTTGGTGTTGTTTGTATGAAACATGATGGAGGAGGGGAGAAAGAGAATGTGAACATTCTTGGTGAAAATTATTTCCAAGTACTGGCTAACATCTTCTAGAACTAACTAGTCCCGGGAATTAGAGACAGCAGGCTATTATTGTTCATTGAAAATTAAAAGTTAACAAAGATCACCTTCTAAACATGGTTTCATATGGTACTCCTATGTGACTGCTAAAAAGCTGTTTTAGCAGCTAAACTAAAAGCTGTTTCGTTTTTAGGCTGTGTAGCTGACTATCTCTTTGCTGGTTACAAGAACCACAGAGAGAGCAAGCTGTGGACTGTGTGATTCAATAAAACTGTACATTTTAGTCATAACTTGGAAATTTTAACAGGACACAATCTGACAAGATATATGAGAAAGCTTGATAGACACCGACACACAATGTCAGAGCATTTCCTCCCCAACTAATATACAGACCTCAAATGATTCAGGGTGGAGTTTCTAAAGAAAAGGGTGTTTTTATTTTTATTTTTTTAAATATTTTTATTTATTTATTTCTAGGAGAGAGAGAGAGAGAGAGCAGGGGAGAGTCAGAGAGAGAGGGAGTCACAGACTCTGAAACAGGCTCCAGGCTCTGAGCTGGCAGTCAGCACAGAGCCCGACGCGGGGCTCGAACCCACGAACCGCGAGATCATGCCCTAAGCGAAAGTCGGACGGCCAATCGACTAAGCCACCCAGGCTCCCCGAAAAGGGTGTTTTTAATGTAGTAATGTTTCAAAGAAAAAAATCCTGCCTATCAGATTTTTAAAAATGTTTTATTAAAAATTTTTAACATTTATTTATTTCTGAGAGACACAGAGTGCGAGCAGAGAAGGGACAGAGAGAGGGAGACACAGAATCCCAAGCAAGCTCCAGGCTCAGAGCTGTCAGCACAGAGCCTGACACAGGGCTCAAACCCACATAACATGAGATCATGACCTGAGCCGAAGTCGGCACGTAACCAAATGAGCCACCCAGGCGCCCCTGCATACCAGGTCTTCAGAATGAATGTTTATGTTAATATTATTTCGCTCTTTTCCTCTCATTTGGTTACAGATTTGTCTCAGATCTGCTCATCTCTTGCTTCTGTATATGCAGATTTCTGCTGCCAAAATAATACATCCCACTTTTTGGTGTCCCTTTAAACCTGCTGAAAGGTTTTATTTTCCCATTTCCAAACAGTGATTCTTTCACCGTTGACGCAGTCAGGCAAAAACTTCAAGAGTATTCTTTTTACCTTATTTTACATTTTTATAGTTTAAACAATTTTTCACAGTTCTGGAGGGTGGAAAGCTGACCATTAAGGTCCAACAGGGTTCAGTTTCTGGTAAGGACCCCCTTCCTGGCTTGCAGATAGCCACTTCTTGCTGTGCCCTCACACAGTGGAAAGCCTCCTCTCTCTTCTTTTCCCCTCTTCTTTTTCGTTTTTTTAAATGTATACTTATATTCTTTTTTCTTCACACGAATCATAGAATTTTGTATACAATGGTTTGTGTTTTGCTTTCTACACTTAATATAACACGGAGTCCCTTTAATATTGGTACATACTGATCTCATGTCTTTTTAAAGTGCTAAAACTGAGTAGCATTGCACATGAATATAATATGATTTTATTTAAACAGCCTCCTGTTGATAGACAGTAGTTTCAAGTCTTACTGTATTTTTAAATGGAATTGTGAGTTATTTTAATTCCATTTTTGCAAATTTTTAATGATTTATAAAATATTTTTATCCATAATATTTTTTTCTAATCCAATACTAATAGGCATCATTTGTGGTTATAACAATACATCAGTGTGTGTGTGTGTGTGTGTGTGTGTGTGTGATAAGAACACTTAATATGTGCCTTCCTAGGAAATTTCAAGTGTATGCTACAATATTGCTAACTATATTCACATTACCATCCATTAGATCTGAAGAACTTTTTCATCTTTCATAACAGAAATCAATATCTCCTTTAATTCCCACTTCTGCCAACTCAAACCGCCATTCTACAATCTGGCTCTAGAGTTTGTCTGTTTTAGGTACCTCACATAACAAATCATGCAGTATTTGTCGTTCTGTGTCTCACATAGCACAATGTCATGCAAGTCTGCCCATGTTATCACAAATGACAAGATTCTCTTCTTTTTATGGCTGAATAATATTCCATCATATGTATGTATCACTTTTTTTTTTTAACCGTTCATCCATTGATGGGAGTTTAGGTTGTTTTTATATCTTGGCTATTATGAATAATGATGCAATGAACATAGGGGTGCAGGTATTCTTTGAGGTCCTGATTCTATTTCCATATATATTTACATCCCTGGAAGTGGGATCACTATATCATAAGGTGGTTCTATTTTTAACTTTTGAGGAAAACCTATACTGCTTCCATTAATGGCTGTTCCAATTTGCATTCCCACCAACAGTGTAAAAGGATTCCCTATTCTATATCTTTGCCAATACTTACCTTTTGTCTTTTTGATAAAAGCAGTTCTGGCAGGTATGAGGTAGTATCTCATTGTGGTTCTGGTTTGCATTTCTTTGATAATCAAGGAAGTTAAACAAATGGTCATATTTGCTTTGACCATTTGTGTGTCTTCTTTTGACACCTGTCTACTTTCCTTTAAGATGGTTTTTATCTAGAGAATAAGGTAACTGTCCAATTACATCCTTCTGCAAATGGATATTCAGTTTTCCCAACACTAGCAAAGAGACTATTCCTTCCCTGTTGTGTCTTCTTGGCCCCCTCATCAAGTGTCATTTAACTCTAGACACGTGGACTTGTTATGGACTCTCTATTTTCTTCCACTGGTCTATATGTCTGGTTTGATGCCAGTACCATACTTTATGATTAGTGTAGCTTTGCAATATATTTTGAAATCAGAAAATGTGATGTCATCACCTTTGCTCTTCTTTCTCAATATTGCTTTTTCTATTCAGGGTCTTTTATGGTTCCATATGAATTTAAGGGTTTTTTTCCTATTTATGTGAAGAATTCCATAGTCTTGGTAGAGATTGCATTGACCCTGTAGGTCACTTTAGGTAGTATGGACACTTTAATATTAATTCCTAAATCTTAAATCCATGGAAACAGAATATCTTTCCATTTATTCTATATCTTTAATTTTCTTCATCAGTGTTTTATAATTTTTAGTTTACAGATATTTCATGTCTTTGGTTAAGCTTATTTCTAAGTTTTTGTTATTTCTCTTGTATAGAAAATGGGATTTTTAAAAATTCTTTTTCAAATAGTTTATTTGTATATAGAAACATAATTGATTTTGTATATTGATTTTGTATCCTATAACTTTATTTAATTCACTTATTAGTTCAAACCGTTCTGTCATTGAAACTTAAAGGTTTTCTCCATAAATGATCATGTCACTTGAAAGGAGATTATCTTACTTCTTCCCTTACAATATGGATGCCTGGTAAGCATTTAAATATTAAAGTAAATTTTGTTGCTGAACCACAATTTTAGAAGATTGAGAGTGAACTGCCATTCTCAGTGGAGTGAAAAGAAATGTTATGGCAAGGTTGTGGTTGTGGTTGTGGTTGTGGTTGTGGTTGCTGTTTGTCTCAATTCATGCTAAATAAGTCCCTGTTACACAGTTTTACCAGAAAGAGTCCACGAATTCTGTGTTGTATACGGATCTAAAAATTTTCTCTACACAAGCAAAGAGTATACTTATGCTCTTAAAAACACTTGACTGGGGCGCCTGGGTGGCTTAGTCGGTTAAGCGTCCGACTTTCGCTTGGGTCATGATCTCGCGGTTCGTGGGTTCAAGCCCCGCGTCGGGCTCTGTGCTGACTGACAGCTCAGAGCCTGGAGCCTGTTTCAGCCTGTGACTCCCTCTCTCTCTGACCCTCCCCTGCTCACGCTGTCTCTCTCTCTCTCCTAAAAATAAATAAAACATTAAAAAAAATTAAAAAAAAAACCACTTGACTGTTACGGAAATTTAGACACATCTGTTTTGATCCTGTTTAATCTTTTTATTCACTTTTCAGATGCTTTCCCATAGGGCAGGCATGGTGATATAGTGGTTCAAAGAAGTAAGGATAGCATCACAAGTGTCTTCAAATTTCTGTTTTTACTACCTGTTAACTGTGTGACCGAGGGAGATTAATTGATTCCTCTGCCCCTGAGTATCTTCATCTACAAGTAAGTGTAGAATCAATGGCACATTTATCTGGTTGTTATGAGATGAGCGAAAGCAAATATTAGCACTTAGCATAGACCTCAACACATCGTGAAAATTATTACTTCTGTTACTACAATCACCAACAGAGAAAGCACTAAGTAAGCCACACTCTCTGAAGGAAGGAGTCCTGTGTTTTACATGTGTTTATCCCCTGTCACCCTTAGTAGGGAGCTTACCTATGTTCCGTGTTACATATTAGTATATATTGATAAGATAAAACTTACCGGCAAATCCATATAGTAGCATATGAACAGAAGCTTTTTGCTGTATTTAAGTGTCCACTTGTCATCCAGCCCAGTAATCACACTCCTGGGTATTTGCTCAAATGGAATGACTTTATACAAAACCTATCAGCGGTGACTTACATAAACAGGTGAATGGATAAGCCAACTGATACATGCAAACAATGGAACTCTATTCAGCAAGAAAGAGGGACAAACAATGGATACACACAACATGGATAAATTTCAAATGCATTTGGCCAAGTGAAAGAGCCTAGTTTTAAATGGCTACATACTATATAATTCTACTTACGTGACATTTTGGAGAAGGCAAAACTATAGGAGCAGAGAACAAGTCAGTGATTGCATGCATTCAAGGTGAGGAGGAGTTCTGCCTATAAAGAGGCAGCAAAAGGGAATTCTCTGGGGGTGTTGAAATTGTTCTGTATCTTGTGGTGCTTACAAGAATCTATGCATGTATAAAACCTCATAGAACTGTACACCCCAAAACTGAGATTTATTTTATGTAAATTTTATTATATATAATTTTATTTAAATGAAAGTAAATAAGCAAACACTCTAATAAAGAGTTCATGAACTAGTAAAAGAAGACCCTTATATCTGTTAAACATGAATATTACAATGCCGTGTAGCAGCAATTAAGAACAGATGCTTAGAGGAGCACAGAAATTCGGGAAACCTGCAAGTGAAGTCATTAAAGAAGACAGTCCATCAGGTGAAGTCTGAATGGATGCACTGAGGAGGGTGTGAGGAACACAGCACAGATAACAGGCTCTCCCCAGTAGTGCTAAAGGTGTGAGCAGAGGTGCAGAAGAAAGAAAAACATGGGTGTGTTCAGGAATTCCACTGGTCTCTTTGGGCTGGAGTTTAAGGAGCAGGGGTGATAAGTGGAATGCATTAAGATGGTAGTGCCTAGCTTATCTGGGAGTGGTGAGGACTAAGTAACATAATTTGATATAAAGTATGTATAGTGGTATAATGCAGGTGAGGATTAACATATACAAAGTGTAGGGTAATGCATGTATAATGATATAATTGCAGGTAAAAGCACTTAGCACATGGAGTGACTCGTACCCCTTGCTAAAGCTTCTCAAGATATTAAAAGCAAGTGAAGCTTTTGGGGCTGGGGGGAGCAGGGCACAGAATGGGGTAGAATGGAGGTAGCTGGGATTAGTGATATCACTTAAAGACTTTTGCTCCTGGTCACAGAGAATGAGGTCCTGACTTAGGCAGTGGAAGCATTGGTCTTTCTCTGCCTGACTTACTTTCCTTAGTATACTCTATTCTGGCTCCATCCATGTCATTGCAATTGGCAAGATTTCATTCTTTTTGATGGCTGGGTAATATTCCTGTCTGTGTGTGGAGGGGGGAGGGTGTACCACATCTTCTTATCTATTCATCAGTTTACAGACATTTGGGCTCTTTCCATAATTTGGCCATTGTTGATAATGTTGCTGTAAACATCAGGGTGCATGTATCCCTTTAAATCGGTATTTTTTTTTTTATCCTTTGGGTAAATATCTAGTAGTCCAATTTCTGGATCATAGAGTAGTTCAATTTTTAGTTTCTTGAGAAACCGCATACTGGTTCCCAGAATGTCTGCACCAATTTGCATTCCCAACAACAGTGTAGGAGGGTTCCCCATTCTCTGCATCCTCGCCAACACCTGTTGTTTCCTGTAGTTGTTAATTTTAGCCATTCTAACCAGTGTGAAGTGGCATCTCATTGTAGTTTTGATTTGTGTTTCCCTGATGAGTGATGTTGAACATCTTTTCATGTGTCGGCCATATGTATGTCTTCTTTGTAGATATCCCTATTCCTGCCTTCTGCCCATTTTTTAACTGGATTATTTGTTTTGGGCGTGTTGAGTTTTATAAATTCTTTACATATTTTGGGCACTAACTTTTATCAGGTATGTCATTTGCAAGTATCTTTTCCCACCCCATAGGCTGCCTTTTAGTTTTGTTGATTGTTCCTTCACTGTGCAGACGCTGTTTATTTTGATGAAGTCCCAATAGCTTATTTTTGCTTTTGCTTTCCTTTGCTTCACAAGACATATCTAGCAAGAAGTTGTTACTGCTAATGTCAAAGAGGTTACTGACTGTGTCCTCCATAGAGTCTTGGTGGTTTCTTGTTTTGTATTTAGGTCTTGCATCCATTTTGAATTTATTTTTGTGTATGATGTAAGAAATTCATACAGTATTAATCATTCTTATTTATCATACACTCTCCAACCCAAAGAAAAAACCTTGTTTCCAACCCTCACATGTACTTTATTTGAAAGGCATTATTATTATCCAAATAACTCAGGGTCTAAAAGGAATCATAGACAATTTTCTGCCACTCATCCCTTACTCCAGTTGAGCTTGACATTAAGTCATCTCCAACATGTCTCTGAAATGCCTTTTCATTCCATTACCTTGGCCACATTTCCTACCTGTAATCCAGTGATTTCCTTTGTATTTCCTTTTCCCTGTGATTGCCAAAGTAATCATCCCAATGCAATACATGTAGAAAAAAATGTTTTAGCTTAAAAACTGGAAACAGAATTCAATTCTGGAGAAATCTTGTCTTTGATGGAAAAAAAAAGTTTGACTTGCTTCCGTTAAACATAGATGATTGAATACATAAAATTTTCTTTCTCTTAAAACCACTTCAATGGAAGTAGAGTAGAAGGTATATAAAACCATAAAGGTCAAAGGGAATGGAACAATAGGTGAGAGATGTCGAATTTTCAGGAAATGGAAACCAAACAGACAGCAGCAGAGCTAAGAACACTGAACACCAAAAGACTTCAGAGGGGAATGCTGGCCACTTCCCATCACAAAATCTTGGAAACAATAGATTAGTAGTTAGAAAACAGGTAACAAGCGCTGTGGAGGCATGTAAGCAAAGCCTTAAGATGGAAGTGTTCATTGAAATTTTGTTCAAGAAACACTAACTAAACTCTCTCTCTAATCCTACATAGAAGGCCATCATCCCTTCTTTCTCAGCAAGAAGTTTTGTTCATTACACTTCCAGCACTTCACACAGTAGATGGCACATACACAGCCCATGATTCTTCAATAAATCAGTGGAATTGAAGATTTATTCCATAGCGACAGTAAAAGTTTCCAGAGAAAGTTAAGGAAAATCACAGTACTGAAAAATGAGTGGAAGTCAAAGTTCATATACTAAGTGATAAGACACTCCTTCCAGCTCCTGTACCATCAAGATTCCAAAATGCTGGAAGCCAGAATTTTAACTGCAATATCCCAAGCAATAACTCAGAGAATTCATCTTTGGATAAACAGATTGATATACATACTGATAGTAAAGTGGCCTTCCATAGATAGGTATGTCTGGCCCCACATCCAATCAACCTACAGAGAAATCTACTAGTTAACAAATACTTGATGTCTTCCAATCTAACTTTTAGTTCATCACTCCTAAATATAATTGTGCAATGAGAGAGAAAGAGACTTGAAAAAAGACTCTAACATAAAAGGTAGCAGTAAAATGGACAAGTAGGACTCACAGGAAATAGGCAAAGATTTAGGGAACAAAAGTAATTTCTCCACAAATAAATACCTAGAATGTTAACTATCAGAGGAATAAGGAAGACAATACATTCATAAAATAAGAATAGGACTTATCCTTTTAAAAAATGATAAAAGGGGAGGGAGTTTGGAAATTAAAACTGTGAGAGTTGGACTTCTAAAGTTTCATAGAAATGTTGGAAAATAAATTCAGAAGAATCTTCCAGAAAGTATAGCAAAAATGCAAGCAAAGAAGAAATTTTTAAAAATCTGAGGACTAATTCAAGAAATTCAATACCTGACTAATGTAAGTGGTAGAGTGAAAACAGAAAATTAAGTAGACAGAATTAACAAAAACGTAACAAATTTTCTCAGATATGAGACAGTGTTTTGCTTACTAGAGCTCAGAAAATAGACAAAACCAGTAAGAGGAAAGATCTACAGTAAGTCTTACAATCATGAAATTTTATCATACCAAGGATAAAAAGGATTATCACAGCTTTCTAATAAGAAAACTAAGCCATTAATACAAGAAAAAGAATTAGAACATCATATTGTTCTTTGACAGCATTGCAAGAAGCTAAGAAACATCAGAGCAATGTCTTCAAATTTTTAGTGGAAGGATTTTCAACCCACAATTCTATATCCAGTCAACCTATCAATCAAAAGTGAGGATTAAAATAAGACTTTACCAAGGGGTGCCTGGGTGGCTCATTTGGTTAAGTATCCTACTTTGGCTCATGTCGTGCTCTCACAGTTCATGGGTTTAAGCCCCGAGTTGGGTTCTGTGCTGACAGCTCAGAGCCCGGAGCCTGCTTCAGATGCTGTGCCTCTCTCTCGGTCTGCCCCTCCCTATTCATGCTCTGTCTCTCTCTCAAAAATGAAGAAACATTTTAAAAAGTTAAAAATAAAACTTTACCAAAATGGGAAATGCCTAAATCTGTCTTCCACGCATCCTTTCTAAGAAAGCTACTTGGCAATGTGCACATTCAACACAAGAGAGTAAATCAAGAAATAAGACATTGGGTGAAAACATGATATCTGTCTTTCTCTGACTGACTTATTTCACTTAGCACAATATCCTCCAGTTCCATCTATGCTGTTGCAAGTGGCAAGACATGTTTTTACTCATATATGAAATTTGAGAAACTTAACAGAAGACCGTGGGAAAGAGAAAGGGAAAAATAATTTCAAGCAGAGAGGGAGGCAAGGGTGGATGAGGGTGGAGGAGTGAGAAGGAGGGAAAAATGGATGATGGACATTAAGGAGGGCACTGATTGGGACAAGCACTAAGTATTTTATGTAAGCAATGAATCATGGGAATCTACTCCCAAAGCCAAGAGCACACTGTATACACTGTATGTTAACTAACTTGACAATAAATTATATTTAAAAACTGAAGAAAAAAAAAGAAATAAGGAAGGAAGATCCAAAATAGGAGGAGCTGGAAACTCCCAAGAAGACAATCAACCTGGATGAGAGTAAGAGAGAGAGGACTTGGTAAAATGTCTCCAGGTTAAAGAAAAAAAGCGAATTAAAGTCCCATTGTGTTTAATGATATGAAAAACATTATTCTTAATGCTCTTCTAAATCTATAAGTATTTTAAGGAAGGTTAATTGTGAAATAGAAAACTAATCAGTAAAAATAGATATATTAGTTTTGTTGTACGAGAGTCAACCACAATATTTCAGGGGTGTTCAAATACATACTTCCTGTGGGTCTTCAGGTTGTTGTGGGATCCCGCGGTGTGCTTGGCTGAGTTGGAGTGTTCTTGTGTTCTTCACATCCCTTGAGCCAGTGGGCTAGCCTCAGAACAAGTTCCTGTAAGGAAGATGGTAGACATAAAGAGGACAACCCCACCACACAGGGACATTTCAAGCCTGGGCTTGCATTACACATGTTAACATCTCATTGGCCAAAGCAAGTCACGCAGCCAAATTCAAGGTTAATGGGCAGAGAAGTAGATTCCTCCTAATGAGTTGGAAAAGGATGAATATTGGCTGAACAATGATTCACCCTACTATATAAGGCAAGAATTAAATTAAGAATAAGTTTTACTGAAAAAAGGAAAATGATGGTATACAGCACGGTTCCTAATGACCGATAATTACTTGATCACAAGGCAAATATGAAATATTGATTTGCCAAATTGTGATATAAAAATATGGAGAATAGAGAGGGGAGGGAAAGTGAGGTAAGGATAACAGTCTAAGAGTGCTAAAACCTCATCTACAGTAAGGAGACAATATCTAACATTTGTGATCAATAAATAGCAGTATACTTGGGGGAGCCTTGCTGGCTCACTAGGTTAAGCATTCAGCTTTTGGTTTCAGCTCAGATCATGACCTCACAGTTGGTGGTTCGAGCGCAGCTGCCAGCATGGAGTCTGTTTGGGGTTCTCTCTCTCACTCTCTCACTGCCCCTGCCTCACTCATGCACATTCATGCTTTCTTTCTCTCTCCCTCAAAATAAATAAATGAACTTTAAAAAAAATAGCAGTATATTTGAAGAAATTGAAGAAGAAGTTTGAGAATATCACAGGTGGGTAGGTAGAAGGCAGGTATTTTCTACTAACAGACTTAAAGCATATATGTATATTACTTAGATTTTAAAGAGTTAGAGAATTTTAAATATATATCAATAAGTGTATGGAGAAGTAATAATAATAGCAAAGAAAAATATTCATTGAGCATGTACTTTTCTGGGGTTTATAAGCTCTATGTCTTAAAGCCTTCCAAAAAACTTGATGAGATGGATCCTGTTGTCTCCTCATTTAATGGAGGAAGACACAGAGTCTTTTAAAAGGTTGCTCAGGAGGGACAGAGCTGGGACTGAAGCCCAGTTCTCAACTACCATCCCACAGTCCCTCTCCTGGCTTGGGCCGTGTCACGACTTCATCAAGGAAACAGTTGTTCCTGATAGATAGAGAATTTGAAGTGCAGGCGTAGCAAGGAGGGAGTAGGTAAGAAGATGAGGTGAAGGGGAAGAGAATGAAGAGCCCAGGGTGATGGTAAAAAGGCAGGCACCACTCCACACACACAGCCCCTCTTCACCAAAAGATACTTACGTACTCTACCAAACATAAAGGGCTGGTGTGAATAGTATTCTTTTCCCTGTGAAAACCAAAGAAATGACTGAGTTTCACACCAGAGCCGATCTCTAGCAAGCTGGCCAGCCTTGTGGAAATCTCTGGAGGATGCTCCACCTTTGTGTCAGCAAATTGAAGCATGAAAGATAATTGAAGGAGATTTCAAGGGGTATCTACCCTCAGCTCACAACCCCCCATCCTCAGCTGACAATGAAGCAAAGTAAGTTACAGTTTTCATCATCTTCCTGTTGCTTCCTAGCACTTAAAATAGGAAGTATAGAATCCTATCACGACATCTACCATTTTGCTAGCTTTCTCTTCCAGCATATCTACCTTCCCACTTCGTTTCTTAGATTAATGTGTTCAAAGTTCCATCTGGCCTTTCTCTGCCTCCATGTCTCAGAACCTACCCTTTTCTCTTGTCTGGATTTCTGTATCATTTTAGCTTGTATCTCCGTTGTGCATTCCTCTCTGTTTTCATTTATAGTGGTCTAATGTTTATCAAGTAAATACTTTAGTTCACCGGATCATAAGGTAGAGAAGGATCCATGACCCTCTTGTTTATTGTTGTATGTTAGTACTTACCTCGACAAGCATAGATGGTTGCCCTTTAATTTTCTTTAAATGAATAACTGAGTAGGATGAATCAGTACATGAAGAAAGGAAGGAAGGGAAGGAGGGATGGAGGAAGGGAGAGAAGGAGAAAGGGAAGGAGGGAAGAAAGACAGAAGGAAAGAAGGAAGGAAGGAGGGAAGGAAGGAAGGAAGGAAGGAAGGAAGGAAGGAAGGAAGGAAGGAAGGAAGGACTCAGTTATGGAATTTGGTATACTTTGCTTACTTGGGATTCAGTTTCTTTTCAGATAAAAGAGTTGAGCCAGATGATTTTTAAATTCACTTCCTTCTCTAAAATTCTGTTGTTTTGTACTGCAACAAAAATATTAAAACACATTTTCTGATATGTATTTGCACTTACATTTTAGAAACATTTCTTTTGATCCTTTTCTTATTTACTTCTGGTGAAACTGAAATGTATTTGATAAGGCTATTTGAAGGCCAAGAATGTTTCTTAAGCTTTACTCTGCTTCCCTTTCAAGTGGGAAATATTAACTGGCCAGAGACATGGTATGACAAGGCTTGGACATTACAAAGGAATGAATTTGACACCTATGATGGCCTTGTCTGGACAGTGCCGTCTCTGTTTGCACAGAGAGGGGTCTTTCGGAGGCTTTTCAAAAGCTACAAACATGCAATTCACAGTATTCTCCAGTTGAAAGCTATAATTTTAAATCTCAGACAGGAACAGTGATGCATTTCTTTAAAAACTTTTCCTCCTTTTCTGTAAATGATGATGTTAGATTAAAGAGTGTTTTTATGATTGAAACATTGAAACATGAAACAAAAAAAACAAAAAACAAAAAAACTCAGCTCCTGCCTTTTTGCTGTTAATGATTTTTGGAGCAGCTAGAGAATAGAAACTATTAGCAGAATTTCTGAGTCGCCTACTTGTTTTGAACACTTGAATCCATAATCCGAACTGAAGTGTGCAGGGGTTCACTTCCTGTATTTGTTACCAACTTGAGCTAACTTGAATTAGCACTACCATTATGAAGGCTATTTTCCAAAAGTCATTACCTTAAACAAATAAAGTTCAGGGAAGCAAACTGGACAAAGAGGCCAAAAATCAGCATATGTCAGTTTTACCAAGCCACACACACACGCGCGCGCGCGCACACACACACACACACACACTGACAGTATTCATCATGCAGAAAGTCTTTTGAAACATGGATATTTTGCTAATTAATCAGAATTATGGTCAAAGGAAATAAATATGAAAGAACAGTTTTTATTGTTTCACTTATGATAGATGTTCCCTCTCATGTTTTTTCTCTTTAATGATTTTATCTATCTAATTATTTATTTATTGTGTGCCAACTATAGCGTTCTGAATTCCGCATTTCGAAAGTTTGACTTTAATAGTCATTTCACTGAAAAGCAAGTTACTTCTGAAGACTTAACTATGTGTTGGAATATTTTAAACTGAGTCTCTAAATGGCCCTTGGTATCCAAGCTGTAGGGACTGTAACTGGGACAAGTGCCTTGAGCTAATGGCTTCATATGTAGACCTAGAACAGGCCAAATAGATTGAACTCAGTGAAATGAAACGTGACACCTGGTTACCAGTGTCATTCATCAATGTAGACAGTCCATCTAGATGTGTTCAAAAGGAGGGAAAAATATCTTCCACCCTTTTAACAGCTGGATTGGAGGACTAAATTCTCTAGAGAGTCACTCTGCTTTTCCTGCATTACATCACCCAGGATGTGTGTTTGGAAGTTGCTACTGAGTTTTTTGGGTTTTGCACCTTTTATCCATACCAGTGGACTGCAGCCTCACTTAATCACTGATGAGGCACAAAGGCTTTGCTCAAGTAGACTCAAGGCATCCTGGAGAAGTCGAGTGCGGAGCTGTTTATGGGGTTGGCTGTCAAAAATACGAGATGTGCTAGGCAGGTGTTTAGTTCAGATGAATCATACACATTTTAAAATTAGATTCACTATCATTTATTCCTAATAATGGTAAGTGCTTAAATTGCTTTTCATCCAGTCTAAAATAATTGAACTGCTCAGACCCCAAACATGCATGTCTACCCACCTTTTTTTGTGCAAAGGTCTATGGTTTTCAGAAAAGGAGAAAGGCAATCACTGGAGGTTTATTTTATTTTATTACTTTGTTTCTTTATTTTTGAAATACATTAGTTTTACTTTATTTTTTAAGATGATAAATCACCTTTATTTTTTTATAGTTTATTGCCAAGTTGGTTTCCATATAATACCCAGTGTTCATCCCAACAAGTGCCTTCCTCCATGCCCATTATTTTATTACTTTAACAGTGAAAAATTGGAAATAATGTTTAAAGAAAGCTTAACTGAAGAGTTAAAACACACATTTATACAAAATTTAAAACCATGCAGTATTTGTATTCAACTTATCAAGTCTAAAGCATTTGGTTCTTATGCCATAGTCAAAGATGAGCTGTTTCATCACATCCAGAGGAAGATTTTTGACAGCTTAACTGATAAGCTTTTCAACACTGATATAAAGTACATTCCTGGCTGACTTTATTTGCAGTAAAGCTAATCTGTATATCCATTTATATACTGTATTGAGAAACAAGTTATGCTTTGGATTCTAGTGGTTGATTTGTACACATAAACGTTGGTATCTACTCTTTCTGACTCAAGATCTTTTTTGTAATAAAAGAGGTTCTGGGGGCACCTGGGTGGTTCAGTAGGTTGAGCATCCCACTTCAGCTCAGGTCATGATCTCACGGTTTGTGGGTTCAAGCCCTGCATTGGGCTGTGTGCTGACAGCTCGGAGCCTGGAGCCTGCTTTGGATTCTGTGTCTGCCTCTCTCTCTGCCCCCCACAGCCCCCACTCATGCTCTGTCTCTCAAAAATAAACATTAAACATTTTTTTAAAAAAGTGGTTCTGTTGTATCTAGGTCTAGTTCTTTCAAACAGCACTATTCATATTTAGGAACTTAAATAATAATGATTAAGCAGTGGTTTATGTTTTTTTTTATTTTTTAAATTTTTTTTATGTTTTATTTATTTCTAGGGGAGAGAGAGAGACAGCGTGAGCAGGGTCAGAGAGAGAGGGAGTCACAGACCGAAACAGGCTCCAGGCTCCGAGCTGGCAGTCAGCACAGAACCCGATGTGGGGCTCGAACCCACGAACCGCGAGATCATGACCTAAGCAAAAGTCAGATGCTTAACCGACTAAGCCACCCAGGCGCCCACAGTGGTTGATGTTTTTAACTTGCCTACATGTCTGCTTTAAATTGTATTTTTTTTTTTACTCCCATGTATGCAGCTGCCTCTCAGTTTCATGTCTGTTGCAATCTTCCACTGGTTTTGTGGAAGACAGCACTCTTCCTGTTGTGTGCATTTTGATAAGTTAAGTCATAACTACTTCTGGGAATAAAGAGGGAGGCATTTCTTAATCAAATGTTTTATATTCCTGAAAAACAACGTAGCACTCTATACTTACACACACTCCAAATTTTAGAAAAAAATAATACACTGGTTTCCATCAATAAATAATTTACGTAATTAAATGAGAGAAAAGATTTATACCAAGTAAAGAAGATCTGGGCAGAAGAGGGAGAAGCTACATGCAAGGACCCAAATTTTAATTGCTTTGCATTCTCAAAAATAACTGCATTTTATAAATATTTTCTCTCAAATTATTTAGATTGGGCCTTATGAAATTGCTATTTTTGTGTGATCTAAGAGCAGCAATTTCAAGTAATTCATGCTTATAGATGATAACCCAGAAATCAATCAATGTCACCCAATTTGCTTTGATATTCTTTACTTTATATTTCCTTTAGTCTTCACAGAAATTCTCCAGAGTATTTTATTATCTTTCCTTAGACTAGAATCGAGCTAGGACAGGGCTGGGCTTTGAAGCTCAGCTTGTCTGTATGCAAAGTGCAACCTCTTGCTTCTTCCACACTATTGTGTTTCAAAGATGAAGGACTGTTGCAGCCATGTAAGGGGAGAATATTCACCTAAAGGCTAGCTAAAGAGATGACACGATTGAGTCATTTACTGCATCTGGAATTTCTTCCATTGTTCTTTGGTGAAACTTACAGATTTTTTTTAAATTTAAATTCAAGTTAGTTAACATGTAGTGCAGCATTGGTTTCGGAGTAGAATTTAGGGATTCATCAGTCACATGTAATGCCCAGTGCTCGTCCCAACAAGTGTCCTCCTTAATGCCCGTCACCCATCAAGCCCATCCTCCTACCCTCCACCCCTCCAGCAACCCTTAGTTTGTTCTCTGTATTTAAGAGCCTCTTACAGTTTGCCTTCATCTCTCTGAACAATGATGTGTTCCCTCCATGGAAAATGGGATTCTTTTTAAGGATTTGAAAACTAGACTTTTTTTTCTTGTCACATGGCCTATTTGCTTCTCCAGTTCTTTGCTGTTAATTCATTTATCATGATTGTTCATACTTTGGGGATCTAAGTTATTCCTGTCTTCCAATCCTTCAAGAATAGCCCTATTTTCTCTCTCACGCTTTCATTGGAGGGTAATTATCCGGATTAAGGAGAGTTAAATTTTTTGAACAGACAGCATCCAAGAGAGTGGTAAGAACTTAATTTTTAAAAAAGCAGTGTAAGTACAATGACTTTTGAAGGATGAGATGTTGAGAATCATCATATGTAATTTGATAATGGATAAGAACTCCGTGTTCTAGGCATGAGTGATTTAGGATCAGCAAATAGATCATCTCAACTACCACCTCCTCCAGCTCAGCATTCAGAAGATAGGAGTCCTCTGACTCTTCCCTCCACTCAATACATGCTCCACATACCTTAGAAAAAGATTTTCCCCATTAAATTTGTTGATGATTCCTGTGGCTCTCTGAAATCTGACTTACTTACAGTAGGCAAAGTGAAGAGTTGAAAGGTCATCTGGATTCCAAAAGAAACTAAATGTTGGCTGATGAAAGGAAGATCCCTCAGCACCATCCATGGTGTCTGTAATAATTCATCTGCTTGATATTTGACCAACGTTTGGCTTTTCTTTGCACATACCAGAGAGTTCAGAAATTTACCTCAGCTCGCTATGTACTGGCAATCTAAATAACCTCTGTGAAGGAAAATGTAAGCAAGGTGGAAACAAGTCTATCCTATGCATTCTTTTTCCCTTTAATTTAATATACAAACAAGGTAGAGCTCCCAGATAAATTCTATTCCAAGGGAAATTTGGCTCCTCTCTGTGCACACCATCCTTGGGAATTATTTTCCCTTAATACTACCCGTTTCAGCGGGAGGAGATGATGGGACAAAGCTCTCACCACTAAGGAGACAAGAGATGACAACATTATAGTCAAAAAGCTTTTGGGGCGCCCGGGTGGCTTAGTCGGTTAAGCGTCCGACTTTCGCTCAGGTCATGATCTCGCGGTTCGTGGGTTCGAGCCCCGTCGGCCTCTGTGCTGACTGCCAGCTCAGAGCCTGGTTTGCCCAGTCTGTGACTCCCTCTCTCTGACCCTCCCCTGCTCACGCTGTCTTTCTCTCTCCTAGAAATAAATAAAACATTAAAAAAAAAATCTTTAAAAAAATAAATAAATAAATAAATTAGGCCAACGTGTGGTGACAGAAAATAGATTAGTGGTTTCCTAGGGCTGGGGTGGGGGGACTTGGGGAGAGAAATGGGGAAGGAAATGGAGACTAACTGCTAATAAATACATCTTCTTTTGTGGATGAAGAAATATTCTAAAGTTGATTATAATGACGGTTGCACACTCCTGTGAATGTATTAAAAATCATTGAAGTATACTTTAAAGGAGTAAGTCACATGTGAATTATATCTCAGTAAAGTACATCTTTAAAATGGAAATTTAAATATAGTGTGTTCTTCAACTGGTAAACGTATATCAGATATTGTATCTAAGTATTTCCTTTTGCTCCAAAAGAAAAGTTTTTTGAAACAAGAAAAATAGTGGGAAAACAAATAATTATCTTGAGTAGCATAGTTTTTTTTTTTGTTTGTTTGTTTTTGTTTAGCAATAAAATTGGCTTGATGTACAGCTGGTTAGAATATCTGGCACAGTTGAGAAATTCCAGCACCTTTCACAGAGCCTCTCGTCACAAAATGTTTGAATAGCTATCCTCAAAAGAGCAATTCTAAGATATTTTTTAAAATATTGACAGTTTAAAAAGCAGAGAGATTTGATAGCCTTCAGTGTAAGTAAAATTTTGTATCTCATTTTGTGTAATTGTGCAATCATTTTAAAGCAATAATAACTGGATACAAATACAGTTATCATTCCGAACGTCAGGTGTGTTCGAGAATGTCTGACAGCATCATGGTATAACAACATTGATGCATAAATTGCCATTTTACTTATCATCAGTCTAAAATACTAATCCGGGAAAATGCCATATGCCTTCAAAGATAATTTTGGTCCAGGACCCCAAATCTATTAGGCGTTTTTTGGTTGGGGTAAGAAATGAGACAATTTTTTCTTTGGAAGATACATAGATGGACATTTTAACACCATCAAATAAAGAGACCCATCTTCTTTGCAAGGCCAGATGACTGCGTTGTTAGAAGCCGCTGAAGGAAGGAACTAGGTTTCTTCTGAGATAAAACTTAATTTTTTATTTGGTCATAGTAAACATTAAATTCCTAGATTTTAAAGGCAATTTCACATCATGCTTCTTGTTAACCTTTTCTAAGCAGGATTGCCTTCACAGGATTTAGCTGACATCGGGAGGGATGACAATACCCAGCAGAAGAAGGCAAAGGGCCCGTATTCTGGATTACAAGCACTGCCCACATGCACACTCTAGCACAGCCATTTGGCCCTCCTGGATGTATAATGCAATGGCATTCCTCGACTATTGCATTAACAACCTGAAGAGTCCATGCAAAAATAAAACTGTCCACATACAGGGTCACGTGGGTGGCTTGGCTGGTTAAGCGACTGACTCTTGATTTTGACTAAGGTCATGATCTCATGGTTATGAGATCAAGCCCCACGGCAGGGCTCTGTGCTGGGCGTGGAGCCTGCTTGAGATTCTCTCTCTTCCTTTTCCGCTTTCCCTGCTCATTCTTTCTCCTCTCTCTCTCTCTCTTTCTCTCTCTCTCTCTCTTTCCAACTTAAAAAAAAAACAAACAACTGTCCACATGCAATGGGAGTTTGCCCCTGACCATCATCACCAGTTCTTTTTCTATGGTTTCTATTCAAAATGTCAGACCTGTTACATGACATATGGTATTTCTTTTGTCTGACACTTTTTTCATCTGACTTAAAATTGTTTTTGTCTGACCTCTACAAAAAATAAATAATAAATATTTAAAACTATACAATAAGTGCAGTTAACTCACTGGAGATGTGGTGGGTTACAGTCCACTTCGAATTATTTATTTTTCCCTGTTTTACTACATGTTAATGTTAACCTTTTTTTTCCCACAGGGGCTTGCACCAAAATAGATCTTTTTTTTTTATTTAAAAAAATTTTTAATGTTTATTTATTTTTGAGAGAGAGGGAAAGTGTGAGCAGGGGAGAGGCAGAGAGAGAGGGAGATACGGAATTGGAAGCAGGCTCCAGGCTCCCAGCTGTCAGCATGGACCCCAATGCAGGGCTCGAACCCATGAACTGTGAGATCATGACCTGAGCCAAAGTCAGACACCTAGCCGACTGAGCCACCCAGGAACCCCCAAAATAGATCTTTTATCACTATTTGCTAAAATTTCATGGTGAAATATTATTTTCAAACATGCCTACAATCTCCTCCATTTATAAAAAGGGACTTCCAGTGAATTATATACCTAGTATAGCTTGATTAAATAATCCATAACACTAAACAGACAGTAGAATGTTTAGGATCTACAAATAACTTTTGAAGACTCTTTGATGAGATTACATAAAAACCACAATCATAGTGGCCTCATTTTCTCAATGATACTTATTCTTCGAACACTTTATTTTAAAACTGTAATAATGACAGACGAGAGGTATTTGCATTTGAAAGTTATGTACAACCACAAAATTCACTTTGTTAAGTAGGTAAGAAAAGAGGGGTCTCTGTTCTCTTAGTGGTGATGTTGTATTTCCATCTACATCAGCTGAACATGCCTGGGGGGTTCATACAGGACATGTGCAGACACAACACAAATTGTATTTTATAGGAGGAGAAAGGAGCTTCCATTGCAAGAAAAATGTTAATACCTTTTACCCGTGTTTATTACCAAATATGGTTCTCAATTTTTGCCTTTTTTCAATTTTTTAGCAAATCCTTAATCACAGAACAAAGAAGCCAGTCTAAGTACTTTAAACAGTACCAATTGCTAGATTAACATTAATTCACTTAATTCTATAACTTCTCTATCTATCCCCTTATATCTTTATTGGAAGACAACTTTGTTTACTGATAACATTGGGATTCACTACTTAAATAAGGAAAATAATTATTATGGGTAAATAATTATTACAGTTAACATGATTACAACACCTGAGACAGTGCTTCTAGTCTATTTGTGCCTATGCATTGATCAACAAGCATTTATTGACCACCTTACCAAATGCCAGGCTTTGCTAAACAGTAAGAATTCAGTGATGAAAAGGGTCTGCCTTTGTGAATAAAGTATGTGGCAAGGGCTGAAGGGAAACAAACTATGTTCAAGAGATTATTAAGTAAACACACATACTTAAATATATCTCGGATCATTTGGTATTTTTTAGATTTGCACATTCGGGCATTTTACAGATAACTCAATAACATCACCCCAGACTGAGATGAAGAGAAAACACAGAAAGGTTACATCTTATTCCCTGTGAACTGGTATCTCAGACATACAGCCTCAGCCTCACCGCCTACCGCATTCTTTCCGCCCAGGGACCCCTTTCAACTCACAGCACAGAGAGCCTTAATGCAGAATCTCCCAGGCATTCATATTTTAGTCACATTGAACACTCTCCTGAAGCCCCCAGAAACTGATTTTCAACTTCCGTTACCAAATGTTTCCTTATACCCTCTTGCAATAACACAGGAAGGAGCCTCACTTGTTGGGTTCAAAAGTCTAGCCCTCTGGTCTTTCTCACCTTTACTGCACAGGGAGTGTAGTGGACCATGATTTCCTCTTTACTTCAACTCTTTAAAAAGTCTGCTGAAGGGGGCACCTGGGTGGCTCAGTAAGTTAAGCGTGCAACTTCGGCTCAGGTCATGATCTCGTGGTTCGTGGGTTTGAGCCCCACGTCAGGCTCTGTGCTGACAGCTAGATCAGAACCTGCAGCCTGTTTCAGATTCTGTATCTCGCACTCTTTGACTCTCCCCTGCTCACACTGTCTCTCTCTCTCTCAGAAATAAATAAAATTAAAAAAAAAAAAAAGGGGGCGCCTGGGTGACTTAGTCGGTTAAGCGTCCAACTTCGATTAGGTCATGATCTCGCGGTTGTGGGTTCGAGCCCCGCGTCGGGCTCTGTGCTGACTGCCAGCTCAGAGCCTGGAGCCTCTTTCGGTCTGTGACTCCCTCTCTCTGACCCTCTCCTGCTCACGCTGTCTCTCTCTCTCCTAGAAATAAAAATTAAAAAACATTAAAAAAAAATAATAAATAAATAAATAAAAAGTCGGCTGAATTATGCCCATATGCTTTATAGCATGGAAAGAAAGGCATATTACTCTCCAACCTTGGCCTCACTTCTGGAATTTCTCTAGGACATGCCTCTCACCTTGGACTCCACAATGTCATTCTTCTCCCTTTCTTCACCTTGTGCTTAATTCGGGGTCTCTTGCCGTCATTCAGCTGGTGCTGATGTGGGTGGTGGGGGAGATCGTCCATTCCTTGTCTGTGCCATTGGAAATGTGTCCTGCCCGCTCACCTCAAATCTGGCCTTCTCTGCAATGCCACTTGTGATTGACCCCATTCTTCCACTTTCCTTCTCCACCTCTTCTGTAATGACAGCCCTGTCACTTCTGTGATAATAATGTTCTTCACAGATTTAAAGAATGTGTTCTTCTTCCGGACCGTAACTCCGTGAGAGCAAGAACAATAGCGGATATTGTCTTTCTTCCCGGAACCCAGCATCAAAACCACACCTCCTACCCATACCCACCATTCCCCAGCTCTGCTGGACACAAGCTTTCACATTCTCCACTTTGAGTTCAGTGTGAGTGGATGCCTACATCTCAGTAAAGAGCCCAAGGTCGCAGAGAGTGAACATATGAAGAGAGGAATACCATCACACGGACCATTTTAGCATGAAGTAGATTTACTATAAAGCCTAAAATTCAGGGCTCTTCATGTGCACACGCCCCACTCCCACAAGCTCACGTGGTTATATGCTTGTAAAATTTTCAAAAGGGAGATCTTTTAACTACAGTGATCTCCTTCCAATCAAACTGCCACTACCTTTTGTCATGTTGAAGGTCATTGGAGTGACTGCAGACATGTGTGGGGTCTGGTTTGAAGAAAATTGAATGGGGTTTTGTATACATGAGATATTTCTATATGATTTGAGGTCACCTTTATGTAGAGTTAAGCAATTGCTAGCTATGCACGTGGAATAATGGCTCCCAGGGATACCTTTGTCATCGACAGTGGCAACTGAGCCAGACATTGAGACACGTAGGTGTCAGGTCATGTAACCTGACACGGTGTAAATATGTCCTACAGGAAATGTATAGATAGTAGAGAGAAAACAAGGTTTATATTCCAGAAGCTAGTCTGTGGAGAATCCTTCCCATCACCAGACATGTGAACTTATAAACACCAGACTAGTTCTCACTGATGCCTGGTCAACACAGAAGTTCTCTCCTGGCGGACATTTATTAGATAATATTGAAAATCATAATTCCACCATGTTCTTTTTTTTCCTTTTTAAATGTGAATCAAACAAGAGAATACAGGCAAATTCTCATGTTTGTAGAGCACAGATGTGTAACAGTATAACAAGGGATGAGTGTGCCTATAACAACTCATGGATGAAAGAAATTTTAGAGTGATGTCCCACTGAATTTGACAACAACTTGGAAAAGGTATAAGATATTATCAATAAAACTTAGTGAGGCTGAACAAAATCTACCAACAATATTAGGTTAAGATTGAATTATGTTTCTTTTCTATCCAGACAAAATGTTATAAAACTGTCATCATTTGGGGTCAAAAATGTAGGGGGAAAGTATTACAGAGGTATAGGAGGCAGTAGATTAGTTAAAATATAATTTTTCTGGAAGTTGTCATATTTGTGATATTTGTTATCCTTTTTTAAAAATTTGATATTTGTTAATCATTTCTTCTTCTAAATAAATGAGTATCCGCTTTCTCTTGTAATTTAGAATTTTTGATTTTGTGACTCCTTTTCTTAAAAGGTCTTCAGACACTGTAGGGACATCAGGCCCTTAAAAACCTAGACCACGCTTTACGACCAAGATCTGGAAAGGTACATGTGCCAAATGTAAGCAAGCGATTGGTTTAGACTTTGTTCTAGTCTCGGCCCAGCTGGCAAGGGTGGAGGGTTTCTTTCAAATGCAGGCAGAGTTTTACATCACAACCCAGAATGAATAAAAAGGAGGTGCATCTTCAGAGAACAAAAGACAACAACAGAGGGCAGAGAAGTAGTTATTACAGATGCCTTGCTTTGGTATCTGCTTTGCCCTCTGTCACTGTGATAGAAGAGCCTCATGATGCCAAGTCAAGGTAACCCACCTTTCTTCAAGGTGAATGGGAGACTGTCTAATCAATTCAGCAACTGCAGTTCCAGATGCATGTTCTTCAGAGCCCCCGAGTACTCACAGACATTGAACCAGTTTTCCAAGGGCAAAGTTCCGATTATTGTATGAATGTTTGCAAACTGCCTTAAACCATGAACTCCTTCCAAGCACCATCTACTATTTATGTCTCCATTTGTGCTCATGCTCAGATCCTCCGATTTAGCCATCTTATTAACCCAAAGGAGGAGAACCTCTAAGTGAGAATGTGGACGGCAGTTCATGCCCTTTCTTCCCCCAAATGACCATCAAGTTGTTCTTCACAAGCAGATGCTATATCCTAGGGATATGCTGCAAGGATATGGTGAGTTCAAAAACCCAGAAAATCTTACATCGGGGAGAGTAAAACAGTAGTGATCTTTACACTTTACCAATGTAAAAACCATTGTAGTTCTTTTTTTATTTTTAACTTAATATGTATATTTACATGTATGTATGTATGTATAGAGAGAGAAAAAGAGAGAGTGTATGCAAGCTGGAGAGTGGTAGAGAGAGAGAGAGAAAGAGAGAAGCTTAAGCAGGCTCCATGGTCAGTGCAGAGCCCAACACGGGGTCCATCCTACAACCCTGGGATCATGACCTGAGCCAAAATCAAGAGTTGGACACTTAAGTGACTGAGCCACCCCGGTGCTTCTAACTAGGTAGTTCTTAAAGACTTACCCAAAATCCTTCAATTATGTTTTCTTATTAAACCTCAAAAAAGTAAGTGATGGACTCTAGGAAATCATGACCCCAAACAACTAACTGAAGTCAGAAGGCTGCATACACTTTCAGGCATCAACATAAGCCCAAACATCTGACTAAATATCCAAATAATTAATTTCATCAGTTTTATATGGACGAATTAACTTAAGAATAAAAAATTTTATATACCTGAAACTGATATAACATTGTGTGCCAACTATACTCAAATTAATTAATTTTGGAGGGGAAAAAAGGATGTATCTCACCTGTTTGTTCCCTAAGTTTTCTTCTCCCCAACTCCATGTGAATTCCCATAGTAGAGTTGTTTCCTGTGTGCTGTGTTTGAGATTTAAACCACAACAATTGTCTTACTGCTGCTCTGAGTTACTTTTTAATGTTCTCACTGTTGTTTTCATACTCTAGCCTATTCAGACCCTTCTGTAAGATGGCCAAAAAAAGGCAAACTATACAATGGGATTAAATAAATTAGCTAAAACTCTGAAACAAAGAGAAATCCACTTACCATGCACTGTATTAAAAATGAGAAGGGAAAGAGATGAGGGAAAAAGGGAGAAATGGAGAGAAATGTTTATTGCAACGATAAACAGAGTGTTCGAGGGTTACAAGTCTTTTTTCTTCTTTCAGGAGTTTTGCTAACCCTTTATAAGCCTGCAGATTTCGTTGTGACTTGACATTGACTTGAATACAGAGACTGTCTGGTTTGTTGCGCCATGAACGGAAGGGGGCGCGCTGTGGGGTCCGGGGAATTGCGAGGAGGGCCTCAGAGGGTTGCAGAGAAGCCCAAAGGTACAGCGGCCGTTTCTGTGTCAGATCAACTGTAGGAAGTATGCAGGACTCTCAAATCATCCGCCCCAAGTGGATTCCTGCTTTCTTGGAAAAGAACTGCCAGGTTTTCACTTACTTGGCTGTTTTTGTCCTCTTTCTCAGGTTTGCTTCGTGAACCTGGATGTGAACAAGGATGCGTGCAGCACGGAGCACCTGCAGCAGGTAATACTGGGAACACGAACTCCCCGGGAGCTCATGCCAAGGGCTGTCTGCACTGACCAGAGAGCTGACATGACGTCATCTATAAATGATGCTCATTTAGTTGGAGACCCTTTAGTTGGATGGTGTCATCACGGCCATTCCCTGACCCTCTCCCTGCCACCTCACGCACAGTTTGCCTTCCTTGTGCTTGTGATACTTGCTTTCCCAGGGTAACAGGGCTGCTCTCCGAACAGATGCTTTCTCCTGCCCGCGGGGCCTGGTAGTGCCTTTTCAGCCCCCATCTCTTCCTCCCTCAAAAACCCTGACTGAGACGATGTCTCCAAGGCTTTTCCAAACTTGCTTGATACCAGCCAGCCCTTGTCTGGGGCCCTCAGGTCTGCTCCTTCCTGCTTTGATCAAAGGGTTTGCTCTAACCTTGGTTTCCCAGCCCTACAGTCCTCTGGGGCTCACACTCCGCATTCTCCAACAGCTACAGATTCCGGGCTCATCTGAGGCTGAGATGATCCTGATGTAAATCTTTGACATCATGCAAGAACTTGAAGGGCCCCTCAGTCCTCCGGAACTAGAGCTAATGAGGGGCCTGATAAAAAGAATTAATTGGTGTGAATTGATTATTATTTCTCACCCAAAGCCGAAGATGGTTTGACCCTACTATTTGGTATAATACGGTATAGTAGCACACCCTTTGCAGCTTGACATCACAGAACAGCAGGCCGGGATTACTTGGTTATTCCTGTATTGTTTTTCTTGACAGTGCTGCACCTGAAATTTCTCAGACTCAATTGCCCACCCAGATTATCCATTAGAGATGTCCACAGAGCTTCAGATGTCATTCATCCATGTAGTACTGGAGGGATTAAAAAATTGTACATATTATTTCATTTAAGGGACTTACGGTACAGAGTCTGTCAAAGAGAGAGCAGGAGGGACTTGAGCAAGTTGGCATCTTTCACAGTTAAGGGTAGAAACCTGGCACTGATTTAGCTACGTAAGTTTGTGTCAAATAATTTTCTCTGAGTCTTGGGCTACTTATGTGTAAAAAGAAAGCAATGGTGCATAATCCATATGGGGGTATTGTGGGGGTTAAATGTGCTAAAGATGTAACATGTATACAGCCTTTAGTACAGTGCCTAGTACATGGAGCAAATTCAGTATCAGAAATTATTTTATTATTGATGTTATGATTATTGACCTGATTAGAACAGAGGGTCATTAGTCAACAAGTCTCTCATTCCAAGATTTAAGAAGGAAACAAAAAATCTCGGCTATGCATACCTATGGTGTGACAGTAGTTATTAAATGCCTACTTTGGAAAATTTAGAAGCAAAGGGTTTTTTAAGCTTTAAGTAATCTCCTATTCCCATCTAAACCTTCATGTTTCAATTTCACACAACTTCATCTAATAATAATTTTAGTAGATTCAGTAATCTATCATTTACATGGTTATATAGGTATATTATTTTTGCAAGTACATAGTTTGGGGGTAGTGTTTTGGAGGTGAAAAGAAATCATCTAAGCTAATCAAGATTCTTCCTTTACAGAAATTGGTCAACGTTTCACCAGATCTTCCAAAACTTATCAGCTCCATGAATGTCCAGCAGCCAAAAGAAAATGAAATTGTTCTTCTAAGTGGATTAGCATCTGGAAGTCTCCAGGCAGATTTTGAAGTTACACAGGTAAGAGATGTAAACTCTTGATAAAATATTCATTAGAGATAAGTTATCTATGGCAAGCTCTTGGCACAAGTCAGTATGAACCTTAAATAGAAGCTATATTTAAGCTGCCATAGCATGGGAATCAAAAACCTCTTAGTCATCAAGACTAATCTTCATTTGTATTTCTTCTAAATATGCCACTCAGATTTTGACAAAGCTTCCCTAACCTCAACTCCTAACATTTATTATCTTCTCAAGTTCATGGTGTTAACTTGCACTTACACTAGGGCACACACATTGGGCACTGACTGCTTAGCTTGGTTTTCTACAAATCTACTAGATAATCAAAAATAGACTCATCTTGGGGCGCCTGGATGGCTCAGTCAGTTAAGTGTCTGGCTCTTGATTTTGGCTCAGGTCATGAACTCACAGTTGTGAAACAGAGCACCGAATCAGGCTCCAAGCTGGCAGCATGGGGCCTGCTTGAGATTTTCTCTCTTCCTCTCTCTTTCTCTACCCCCACACCTCCGCTCATGCTTTCTACGTCTCTCAAGAGAAACATTTAAGAAAAAAATAGATTCATCTTCTGTTTCACATGTGATACCAAAATTCTAATTCATACTGTATGGTCCCAGAATCCCAGCATCTCTTCTTTCTGGATGTTATTTATTTCTTAGGATAGACCAAATGAGCCAGGATAATAAACACAGGAAAGGAGCCCCATGGATGGAAAGTGAGTTTCCTAGACTTAAAGAGTAAAATTCCTAGAGGAAATGAACGTTACTAAAAATAAAGCAAGAATTCACATGCTATTTTTCTCATTCAGTGTACTGATGTTGGTTATTAGATAAATCATTATAACATTCTTTACGTGAAGACAAATTTTTAAAATTATAAATTGCTTAGTCAATTTACAAAAATATGTATATTGACATAAATATATATATAATGATTTCTGAAGGCATATCATATCTCAGATTGTTGATTTTCCCAAATAAGATATGCTGATAGTGACACATAACACAGTTACAGATTGAAATGATGAATGTTTGTTTTCCTCCAAATTGTTCTTATTTTGGGATTTAGTTTTGCTGGAAAATTTTAAAATATTCTCTTATTCTTCAGTCCTTTGAAATATCAAAAGACTCAGAAACCTACCCACGATTTCTACATCTACCCCAGATGCTTCGTAAAAATCTGAGGACAGCCTATTACAATTTGGTAATTAAGACTAGAACCAGACTTCTCCTTGTCAATCTCATAACATATTTTCTAGTGAGAAAATTAACAGAAATGGCTCTAAGTGCCTTCTCTTTATATTGGGCAAAACTATGATGACCAAAAGTAATTTCCAAAACTGGGTTTTAAGAGTATTTCTGTACCAAGGCTGTTAGGATTTCTAATTAAACATGACAGAAAATTGGCTTATGCATGAAAAGAATGTAACTAAAAAAACTAGTGGGTAGATTATTACAGGGATTTGAATAGTGTCATCAGGACATGGATTTTCCCTTGTGACTTCTTTTTGGCTTTCTCTTTAACCTCTATCAGACAGTCTTTAAGACTATTCCCTTTGGGTTCAAGTTGAGCAAGGGTGAATGTTTCTTCCAGGTGGCTCACGGAAGAGTCTAATTGTGTTCTACTGGCTCTCATGGGTCATGTGCCTATTTCTGAACCAATCACTATGGCTTGAGGATTGCAGAGTTCGGATTGGCCGGGCTGGGTCCATGATCACCTCAGAGGGTTGAGGTGGATTAAATTCATGTAAATCACTGGCACTACTCATGGGCCAAAAGATGGTGCCTCACAGGGTTTGAAACCAGAAGATTGAGTGATGTTGAGTCACAGAAGCCACACAGATACTAATTGGGGTTAGGGAAAGCCAAATTGCCCAGGACTTATTAAATATCATCCATCAAAAGCATGCTTAAAATTCTGCATATTTTTTCCTAAGAGCCACCAAGAATTGCGTATGAGCTCTAACACTCTTAAACATTTCCTACTTCCCTATTCCAAAAGGCCTCATCGCTTCCTATATATCACTTTACCTTTCTGCCATCTCCCAAAGGCCTGTGTCATTTTTCAGGTACCGCAATCCATGTGTTTTAATAAATCAGCAATGTGAGCTGGGTTAATGGGGGAAATCTAAGGGTTGTCCCAAGGGCATAGCTATTGTTTCCGTTGACCCTGTGAAGAAGGGAATAAACAAGCTACTTGGCACTTTGACCCAGGAAATTACAATGCCACAGATTTTCAGTAGTGCAGAGAACAAATTACCTCGCTTCTCTCAACTAGAATAATTTCCTATTCTGTAGCATGGAGATTTTAAAAATACCTTTTCTTCATCCTCAGAGACTAGTCACATTGATTTTAATAAAATGATATGTAGGCATCCTGGGAAGGACTATTCAAGTGCAAAGTGTTGTACTTTCTTTCCATGTCCGAAAAATTAAAGGAAGATGAAGTAGAAAGAAAATGTCATTTAAAGCAAAATAAGATACCAGGTGGAGTACTATGTACAAGAGTAATACTCCATTCTCCTTGGGAGAGAGAAGTACAGTATTGTTGCAAGCATTGTGTAGAGAGTGTGACCTTTTCTGCCTCCTGAGTTTTGTTATCTTCTCATAGATGATTACGAGAAGATTATTCAATGTCTTCATCCTTCCAGCTCTGCAAATGACTCTCCTGCTTTTTTACATTGCTACATTATTTTACAATCAAATTGCCCAACTGTAAATAATGTAAGAAAATATTTATAATATACGTTATTCATTCATTCAGCAAATATTTGTTCTGCACCAGGGAGAGTGCAAAGCATATAGTGCTAAGGATACAGTGGTCAATGAGTCGGACATCTTGCTCTCAAAGAGCAATTTACTTAGTCTGGCATTATCTCAGATAAATAACATCTTATTTATATATATATATATATATATATATATATATATACAGATATAAATAATATTCTTTTGCATATAATTAAATGTATATAAACACATGCAGAACTATCCATGCACACGTATCTCAAAAGACTAATAAATACGTACCAGTGGGCAACAAATAAGAAGTTGCCACAAGAGTTACATTTTCCCTCCTCAAACCATCCTTATTAGAGCCTTAGGATAAGACTCTAAAAAATCTTAAGAAAAATCATCATGACAGCAGTCAGTGGCCAAGTAAAATACTAAGTGGAAGATACAAGTGAAAGCAATTATTTTCCCACAGAAGCCAATTTTTCGGAGATGCTTATTATGTACCATAAGATCTGCCTCTGCGGCTGTCTTCTCCATGAGATGAACACCTGATTTTACTGGTTCACCTGAGTTTGAGAAGGTCCAGGTGCAAACCACTCTTCTTTCCAAATTGCACATTTTTGGTGAATATTGGAGTTTTGCTGATCAGGCCTGGGAGCCATGGGAAGAATTGGAAAGTACACAGGAATTGGAGTCCAAAAGACCTGGACAGCTGTGCTGGCTTTCCTCTTTAGATTTGTGTAACCTTCAAAGGACCAGTTAGCCTTTCTGTGCTGGATTCCTCCCCTGTAACAGAGCAACGACATCACCAGCCTCACAGAAATAGTGTTTGCCTTGAAGGTAACAAGATATTCAAAACGCTTAACAGACTACAATAAAAATTATATAATAATACCAACCATTATTTTTTAGGTTATATTGTTTGGTTTTCATTTACCTAAGACTCTAGGGATGTTTATTCACTTTCAAAGATTGTTAAGAAAATATATTTTCTTTCTAAAATGCAATAACCATGGAATATTGCACATTTGATACAACCTTTCTCTAAGTTTATTTTGGGGTATTATTTTACTATTCATTAACATCTCTTTTGATTCCTGCAATGATATATAAAACCTTTTGTTATATATATTTAATCTGAATGATATGAAATGGCCAATACATTTCTACCTACAAATAACTTCATTTGGTTCAACTTTATAATTATTTTTATTCATGCTTTGTCCACCAGTAATATATTGTGTCCCACCTCCCAGGGCAATTGTCTAATTCATGTTTGTAGCTACCAACATATTTTGCATATAATACGTACCCAGCAAGTCTGTTATAAATTTCAGGTTAGTGTAGTATGTCTGAATTCAGTGGGAATAAAATTGACCAAGCCAGCTACTGTTACTCTACAGCAGTAGTTCCTCACTTTTGAAGGAACGACTCAGAGCGTTTGTGAATTTCATGAAAGCTATAGACCAATACTTCTCAAATGTTAACATGTCTAGAACAAGAGAGTTCTAGAAAATGCAGATTCTGATTTAGTAGATCTGAGGTGGATCCTGAGATTATACATATCTAGCAAGCTGCCAAGCAATGCCAAGGCCGCATACATACAACCCACACTTTGAAGAGTAAGGTCAAAGGGGCACCTAGTGGCTCAGGCAGTTAAGTGTCTGGCTCTTGATTTTGGCTCTGGTCATGATCTCACAGTTCATTGGATTAAGCCCGGCATCAGGCTTTGTACTGACAGTGTGGACTCTACCTCTCTTTCTGCCCCTCCTCCACTCTCTGTCTCTCAAAATAAACAAATAAACTTAAGAGAAATCAGGTTATGAACCCCCTTCCTTGAAAAACAGACCTAATTGGATAAGCACATAGATCAATGCCATTTCTGAGACTCCTGAACCTCTTGGAGAAGGATCGGATTTTTCATTTTGTAATCACCTGTTCTAGAATTACTTTAATTATAATATTCAACCAAAAGGATTAATAAATGATATTTATGTAAGAAAAAATATATACTGCTTTCAGAAATATAATATGGATGTCTGCGTGTATGTATTTCTCTGTGTGTACACATATTTAGCTCTCGCACACACCTATATTCACGTCCAAGAATTCCAAAATGACAAAATTAACTCCGATCCTAACTAAGCGTATGATTTAAATAATCCTTTTTATAAGGCATACATTTAGACATAAAATATTCCCCCCAAACATTTCAAATTCCTCCTTGATATAAACTTATGTAGTTTTCTCCTCCCCACTAACCCTTATCTCCATTCAAAGAATTTTCTGTTGAAAATGCCTATCAATGAGCATATCATTCCTTTTATAAAAATCCTGATGCGCAAGGTGTGTTTGTAATTTACTAGTAATCTGAGCACACAAGCAATTGAAACTTTTATTTTGCTTCTAATGATCGACAATATGAAGAGTGAAAATAGTGAAAATGGGGTGCGACCCAGTGATGTTAGCCTCCTTACCACTGTTTACCTCACATGCTGGCCTTTTAGAGCTAATTAGTGCACTTGCAGTGGATTGCCTCGTATCTCACTGTGTCTGCCTCTTCAGATGAGCAGTACACCTGATAAATTCTAACTGCGGATAATGGTTAAGACATCACCAAGGCAGAAAAAGACACCGGCCTGAGAAACTAGGACTCAGTTTAATCGAGAAGGGTGCCCAAGACGGTCTTAACATTCCCCTCGGCTGGACTAGACTTCAGACAGGCTCCTTCCTGACTCTAGGCACTGACTGCCCTTTCTTTAGAACACTCACTTTAGAAAACTCCGCATGAATTATTTCTGCCCCTTTGAGATGGAAATCATTTTTAAAAGTCTCATGCCAGTTTTGCGACCCAGGAGTGTCTTTTTCAAAGACCTAGGAATCATCTCTGAAATAAGATCATCAAAGAAGAGTGGCCCTTTCTCCGTGGAAGGATGGGAGCCTAAGTTCAGTAGGAGCCTTACTCCAATTTGCAAAATGACCTCCTGCCACGCAGATGAGTGCGTACATTTACTTTTCTTTTGGATAAAGCCAATTAGCAAGCGCAGATGGCCTGAGGTCCTAGCTCTTAAAAAACTCTATTGCCTTTTGTTTCAGTGCAGTTGTGGTCCAGCTCAGTTCTGGCACCTCTTTTCCTATTTTAAGAGTGCTGAACAAAGTCTTCCTTAACCTGTTTAACTTTGTCCAGTGCAATTTCTTCTTTGACGGGAGAGAACCAAAATAGGTGATGCAGCTGGCCTATTTTCTCCCAAGTCAAACTTTCTCTTGGTACCCTGTGTTCCCAAATACCACTTGAATTTTTTTCAAGCAATTCATCAATCTAAGCCCCGAAGAGATTCCAAGTACTTTAAATGTCCCCCACTGTTTATAACAACAAAGATTAGTAGAAGAGGAAAGGTCAGAAGCAACAGTTTTTTAATTCTGTCTTTCAACAAATGCATTTTTTTTTCTATTTCTCTCTACTTTCAGTGTCCTTGGCTGCCAGATATCTGCTTGGTCCAGTGTGCGAGAGGGAACAGGGCAAACAGTACCAATTGCATCATCTTTGAAATCAACAAATTTTTGATCGGCCTCGAGCTGGTGCAGGAGCGGCAGCTCCTGGTGCAAACGAACATCCTGAAGGTGGAGGATGACACAAACTGTTCCCTCTCTTCCATCGAAGAAGACTTTCTCACCGCATCGGAGCACCTGGAGGAGGAAAGCGAGGTGGAAGAATACAGGAATGGTGAGAGCTTCCCAATGAAACACATGTGTATCCTGGCATTAGTCATCCTATAAAAATGAGTGAAATTTTGGGAAAGTTTCAGTCCACGTCAGTTTGGCCAACACATCACCATCTTCACTTACCGAGTTTAGGGAGAGAGGGAGGGAAAGGGGATGGTAGTGAGGATTCTGACTAATGTGCTCAGATCTGATGGCTGGGTGGCTCCCTCTTCCTAAAGATGCCCGAGGGATCCTGTAGGACATTTCTTCCACCTGCCAAGAGCCTAAGGAAAGTTATCTTCCTGGAGAATTCATAAAGCTACCTAGTATCTGAACCCCATTTAAACTGGCCTGAATCCTAGCACTGCTTCTTTGAGGTTCTGAAGCCTGGGCTGGTTACCTAGTCCTTCTGAGCCCCAGTCTCTTTATCCATTACTTGGATGTATAATAGTGCCCCTAACACAATTATAGTCACTCTATTCAGCTACTTATATTTTATTATACTTGCCTGTTATTATGGGAAGGACAGAGGAGATAACCCAGGAGAGTACTTAGCACTCATTTATTCACAGTTTTGACTGACTGAGCAGTAGACCCCAGTGAACAATGTATTCCTTCCCCACCCTTGGTCACAGAAGAAGGGATACTCCAGATGCTGGTGACAGTCTCTGGGACAAGCCCTACTTGTCCCAAGCTGATTTTTGCTTCAGAGCTGATTTTTGCAACAAGGCTTGCTGTGGAGGTTGCTGTAGACATCCTTCCTCCTCCTCTCTATGCACTGGGAAGCTCCAAAATGCAACTGTTTGGGTTACTTTACATGTGGAGAGAGGTGATCAGCACTCGGCTCCCCAGTGCCTTCCTCTCCCACTCTGGTGCTTACATTTATATCCCACATTGAAAGCCATTTCACTGAGTGGAATTCCATACCGAAACCCCCCAAAAAATTTTTAATATATTTTTTTAATGTTTATTTATTTTTGAAGGAGAGACAGAGTGTGAGGAGGGGAGGGGCAGAGAGAGAGGGAAACACAGAATCTGAAGCAGGCTCTAGGCTCTGAGATGTCAGCACAGAGCCTGATGTGGGGCTTGAACTCATAAACTGCGAGATCATGACCTGAGCTGAAGTCAGTTGCTTCACCGACTGAGCCACCCAGGTGCCCCCCAAAACCCAAAACTTTTGCAGATTCATTTGCCCTGAAGGAACATTCTAAATGGGGGGGGGGCTTGGAGGGGACGGGGAACTGAAGCTTTAAGGCATTTTTAGAAAGTAGTTATCATTTGGGACTCATGAGATCCTGCTATCCAAAAAGTAATAATGGGCCCTCGGTTTGTCTTCACCAGGTTATGAAAATATAAATGCCTCGGCTAATGTTTTGGAAGGTAAAAAACCAAAGGAAGCCACTCAGGAGGAATGGAATTACAAGAAAAAGTCGCTTTATCCTTTGGAAGATAAATGCATTGGCAAATCTCATACAACATTGATTAAAGGAGAAGAATCTCTGGAAAAAGTAGAAGGCACCATTTTACAGAGCCTCGATCCATCAGCCGAGCCATCTGAGTGGAAAGACAAAGCTGTGCAGAATGAGAAGCCATCCAGAAATTATTACTCAGAAAGTGTCAAAGGTCATGTGGAAAAATCACAGGCACCGTGTACTCCAGGGGATGCTTATTTCTCCAGGATGGTTAAGAAAGGTGGACCCCCTGTATATGGTGCCCTCACTGAGCACAGCAGCAGCTTAGGCCCAGGGAACCATGAAAATGGCACAAACTCTATTCCTCTCAAACAAGATGGAGGTGCTGGTGAGTATGCTACAAACTTAGCAGAATCTGTGCTACAGGATGCATTTATTCGATTATCTCAGTCGCAGCCTACGCCACCCCAGGAATCCACAGTCAGCGTTTCTGTAGGAAGTACTCTCCTCCCCAGTGGCTGTTCCACAAAGGGTGTGCTGGTCCCTGGGTCGTGGAATGATCTCCCCAAGATCGTCATTGTTCAGAGTCCGGATGGCAGTGATGCTGCCCCTGAGGCAGGCATCTCCTCGTGGCCTGAAATGGACGTCTCTGGTGAAACCTCAGGTGTACTCTCTAGAGAGAACGCCAGCAGACACCCTCAGAGTGCTCTAGAAGTAGCATTGGCTTGTGCGGCCACTGTGATTGGAACGATTTCCAGTCCACAGGCTACGGAGAGACTCAAAATGGAGCAAGACTCTTTGATCTCAACCCGTCCACTCGGAGGCAGTGAACACCTGCAAAGTCAGATATCCCAAGCCCTCAAGGAACCTTCCATCAGTGAATACTCCTTTCCATCTGCCTTGTGTGGCATGACTCAGGTGGCGAGCGCCATTGCTGTTTGTGGCCTGGGTGAACCAGAAGAGGTGAAGGCTCTGAGTGGCCTCTCATGTGCAGCTGAGGCTCATGCAACAACCTCCCAACTCTGCAGTTTAGCGACAGGGAGGAGCATGGAGCTGGGAAATGAGGCCATTGCACAGGTGTTGCTCAAGGAGGCTGCTCTGGTTTTAACCAGGCCCGATCCCTGCAATGACATCAGAGACCTCATGGAATCGATGAGCAGGAGAATCCTAGAAACGGCTTCCAAGCCTCCAAGCGTGTGGTCAGAAAATGACTTCAAGAATGAGCTGGCACAGAGCCTCTCCAATGTTATTCTGAAGCATTCCATTGATGAAGCTCATCAGAGAAACAAAATAATTGATCCCAATGTTGGCAGGCACTCATCTGAAACTCTTGACACCTTGATGGAAAGTACAAATCAACTGCTTTTCAGTGTGATATGCTTCACATTCAAGAAGATGAGTCATTTTGTACAGTGTGGTGAATGGCCCATGGTCCTTGCAGACGAGACCATCAGATGGAGCGAAATGGACTTAGGCTGCCAGCCACCTGATCAGGCTGCGAGTCTAGCACGGACAAAAGCCACCGAACTTTCCAGTGGCCAGCCACTTGGCAGTCTGCATAGCTCTAGTCTTGTTATCAATGATCTTGTAGATGACATTTATCTGAAGCAAGATAGTAGGGACCCAGGGAAGCCAGGCCTCTTCAAGAATCCCGTGCTGAGACCTGAATTGCTCTGTAGTCCCAGAGTGCCGGATTCTTCAACTGCTAAAACACCCCCCAAGGAGATATGTCTAAAAGGAACAGTGGGAGAAGATCCAGAAAACCCTCCTCAGACACCCAGTTACAATGAGAATGAGTGCAGAGCATCTTCAGAGAGAGAGAGGGTGCTGACAGTGGGCAAGTACAGCAGAGGTTCCCAGGATGCAAAGGACAGTGCCAGTATAAACGCCCAGGAGAAGTATAATCATGCCTCACCTCTAAGCAGTGAAGTTCAAGTTAACCTGTCTTTGTTAGGGAACGACTTACCCCTTCCTGCTCACTCCATGCTACAGGCAAAACATGCAGACATATACTGCATTACAGACTTCGCGGAAGAATTAGCAGAGATGATTGTCTCCATGGCAACTGAAATTGCAGCAATTTGCCTTGACAACTCAAATGGAAAACAACCCTGGTTTTGTGCATGGAAAAGAGGGAATGAGTTTCTGGTTACCCCGAACGTATCCTGCCGATCCTTGAAGAGGAAGAAGGAAAGCCAGACCAGTGGGGCCACCGTGAGGAAGCACAAACCACCGCGGCTCAGCGAGATCAAGAGGAAAACAGATGAGCACCCGGAGCTTAAAGAGAAGCTGATGAACAGGGTTGTGGATGAGTCCATGAACCTTGAGGACATCCCGGATTCTGTCAATATTTTTGCCAGCGAAGTGGCAACCAAGATCATGAACTTAACAGAGTTCTCCATGGTGGATGGCGTCTGGCAAGCCCAGAGCTATCCCCGGAACCGGTTACTCAGTGGAGACAGGTGGAACCGGCTGAAGGCTTCGAGCTGTGAAAGCATTCCAGAGGAGGACTCTAATGCCAGGGCCTATGTAAATAGCCTGGGTTTCGTGAGTACCCTAAGTCAGCCAGTTAGCCGGGCCAGCTCCGTGTCCAAGCAGTCCAGCTGTGAGAGCATCACTGAGGAGTTCTCCAGGTTCATGGTGAACCAGATGGAAAATGAAGGAAGAGGGTTTGAGTTGCTGCTGGATTACTATGCCGGCAAGAATGCCAGCAGCATCCTGAACTCAGCCATGCAACAAGCATGCCGTAAAAACGACCACCTCGGTGTGAGGCCAAGCTGTCCCTCCAAGCAGTCCAGTACTGAGAGCATAACAGAGGAATTCTATAGGTACATGCTGAGGGATATTGAAAGAGAAAGCAAAGATTGCACTTCCTCCAGACGAAGCAGCCAGGATTGGACAGTTGGCTTACTGTCACCTTCTCTGCGATCTCCGTTGTGTTACAGACAGTCATCCGTGCCAGACAGCAGATCCCTGGGTGCCAGGCTAACGGTGAATGTGCCCATCAAAGCCAACTCCTTAGATGGTTTTGCTCAAAACAGCCAGCAGGATTTCCTAAGTGTCCATCCTGTCAGTAGCACTTCTTCATCTGGTCTCTGCAAATCTGACTCTTGCTTGTATCGGAGAGGTGGAACGGACCAGATCACCAACATGTTAATTCATGAGACGTGGGCAAACTCCATCAAGGCCCTTATGCAAAAGAACAAAATCATAGTGGATGAAGCTGAGGCAGCTGATGCGGAGCCTGTTCCTGGTGGCTCTCCCAGGCAAGTGGAGAAATGTGCAAACAGATTGTCCTCAAGCAGAGTGCAAAGTGGGCTGCCTCTCCTGGTTCAGGAGTCCATCGAAAACCCAAGGAAAGACTCTATTACTGAAAGCAAACATCTCCCAGTGTCATCTCAAAGCAAAGCTTTTCCTCTTACCAACAACAACAGTTTAGATTCTAAAATGGAAACTTCATCATGCCGTGGCTCTATCCCTGTCACCCACACCAGGCAGTCCCTGTGCACAAGGGATGTACCTTTAATTCAGATTGAAACAGATCAGAGAGAAGAGTATGTTGGAGAACCTGAATACTTCTCTTCTGAAAGCAGCTCCCTAGGGGTAGCTGAGGAGCATTTGAAAGATGAAAAAGTCCCGGATGTGGCAAGGTGTGGAAACACTGCAGAGAGTACCTGCCCAAACCCCAGGTGAGTGAATAACTTCTTAGACTAGATAGAGTGGTCTTTGCATCTCAGTATTTACTCTAAATCTTAGGGACTTTACTGATGCAAGACTGAATTCCTAAGATAATAAATGAACTCCCTGGGATGATATGCACTTATAATAGAAATTTGGAAGTAATTAAAAAAATTTTTTTAATGTTTGTTTAAACAATTTTTGAGAGAGACAGAGATACAGAGTGTGAGCCAAGGAGGAACAGAGAAAAAGGGAGACACAGAATCTGAAGCAGGCTCCAGACTCCACAGGTAGCACAGAACCTGACGGGGGTGGGGTGGGAGGTGGGGGGGCTCCAACTCATAAACTGTGTGAGATCATGATCTGAGCTGAAGTCAAACGCTTAACTGACTGAGCCATCCAGGTGCCCCTGGAAGTAATTTTTTTTCAACTTCAAAAACAGATTGAATTCATCTATATAATAGAACTGAAGTTTTGATTTTCACATTAAAATTAATCTCCCATATTGTTACCTTTTAAAATTCAGTCATAAAAATTTTCAAACAAAAAGAAAATTATGTCGATTTATCCACTTGAAAAAAATTAAAATTTAAATACTTTTTAACATTAGAACTGACATTAAACGTTTTGATATCATTTTTCTCATCATCCCTCCTTTCAAGTTTCTCTTTTTTTTGTTGTTCTAAAGATCTTTGCTGGACCGTTAGATGCATGGTAGAATCGCGGCAACTTGAGTGCAAAGCAACATTGGAATTTTATTTCAATAGTTCTTTTCTAGAAAATTGTAATGTAAGTGACAATTCATTTTGAATTTGAGACAAAGGCATTATTTCTTTCCCAGTGCTTAAGGAAGAATTAATCCTTTCACAACTCCCAGTTTCTGTAGAAAATTCATACTGTTCTTGAATATGAGACCATTGTATCATTTAAACAAATTATTATTGAAATGTAGTTGACACACAATATTATATTAATTTAAGGTGTGCGACACAATGGTTCCACTGTTTGGCTACACATAACTCAGTGCTCACCACAAGCGTGGTCACTATCTGTCACCATACTACATAATCGTGATATTATTGATGGTAATCCCTATGCTGTAATTTTCATTCCCTTGACTTATTTATTTTATACCATTGCTTCCTTTTAAAATATTTTTGTCTCCAGTTAAATAAGACTGAAAAAAAAAAGAAATTAAACTACTAACCTTGGAAAGCGTAAGTTAGAGAAATAGCCTATTCTTTTCAGAGACCTATGCTTGTGGTACAAAGAGCCTGTTATTTTTAAATGTTTAGGTGCAATCACCAAGTTGAACACAGCCTTCATCAAATTTCAGCTGCTCTGGAAAATCCCTAGTACTTTCCCCCCACCAGGGAAGCAGAAGGGATCCATTCTCAAGTGCTCGTACTTCCCTATCATTACGGCATCATTACAAGGTGTAGGGCTTAGTGCTCAAGGTGCACCTATTTCCTCCTTAGGCTCCTAGTGCTGAGAACTTAACTTTCCAATTGAATCCAATCCTAAGAGAATGCAAGAGGAAGAAAATATGAAAACCTACAAGCAAAAGAGTAGAAGTTAAACAAAATGAAATACATACCAAGTGGACCAAAACAAGTTCATATGTATCAGCCATTCTCCAACTCTAGACAATACTTATCAAAGTCTTATAGGAGTGCTGCACCTGACTTTAGATCAAAGAGTTGAAGAAACAAAATAGCCAATGTGTAATTCTTTAGAATTACCTTAAGGTAAGATATATGAAATGGAAAATCTTATTTTAGATTCCATGAGTCTGACTTAGAATCTTCTTCAACATCATCATAAACCAGCTGAAATTTTTAGCTGAAGAAAGTTACTTAGTGGAGGAAACATTTGGTTGCAGGCTCAAATCAAATAGTGATTGTCAATGAAGTTAAATAACATTCATTATACAATTTTGGGTGAGATGTTACTAACATTATGCTTAAAATAGGTACAACCTGGGGACTTTCAAAATATTTGGGAAATAAGTATGAATAAAGCTTCCTACTGATTTAGGTTTATATTCCATATAATGACTCAAGCACATATTCTCTCAACTCATGATATGGTTTTCTGATTTGGTTTCCCAACAACAAAACAAAAGAGAATGTAGAATCATCAATCATCCTTGGAAATTCAAGAGCTGAATCTGCTTCCAAAGCACATGGGCATTGGATATATTTTTCTTTGTGGAGCAATATGAAGAGTTGTCATAGAAAATGAGCTCCACTGACTAATGTGATAACTTTAGTTATTTTTGAGCAAGTTCCCTAACCTCTGTGTCAGTTTAGATGAGTAAGCTATAGGAATAGAGCTCTTGACTCAGTGCCTAACCCAATAGAAGTACTCAACAAATGTTTACTCGTGGTGGTTGTTGTTCAGGTTTAAGGTATATGATTGCCGCTATTTCAAGAGATTTTTTTCCCTACAATAAACCTATTATAAACAGTGGGAAAGTTTTGTTAAAACAAAATTACTAAAATTTACAAGGGGGGAAATTCATTATATTTAGGTCACATTTTCTAAGCTCAGGGTTGTTATTAGGGGGGTTGGCATGTCAAAATACAGAACTGAACTCCCTGTGAAGGAGTTCCTACCTACCTACACACAGGGGAAAGGAGATGACAAGACACTCTTGATTATGCTTGGTCATGGTGAGGTGTCATGTCCTGAGGATCTTTTTAGGCTACTTTCTCAAGGACATTTTCATAATTTTGCTAAAACCCTTACAAAAGCTCAACATACTGAAATAAAACCCACTTTCTTTTTTATTTGAGAAAAGGAGTAACAATTTTCAAATTCATTATGGAAGCCATGTCCAAATGAAAATACCTGCTGTTGTATTTGAAGCTGCCACATTTGTCCAGATACCTGAATAGTCCCTCGGTCATCAAGAAAGTAAACAATTTAGGATAGCCCAATTCCTGATTTCTGGGAAAACAGTATCGTACAGGTGGACAGCAATGTCTTCTTAACTCAACTGCCCTCTCTGAGGTTATGGAAGAGCACTGATCTAACTTTGCAACCATTTGAGATCACAAAACAGAAACACCAAGCTGAGAATCATGAGCATTCACATGTTGCCTTCGTTAGCATCATCTGATTTTTTAGAAATATATCTTAGGTTGTGTTTTTATTTGTATTTGCCTCAAGAAAACCACTATTCATCCAACGTGTATCTGCATGCACATTCTGTGATGCACACTGTCCTTGGGGTTAAAAACACAGTAGAAAGAAGAGATTAAGTACCTGCTGTTATGGGTCCTACACACCAGTTGGAAAGACAGACAACATGCATGAAAAATAAAAACTTTGGGAAAAGATAATTACAGTGTGTTATGACAAAAAAATACAAAAGGTAATGTGGTGTGAACAACAGTTGGAAGAAAGTGGTTACTCAAGACAGAATGTAGGCATTTCGATGAGACCTAGGGGCAGAGGGTGCCAACTGTGTGAAGAATTGAAGGAGAAGATGTGCATTTGCATTTCAAGCAGTGCTGGTGCTCTAGTTAGTCTAAAAAAAAATTCTCCCACCACAGATCACCTAGAAATCCTAGATTAAATATAAGAAATATCCTTTTGAATACAGGGCTGACCTTAAGAGTAGTAACAATAATGATGAAAATCTCGTAGGTGGAAAATGAAAGGATTTGGGAACAAAAGCAGGAAAAAGCTAATTCTCTGCTTGCTCTTGCTAGTCTCCCTTATCTCTAAGTTCATTTTCTAAAAGCTAGAGAAAGCTGGGAAATAAGTCTGTGGGCCCAGGAAAGGTGAAGATACCAGCCTCCATATTCTGAGGGGTTCTGTCCTCAGAAAAAAAGTACAAACTTACAAAAAAAGTTCACTCACCAGAAAAGGAGTTAATAAGAAGATGTACCTTTTAGGGCTAGGGGTCTAGGTAGAAAGGGGGAAAATTCCCTAAGAACTCATAATGGCAGCTTCCCTAATGCATATTTGAGGTTCTAAGTTACGCTACCTCTCCAGTTTAGAAAATCCTGAATTGGTAAATTACCTTCAAACAATCTTGGGTTGATAGCACCGTGAGACCTTGGCAGAGGCTACAATAAATCTTTGGGTATATAAGCCCGGATCTCAAAGGACTTGAGTAGTTAAAGACCCATCAAATAAGCATTCAGAACCTCAGATTACAAGATACACAGATAATCAAAGCACTGTAAACAAGACCTGGTACAAACATCAAAGTAGGATTAACCCTAATAAGGATTTCAGATATTAGAATTATTAGATACAAACTCTAAAATAAATATACCTTAAATATTAAAAAAGGTATATAAATCTAGAGCAATCATGAACTACAATTAAAATAGATAAAGTAGACTTGAAAATTAGTTAAGTACTACAAGGATGACAAATATAATCACTGAAATTAAGGTCTCTATTATAAAAAAAATCACTAAAAAAATTAAGTCATTGGAATAAACACTTCAATGGCATACGTACAGAGAGAACTACAGTAAAAGATAAATGTGAAACGACTTTTGTTTCCATCTTCAATAGAGTACCTAAAGCTAAATTTACCCTGCTTCTGTAAAGAAGTAGAAAAATGGGCAAAATACATGAAACAATTGTTGTTAGGCATGGTACCACAAGCAGCACTTTGAAAGAAGGGAAGCAAACATGGCGACCCCAGTATCTGCCCCAAATTTCTGCCTCGATTCCCTTTTCAGGCAATGGTGCAAGGAGGACAAGCCTAAACAGAGCTCAGAAGCACTCTGAGTTAAGGAGTCAGGGATTAGAGGACGCTACTCAGAGAAAGAACTCCAGAAGTGTATACGGGAATCCCCTTGAGCCTGTTTCTGAATGCTAAGCCATGCATGTGTATGTGAAACCCCATGAAGCCAAAGAAGTATAAGCTAAAGATTTCCATAAGTTCACATGGGACTTGAAGAAGTTTATTTCCAACCAGCGAAGTAGAGAATCCATATTAAACACATGCAGCATTTAGCAGAGATCCGTAAAAGTATCACACTATAGAATTAAGGTTAAAGTACCCCTAAAAAATAAAAGCTAATCTAAACTTACTGTAACAGAACTTGTAAATCAACATTGAAAAGGTCAAGCTGAACTAAAACTAATTTAACCTAGAATGGGTCTAATGCACTCTGAAGAAATACAACAAAATCCAGCACTCAAAAGCATAAGTTGACAGCATAAGATCCAATTAAAAAAATGTTTCACATACAAAGAAGCAGAAGAATGTCACCCATAATCCATAGGATAGTCCATATAAATATGTCCATGAACTACAGAGATAATGAAATTAACAGATAAGCCTTTAAATAGCTATTACAAACGTGTTCCAATATTTAAAGGTACACATGAATCTATAATTTGGTGAAAATTAGAAACTCACAAATCAAGAAGTACAATGAATCTAAGCAGGATAAACAAAAAGAAAACCACATCAAAGTCACATCATAATCAAATTATTAGAAACCAATGAACAGAGAAATAAACCTAAAAGTAGCTCAGAGGAAAAAAACAACTGACCTACTGAGGAACACAAAAATTGCAGGTTTCTCATCAGAAAAAAAAGGAAAACTAGAAGATGAAGAATGATATCTCTCCTGTGCAGAAGGAAACAACTGCCACCTTAGTATTCTTCACCTCACCAAAAATAAAGGCTATCCTTGGATAAAAAGACTCAATATTGTCAAGATGTCAGTTCTTTCTAATTTGATTTATAAATTTAATGTAATTCCATTAAAAATCCCAGCTCATTATTTTGTGGATATCAACAAAAGTATTCCAAAGTACATACAAAGATACAAAATACCCAGAATAGCCAAGAAAATATTTAAGGAGGAAAACAAAGGCAGGCTGTCTTCACCAGGCTTCAAGATTTACTGTGAAGCTATGGTATCAAAACAGTGTGGCATTGGCAAAAGAATAAACAAATGGATCAATGGAACAGAATAGAAATCACAGAAATAGATACACACAAATATAGTCAACTGATTTTTGGTAAAGGATCAAAGGCAAAACAATGGGAAAAGTGAAGCCGTTTCAACTCGACATTCACATGCCAAAAGAGAGTTTAGAAGCAAAACTTACACCCTTTGCAAAAAATAACTGAAAATGGATAATATATCTAGATGTTAAACTTAATAAATCTATGAAACTCCTAGAAGATAACATAGGAGAACATTTGGGTGGCCTTGGATTTGGCAATGGGATTTTAGATAGAATATCAAAGTATGCTGAGTGAAATAAGTCAGGCAGAGAAGGACAGATACCATATGTTTGCACGTATAAAAGGATTAGGAGGAACTTAATGGAGGACCATGGGGGAGAAGAAGGGGGGAAGTAGGGGGGAGGGGGAGAGAGGCAAACCATGAGAGACTCTTGAATGCTGAGAACAAACTGAAGACTGATGGGTGTGGGGGGGAGGGAGGAGATGGGCATGGAGGAGGGCACTTGTGGGGATGAGCACTGGGTGTTATATGGAAACCAACTTGACACAAAACTATTTGTGTAAAAAAAAAAAAGAACATCAAAGATATGATTCATGAAAAAAATAGTGATAACCTGGGCTTCATTAAAATTAAAAATTTCTGCTGTCTGAAAGACACTTGTCAAGAGGACCAGAAGACAAGCTGAACACCGTGATAAAATATTCCCAAAGATATACCTGATAAAAGACTGTTCTCCAAAATATACAAAACTCAATAATAAGAAAGCAAACAACTTGATTGTAAAAGTAGGCAAAAGGCTTCAACAGACATCTCGTCAAAGATGTACAGAAGGCAAATAAGCATATGAAAAGATGCTCAACATCATATGTTATTAGACAATTTCAAATTAAAACAACCAAGAGATGCTGCTACACACCTATTAGAATGGCCAACATCAAAAAAATGGGCAACATAAAATGCCAAGAAAGATGAGGAACAAAAAGAATTCGTATTATTGTTGGTAAGAATGCAAAAACAGCCCAACAATTTTCAAAGACACTTTGGGTGCTTCGTACAAAAATGAGCATAGACTTACATATGATCCCACAGTCATGCCCCTTGGTATTTATCAAAAGGAGTTGAAAATTTGTGTCTACAAAAACACCAGTACACAAGACTTTTATAGCAGCTTTACTTATAATTGATAATACTTGGAAACAACCAAGATTTCCCTTAGCAGGTTAATGGATAAATAAGTTCTGGTACATCCAAGCAATGGAATATTATTCAGCAGGAAAAATAAATGACCTATTAAGCCATGAAAAAACATGGAGGAAACGTAAGTGCATATTAAGTGAAAGAGGCCTATCTAAAAGGCTACATACTATATGATTCCAACCCTATGATATTCTGAGAAAAAGATCAGTATAAAGTTGAACGGTTGCCAGACGTTAGGAGGGAAGAAGGGATGACAAGATGAAATACAAAGGGTTTTTAGAACAATAAAACCATTCCATGTGATGCTATAACAGTGGATACATGTCATTATACATTTGCCCAAACCTCTAAGTTTGTGGAAGTGAGCCCATATAAGCTTTGGTTTGGGTTGATAAAGATGTGTCAATATAGAAGCATTGATTGTAACAAATGTATCATCCTGGTGTGAGATGCTGAGAGTGGAGGAGGCTGTAGAGGGGGGTAGTGGAGAGGCTGGGGCACATGGGAACTCTGTTCTCACCACTCAGTTTTACTGTGAACCTAAAGCTGCTCTAAAAAAAATAAAGCCTGTTATTTTTAAAATAAGGGCTAAATAGTAACTTGTTATAAGACCCAAATCCTAGAAAGCACGTGCTAGGAGATCTGAACAAAAGTAAGTGCTGATAGAAGACATGAGGCTAAAGGAAAACAATACTGATGGAAACTTGGACTTCACAAGGGAAGCAAGAATTCCGCAAATACTGAGTAGATAAGTAAATACAAAATGCCTTTCCTACTTTAAAATTTCTTTAAAAGATAATTATTTAAAACAAAAAAAATGTTTTATGACATATGTAGAACTAAAATGTATGCTGGCTATGACACAAAGGGTCAGAGGGGGAAATGGCACCTGGGTGGCTCAATTGGTTACGCGCACGACTTCAGCTCAGGTCATGCATGATCTCACAGTTCATGCGTTCAAGCCCCTCATCGAGCTCTGTGCTAACAACTCAGAGCCTGGAGCCTGCTTCAGATTCTGTGTCCCCTTCACTCTCTGCCCCTTTCCCACTCACCCTCTGTCTTTCTCTGTCTCTCGAAAATGAATAAATGCTAAAAATAAATAAATAAATAAACCCAGACATTTTGATAATTGCATTAATTCTTTTTTTTAATTTATTGTTTTTTTACAAATAGTTTATTGTCAAATTAGTTTCCACATAACATTCAGTGCTCATCCCCACAAGTGTCCTTCTCCATGCCCATCTCCCCCTCTCCCCCCCACATCCATCAGTCCTCAGTTTTTGTCAGCGTTCA
>JAESUZ010004626.1:0-19313 GCA_017311185.1 Proteles cristata cristata
GAAACTCCTCCAGCGTCAATTCCCGGCAGGTGCAAAACACCCGTTTCTGTAGTTGGTTCACTGTCAGCTTGGAGCGACTACGAAAGACAGAGATGATATGGCTTATGTTCTGCAGGGCAGACAAGAGCTCTGATGTTTAGCTGGCAAGTTAGAAAAGGAAGGTATGAAAGGAGCAGCTTGTGGTGCCCTGAATGTACGATCCTCCAAAATATGTGGTCATCAGTGTTTGGAACTGGCCTTCTCAGATCTCCGTGGCTGTTGAGGTAGACGGAGAGGAAATAGGGTTTCCAGAAAGGACAAAGGGCTTTCATTTGGCTTGAACTACACACAGCAAGACAAGTGAGGTTCCACCTGGAGTCCCCCACATCCTCTGCTGCTTTTGGACTCTGGCCAGCCTATTTTGTTCATCACCTCTTCCTCATGTTGGAATTCGTGAGTGCTGGGGGCACCGTTTCATCCACAGGTTGCTGAATCCTTCACAATTGTAAAAAGGTCGTAAGGGCCTTTGGATGTCCTCACAGGCTACAAAGCCTTTGTCAACCCCTTTTTTTTCTGACTCAAAAGCAGAGGACACCACAGGCTCCTGCAGGTCATGCCTTCATTTCAGAACTTCGAAGTCAAGAGTATTCAAAGATCTCAACTCAGGTAGGCAGCCCACCTTGTCTACTTGCAGGGCTACCCTGGGTTTCAAGGTGTGGCTTCAAATGGAAAGTGAAAGAATGGCTCTCAGAGGCAGACAGGAGGCCCCAGCAGCTGGGGTGCTGGTGTTGCATGCATGCTATATTTGGGAGTCCCAGCAGGCCAGCATGGACACGTGCTGGGGGGGTGTCCTCGGGGCCACACACTTATTTGCTTGCACTTCAGGGCATCTACCTGTGTCTTTATGCCTTTCCCATGCGAGATTGGATGAGAGACTCAGAGAACTGTTTGCGGCTGAGAGGCAGGACAGCCACAGGATTCCTGCCCTCATACTCAGAGGTCCGGCACTCACCACAGAAAGTCTGATTGCAAAGGCCTGAGGGTGGGAACAAGACCAATTACATACTTTGCAAGGCTGAATGTCAAATGAAAATGCAGGCCCCTCTTCCAAAATATTACAAATTTCAAGACTCCAACAGCAGAGCATCAAACCAAGTACGTGGCACCCTTCTAAACATGGCACCCTCCGCAAACTCAGACCTCCTCTCATGAAGCTGGCTCTGGCTATAAACAAGCTTGCAGCTTCTTTGAGAAGACACCCTGTCATTGCGTCCTGTGTATATAGCTCTCTAGGCAGAGGGTACCCATTTGGGGTTCTGTTCCTCACCTCTGGCCTTATGGTTCCTAAGATTAGCAGGTTCAGCCAGCTTGAGGTGCTCTCCTGGGCACACAACCTTTTGGATTAGTAGGACTTCCTGGGTTTACTTTTGAAACACTCACCTCCTGGTGTTTACCAGTGACTTACTCACCCAGGATGTACCACACTGTTTAAAATTGTCAAAGACAGAGGGTCGCCTGCGTGGCTCAGTCGGTTAAGCACCCTACTCCTCGTTTTGGCTCAAGTCATGATCTCCCGGTTTGTGAGTTTGAGCCTCACGTCAGAGTCTGCACTGACAGTCTGCTTGCGATTTTCCTTCTCTCTCTCAAAATAAATAAACTTAAAAAATGAAAAGAAACTTGTTAAAAAGAAGAAAAATACGCCATAAAATAAAAGACAACCAACAAACTAGGAAAACATGTGTTAACATAGATCCCTGATCAGGTCTAATGTTAGGGTTAATCTTCCTTATATTTAAACATTGAAAAATCATTGGATGAGGATCCAAAACCTGACGGAAATGTGAAAAACATATAGACAATTCACAGGAGAGGTATAGAACTGACCTTTGACCATATTAATCTTCATTTATTTTTGAGAGTGAGAAAGATTTGAGCGAGGGAGAAACAGAGAGAGAGACACACACACAGATTCTGAGGCAGGCTCCAGGCTCTGAGGTGTCAGCACAAAACCTGATGTGGTGCTTGAACTCACAAACCATGAGATCATGACCTGAACCAAAGTCAGATGCTCGACCAATTGAGCCACCCAGGCATCCTGGCATTTGGCCATATTAAAAGCTGTTTAACCTTATGAAGTTAAGGAAAAATGCAAAAAAAGTCACAAAAATCAGAAACAAAAAAACTGCCCTGAAAAAAGGAAACCAACACAAAACTGACACAGATTTTAGAATGAGCTGACAGAGACATGAAAATAGTTATTATAAACATACTCTATATGTTCAAACAGTTTGGCAGGGTTGTAGAAGACATAAAGGATACCCGAGTTATATATGTATATATATATTTGTGTGTGTGTGTGTGTGTGTGTGTGTGTGTGTGTGTGTAACCTTAGAAAGAAAGTGGCCTATTCAATGTTGGGTTTGTGGGCTCCAAAAACACCATTATTTTAGTCCTTTGGACTTTTAATAGGGTGAGAAGTTCTGGTCTTTTGAGGGCCTTTAGCTGCGTCCAGGACAGGGTGGGGCATGCCTACCCATTGTGAGGTAGGCGACCTGCAGGCAATGACCTCATGTACTGTTTCAGGGACTGGCACTGCCACCCCACACATAGCACCTCTCCCCAGCTAGGTCCACACTTCTGCGTGCGCACGCACACACACAAATAAAGACGAAGTCTCTTCCTCTTCTGTGGGAAGCGTGTCTTCCAGTGCTCAGTTCCGACCCAGTCCTTATGCCCACTTTCTGGCTTACCAGACCTTCTAGTCTAATCCCCAACCCTGAAGGAGCAAGCACTTTGCCTTGCCCACCTACGTCTTCCTTTCCTTTCCCACTTCCCACCATGAGAGAACTCGCAGAGACACACAAATTTTCGTAACAGGTTGTTTTATTTTTACTGTTACCAATGGTGTGCCCCATTTGTGTGAAATTTGATGACTAAAGAGCCACCCGTTTCTCAGGGGCAGGCCTCACAGATTTCTCCTACGGCGTGATTGCCTGCGCAGGTAGTAGGCCTTTGAAGTGCTTGGTTGGTTCCACTGTGAATCATGACGATTCTGCGCTTTATTCGTCCTGCGGTAGTGGCTGACCAGTGCTGCCTTTCTACCTTTCTTTGTTTGCTCAGAAGAGGTGGGAGTTCTCGGTGACACTTTTTTGGTCACCTTCCCCCGAAGCTTCATGGTTGTTTTGGTCACCTGAAAGGACAACAGGGTGAGCACAGAGGGGCACTGGTTTGGGGGAACAGGGTAAGGGGTGGATGGCACAGGGACTTTGGAGAACCCCTTGGAAGAGGGGGTGTTTTCCAGGCAAGGGCACAGAGGAGTTTTGTGGTACGTGACACTGGGGAAGAGGAGCTTCGTGGGATGATCTTACCTTGCCTCTTCCTCCAGACGTGGGTTTACGGGGGGGTCTTCATGCGCTTCCTCCTTCTGGTACCTGATGTTGAAGGCTGTGTAGCTGTGCGACAAGCTGGTGGAGTCTGGGTTTTCCTGGCTACCCTAGCCATCTCGAAGACTCCCAGGGGTCTGGCTCAAAGCCCCTGGGTCACCCCTATGTATACCCCCACCAGGGCTCTGGCCGACCACACCCTTGAGCTTTGTGCCATCATCTGGCCACTCCCCCGGCCACTGTGACCTCATGAGGTACCACCCTGGCACCTTCATGGGGGAGGGAGAGTGCAGTGTGGGTGAGGCCAAGATGTTGTGGTGGGAGAAAAGGGCCACCTCTTTCTCACCCCCTAAACAGCCTTCCAAACTGATGTGCCACCAACCACATCTCCACAAGTTACTTGGGCTGGGTCACCTGCCCGGAAAAGGGTGTCTCCTTCATGCCTTTTCTCACAGTGATCCTCTTGAGTGACTCATTTTGTTCTCCCTCACCTCCCCCATCACCTAGATTTGGTATGTCTTCCCTAAAATCCCTGCCAGATAACATGGTGGCATTTGGCTTTCTGTGGAGATGTGAATCATCCTACTTTCTCACTACAAATGACTCTTACATGCCCTAAAGCCCATTCACTCCTTGTGTACCACCAGGAAACTTTCCCATCCAAACTGCTTTTCCCATTGTCCACGTAGCTCTGCTCCCTTTTCCATTTTCCAGTCTGAAATCACCAGCTTCAGGCTGTCAGATTTCAGCAAGTAAACCTTCCCCACTGGGTGTCCCACTCTGGTTTGAAGTCTGAGGGCCATGTTTGCCTTATTAGGGGTAATTCCAGACTTGGGTGCTAACCCTGTAGGACGTTGAGGCAGGTGTCCACGTGCCAGAAGTTGTGCTGGGTGATGGCATGTGGGGAAGTACAGCCTAGGGCTGGTGGGCATTCTGGAGGGTCGCCTGGAGTTGCCTGGTTAAGGTCTTAGCTTAACCACAGGTGCGTGTGCCTCGTGTGTAAAGATCTTCTCAGCCTGGGTCCTCAGAAACCACTTTTCTCATCTGACTTTACTGTTGGCACTGTTAGTATCCTACCTCCCTTGCGGCTTATTTCACAGCTGAGACACTGGTACAGTTCATTTCGGTGAACCAGCCCTATAAGCGTCCTACCTCTTGGAGGAGACACTATGATATCAAGTCCAGTCCATATAGTTCCCTAGGATGGAGGTCTCCCACCCAGGTTGTTGGCCCTGGAGGAAAAGGGAAACAGGCCATGGCCTTCACTGCAGGCCTTCTGTTCCTAAGTGGCTAGTGGACTCAGTTGGTCTGAGGTGCTCACCTGGACACACAGACGCTAGGCTTAGTGGGACTTCTGGAGTTTCCTATGAAGTGTTCAGTTCCCCTTGTCCACTGGTTGCTGGCTCACCCAGGATGCACCACATGTTTGAAAAATTTTAAAGGAAAAACAAAGCATACCATACAAAAACTCAAAAGATGATGGGCAAAGTAGGGGGCGGGTGGATCGTAACCTAGACCATGAATATCACTAACACAAAAACTCTCTTCCAATGTTTCGAAATAAGATCCAAAACCTGAGAGATAAATGTGAAAAATTTACAATTTATAAGAAACATGTAACACTGGCTTTTAAGCATATTAGCAAGGTATTTAATATCACTAAGATAAGAAAAGTTGTTGTGCCCGATTCGTGAGTCCCCAGAGACCACCAAAGAGCCGACATGGATGCAAGTACAACAGGGTCTTTATTACAAGTTCGATCAGGGGCTCACCCGCCTACCAGTGTCCTGGCAGCAAGGTGAAGCCCCAAACAATAGCGAGTAAGGTTTTTATGCGGCAAGGGACGGGGGTGTTACAGTGCACATGTTGTACGTATAGCATCATCACCTAAGAACCAATTACAATTCTACAGCGCCCATGGTAACAGCTTTGGCCATTCAGTATCTGTGAGGTGTTCATTACTTTTGCTGGGACCCAATCATGACTTTTGAGCATCCTTTGAAAATGACCACTTATGAGGTGAGTTCAAAGGGCCTACGTGGGGATCAGGCAAACAGTGAGAAATTGGCTGGTTTGTATAAAATATCTGTATGCGGTTCCCAGCCTTGACTCAGACCATAGGAATGTTTTTTGATTAGCTGATCTGAGAGCGGTTTGAGGATGACTTTAGCCTTAAGCACTCTGAGGCCTTTCCAGGAACTGGAACTGGAACTGGGGCTACGTGCAGCCCGAGGTTGCTCTTAATGGAGGCCTTAATCTCAAGATGACATTGCTTAGGCTCTTCAAAATGAAATAGAAACTCCCTTGAGAAATCAAAAGTGCCCTAAGAACTGGCACAGAATTTAGAATTAGCAAAGATGTTAAAATAGTTATAATAACTATATCCAGGGGCGCCTGGGTGGCTTAGTCGGTTAAGCGTCCGACTTTCGCTTGGGTCATGATCTCGCGGTTCGTGGGTTCGAGCCCCGCGTCGGGCTCTGTGCTGACTGCCAGCTCAGAGCCTGGAGCCTGTTCCAGTCTGTGACTCCCTGTCTCTCTGACCCTCCCCTGCTCACGCTGTCTCTCTCTCTCTCTCCTAGAAATAAATAAAATATTTTAAAAAAAAATAACTATATCCATGTGTTCACAAATTAAGTGGAGATAATCACTAAAAACTGGATGCAGGGGTGCCTGGGTGACTTAGTTGGTTAAGTGGCTGACTCCTGATTTCAGCTCAGGTCATGATCTCTTGGTTTATGATTTCAAGCCTCACATAAGGCTCTGCATTCATAGCTCTGAGCTCTGTCTCCCACTCTCTGCCCCTCCCCCACGAGCGCACATTCTTTGTCTCTTTCAAAAATAAATAAAATGTTAAAAAATTTTTTAAACTGTTTGCAAAGAAGATATCCTTCAATAGGTAAATGGATCAACAAAGCAGTTCATCCATAGAACAGAATATCACTAATCAGTGATTAAAAAAAGACAGAAACAGAGACAGAAAACAGATCAGTGGTTGCCAGAGGTTTGGGCAGGAGATAGCACTGAATAGTTGAAGCACAAGGGATTTGTGCTGGTGAAACTATTATGTGATACTGTAGTTGTGGATACACAACAATACAATTTGGTCAAAACCCACAGAACTTTATAGCACGAAATATAAATGTCAAAAAGAGTCATTTGGGGTATCATGAACCTCAATTGGCAGAATGAAAAATAATGTAACTGTATCACGAATGGTGTGACATAACTTCACTGAAGGGGGTGAAAGCTGACCTAAGCAGTTTTGATAATGAATGGAGATGTTAGGTCAAAAGACAAAAGGAACTGGACATAAATGCTGTATTCTAAGTGGTGAAGTTATTTCCCATTGCACGGGTTCACAATTTTGAAGTCACTACACATGTTTAATGGAACTGAAACAAATAAGTAAATGGATGGCAGATGGTCAGAGGCAGGTTTGTCACTGTTGGCATGAGAGACACAGACAAGCAAGGGACCTTGTGGTCCTAGAGTAGAGACAACAGTATGGACTCATGTGTAACTTAATATAGACACAGACGGAGATGCATATACAGATAGATACAGCAATAATTACAGATATATGTATACACATGGGTATGCATAGACGTATAACCTATCTCTTTCATCTGTGACATTCCCATTGCAACAAATATAGCTACCACTCAGCACCAGAACTTGGTTTCTGAAAGCAGGCTCCTTAGACAAATGGAAGATTTCAGAGTTGGGGAATGAAATATACAGGATCAGCCTAGAGCATCCTGTGCCAGAAAGTAAGGATCTGATCAAAATCACAAAAGGGTGGGGCATGGCAGACTGACACAGGAGCCACTGAAAGAGCTCTAAAAATGGCCAAAGCTGGAACAAAGTGAGCAACAAAATAAATAAAAGAATATTAGATTCTAACTCAAGGCACTAAATAACATTCAAGAGTCCATACTGACACAAAGAAATGATTGAATCCATAATTAAGTAAAGGAGAACAAACAAATCTCTTGTAGAAAAGAAGTCTAAGTAATTTATGTGGGTGTTACCCCCTCAAGGAGGTAGAGCATAACTCCCCACCCCTTAACTTTGGGCTGTGTGTAGGGGTTTCCTTCCAAAGAGAACACTGAAAAGAATAGCTTTTGCAGTGTAGAAACCTGACAGACACTCCCTCAGCCAGGTGAAGAAGGTTAACATCAACAGTGATGAGTCATGTTGATAGCATGCTCCCTTGATATGGTAAACTGAGAAGGACTCTGTGCCTCTGTGACTGGTCTTCTTCCCCAAAAGCCAGAGCCCCAGTCTAATCATGAGAGGAATGGCAGACAAATCCTAGCTGAGTGTCATTTGACAAAATACCTGACCAGTACTCCATAAAACTGTCAGTGTCATCAAAAACAAAGAAAGCCTGAGAAATTGTCAAAGTCAAGAGAAACCTAGGGAGACGTGACGAGTAAATATAATCTTGGATGGGATCCTAGAACAGAAAACAGACATTAGGTAAAAACTTAGGAAATAAGAATAAAGTATGGGATTTAATAATAACAATGAGCACCTGGGTGGCTCAGTCAGCTGAGTGTCTGACTTGGGCTCAGGTCATGATTTCAACAGGTCATGACTTCAAGCCCCACATGGGGCTTTCTACTGTCAGCACAGGGCCTGCTTCAAATCACCTGTCCCCCTCTCTCTCCGCCCCTCCCTGGCTCATTCTCTAAATAATAAAGAAATAAACTTTAAAAAAAAATCTAAAAACAGGGAAACCTGGGTGGCTTGGTTGGTTAAGCATCTGACTTTGGCTCAGGTCATGATCTCATGGTTCATGAATTCAAGCCTCACATCAGGCTCTGTGCTGACAGCTCAGAGCCTGGAGCCTGTTTCGGATTCTGTGTGTGTCTCTCTCTCTACCCCTCCCTCACTTGTTCTCTGTCTCTCCCTCTCCCTCAAAAATAAATAAATGTTAATATTTTTAAAAAATTATGATGTCTCAACATTGGTTCATTAGTTGTAACAAATGTTTCATGCCAATATCAGATATTAACAATAGAGAAAACTGATGTGGAATACAGAAGAGCTGTTTGTACTACCTTATAGTTTTTCTGTAAATTTAAAACTATGCTAAAGTTAAAAGTTCATTAAAACCACAAAAAATAAGCTATTGTAACTACACTTCATATGTCCAAAAGTAGCTAGAAGACCTATAATCCTCACTTCCATTTTAGAAGTACCCTGCGAGGGTTTGGGAGGTAAACCAAGTAGCCCCAACATTATAGAGGCTTCTACATGAACAACTAGGACTTCAAGCCACATCTCACTGATTCCACAGCCCATGACTTCCCTCCCTCTGTCTGAGTCACAGGAAGCTAGGTAGCAGAGCAATGCTATTGTATTATAAGCCAGATTTTGCTTTCCTGTTTAGATTACAAAATTGGTTATTGTAATTCTGGTTGACCTTTTTCTTTCTGGATTTCATATTCTGGAACATCTCTCATGTAACACCTGAAGAGACTGCATTTAAGAAAATGGAGGGGTGGCTCAGTCGGTTAAGCATTGGACTTGATTTCAGCTCAGGACATGATCTCAGTTTTGAGATAGAGCCCGTCATCAAGCTCCAGGCTGGGCATGGAGACTGCTTGAGATTCTCTCTCTCTCCTTCTCCCATTGCCCATCTCCCCCACTTGCACTCACTCTTTCTCTCTTAAAAAATTAAATTAAATTAAAAAAAAAAACCCAAAAAACAAAAAAAATTAAAATTGAGGGCTTTTTTTTTGCACAGGGTGAATCTTGTACTCTCCATCTGCCTGGAGGAAGAGAACTAAATGGAGACACAAGCACAGCTACAGTTTGAGATCTCTTCCACACTGCCCGAGGCCAAGAAGTAGGACCCAGAGTTTATACTAAACCTCCATGACCTAACTGGACCACTCTCCATCCAGGGGCATCTCTGGCTCCAACGTTTTCTTCTCACATCTTACCATCGAGTGTAATCTTTCTAAAAGGAAAGAAAAGCTCATGGCCTTCAGATCTCTCTTAATCCAAGTCCCAAATGGTTTCACTTATCCCACATCTGTAATTTCTTCTCACAGAAGAGAGGAAGGAATATGAAAGGCAACTTGGCCTCTGTCAGAACTGTTTACCATCACATGTCTTAGAGAGCTCTATGTCCTCACCCCCGTTTCCCCCACAAGCCCTCAACTAAGTGGCTTAAGTTGGAATGGAGAGAGAAGAGATGGAGAGAGGTGCCAGCAGAGATTTGCCGAGGTAAGTGACTCTCTAATATCACCGCCGTCTGTCTTCTCCTTCCCTCAGTACCACATGCCCATCATTATCTGCACTAACAAACATTTCCTCTAGCACTTACCATAGTGTGCCTTCAAGCTGCCTCATTGACAGATGGACAAACTGAGGTTCAGAGAGGTGAAGTGACTTGCCCAAGGTCACACAACTAATAAGAGAGACAGAATTCAGAACGGACCTAGAGGATACTCTAGCCTTTGGGCAGAGGGCAGACAGCTGAGGTGAAATACATGCCTCTTGGTCTCGATCTCATCATTGAAGTAGGGACGCAGGAGGGAATAGGTATTGTAACAAGGTTTGAGTAAATGGGAGAGCCAGCATCTTCCATAGCTCAGGTGTGTGTGCCAATGAGGCAGAGTAAGTGGTGCAAGAGCAGACACTTCAGGCCCATTTACCTTTTCTCATCAGTTCAAGAGGGACAGGGGGAAGGAAATAATTTAAACCAGTTGTTTGACCAAGCCACTGGTTGATTATCTGATATTTTCCCCTTTCCAGGTGATTTTATTGGCACTTGTGTAGACAGCCTAAAGCTACATTTCCAGGCCTGTAATTATACAGGGAACGAAGTCAGTGCTTTCCTTAATTACACGGGAAATGAAGGAGAGGGAGATTATTTACTTTTTCAGCTTGAATTGTACAGTCTGCACTGCCCAGATTTACAAGACAGTCCTCAAGAGTTGGCAGCCTGGATCTCTCTATGTGAGTTCGAGCATCATGTCCTCTCCCTCATTGTGCCTCTCTGGGACATACTGCCTCATCACTCCCCCACTAGCCAAGTTGCATTGTGAAATATTTGATCACTTAAACACCTTTTCAGGGGGCAAATACATAACTTCCCTGTGTTGAAAAATGCAATTGATCTGCTCACTGTTAGCCACCTACATTTGTTTTAACTGCCATGGAATCATGATTCAGTGAAACCCTAGTAATTTGGCTTGAGAGGTGATTATGGCACCTCCACTGAGTTTGTGCTCCCTTCACTTGGTACAATTACATTGCTATTTAGTAGGTATTTAAGTGGAAAACGGTGTTTATCAAGTGAAGGCAGAAGCATATTATGTGCTAACTTGGCAAAAGAAAATGTGCTTTTTATGTTAAACGTGCACGCACACTTTATATATCTGTTAACAGACAACTTTCAAGGTACAGTTTTATGCAAGTTGAAAATGTCCATCCGTGCAGAAACAACTTCTAATCTCAGGAAGGAGGAGACATTCAGTGGCCAAGTTGTGTCATGTAGCCCAAATACCAAAGGGTCTGAATGGGACAACCCATCCATAAGAGCTGACTAGATGAGCTTCTCACCTTGCTGTCAGGCCTTGGCCAGTGAGCATCTCAACGATCTCCACAATGGCCCAGAGGGAAGAGGCTCTCCCTTGAGTTTCTTGGATCATGTAAGCCCTGGTATTCTTCTCAGATCCATTGGAAATCAGGAGTTTCTCCTGGCATCACCACAGTGAAGAGAAACAGCAAAACTGATGGGGCTCTCTGGAAAGCAGGGAACTGGCCCCCGAAGATACCTATGTCCTAAATCTAGAACCTGTGAATATGTTACCTTGTATGGCTAAAGGGACATGAATCCTTCAAAGCAGAGAAACTTTCCCAACTATAGTCAGAAAAAGATGTCATGATGGAAGAAGGGTCAGAGACATGCCACACTGTTGACTTTGAAGATTGAGGAAGACCATAAACCAAGAAATGCAGATAGTCTCTAGAAGCCAGAAAGAACAAACAAACCAATTCTCCCCTAGATATTCTAGAAAGGAAGTCAGTCCTGTTAACACCTTGATTTTTAGCACTGTGAGGCCCATGTGTGACTTTTGACCTCAGGAACTAGAAGATAATGAATTTGTGTTGTTTGAAGCCACTACATTGTTGTAATTTGTTATAGCAGCAATACAAACCAAAACAAGCTCAGATATTGATCAATAAGTATGTGGTCAGAAAGGTTATTTTCTCTATTTGAGGACAATAATACAGCATTGTCTGTGCCTATCTAACCAGTAGAAATACATTCTAGAATGAGCAAAATGGGGTTCAGTCTAGCAACCAGGATTTTGTAGTTGGGATCATGCCTAAGAAGTGCTGTGAATAAACAGACACACATCCAGTTGGTTGTTTTGGCATAGGACCGTTAGAACCAGCATGACTTTCCAAGGCTCCCTGGTCCCTCGCCCTTGTGGTTTCTAAGGTGTATACAGGAACAAGAAGGAAAACTGAGGGAGAACAGAAGAGGGAGAGAAAGCAGAAGTAAGAGTGTGCTGCCAAATGCTTTTGGCTAAATTCAAGGTATTTGAGCTCAAAACCCTGTTCCAACATACGTTTTAGAGTTTTAATGGCTTAATCTTAAGGAATAGGCTTATACATGATTTACTCCTTCAGAATGTCTTCTAATGCCTTAGTTTCAAATTGCTGCCCAAAGCGGTTGATGTATATACATGTGTACATGTGCACACAGACATGCCTACACGCCAAATTGGGTAAAAATGATCTTTAGCTTCCTTCTGAAAAGAACTGAATATTCATATAAAGAGTCACCTAGAGGGGCGCCTGGGTGGCTCAGTCAGTTAAGCATCTGACTTCGGCTCAGGTCATGATCTCACGGTTTGTGGGTTCAAGCCCCGTGTCTGGCTCTGTACTGACAGCTAGCTCAGAGCCTGGAACCTGTTTCAGATTCTGTATCTCCCTCTCTCTCTGACCTCCCCTGCTCACGCTGTCTCTTTCTCTCTCTCAGAAATAAATAAAACATTTTAAAAAATTAAAAAAAAAGAAGAGTCACCTAGAGCGTGGGCTTAATGGACTCTCATTTTCTACAATTTTGCCCAAATGAGGTTTCCTTTTTTTTAAAAAATCACGTGAGAAGCTCCTTCCTACAATGTTTGTATGTGTAGTTGGACTATTCATTCTCTATTCAGACAGCCATCATAATCTAATATGTAACAAGAGTCTAAAAGCTAATCAATAATGGAACACAGATCTGCCTATGGAAGTACTCACGCCTCCTTGGAGAGGAAGCTGCATAAGACAGCGAGCCTCCAAGGGCAGTTCCAATTTTATATTTATTCTATGATGGTTCAGCTCCATGTGTAATTCTTTGTATTGTCACTTCCAATTATTTTTAGAACAAAAACACCAGGGGAATGAGTTACTCATTTCAAAAAGCACATTCATATTTGATAAATAGCTTACAGATTAGAGAGAAGATGTTTACTGAAACCAGGATTCAAAGCTCTTTCCTGGGGATCAGACTAAAGCGCTAGATGAAGGATGACAAATCTGCATTGCCTGGATCATCTGAAGCTAATAGTGCAGGGCTGGGCCCAGTTCCCCGTGAAGGTGCTTCCTTGGGAAATAGCGTGAAGATGAGCCTTACACTGAGGTTCTGACCAGATGCAAGACTCTGGGAAGCCTGCATCCATCAATTAACTTCCTGTTCAGTAGCCCAGGGGACAGAGTGGACAGGGACCAATGCGGCCTTGAGAGCCAACCTCCAGCGTCACCATCCTATGTATGAATTATGTGGTTGCCCCAAGCATTGTGCCCCTCTGTTCTGGAGTCCCTAATTCTTCTCTCATCTCCATTTTAGGGCCCAGCAGGGATTCGGGAACCAACAGCGTTAGTTCTCTGTGTCCTGAGCTCTAGTCCTGCAAAGCACAAGTGAAAAATATTTTCTTACCTCTATGCTTTTCCTTGTTTATTCAGCTGTTGGATTGTCTTATACAGGCTGCTATAACAAATTGCCATGGACTGGGTGGCTTATAAACAGCAGAAATTTCTTTCTCATGGTTCTGGAGGGTGGAAGTCCCAGATCAGAGTGCTGGTGCAGTCATGCTCTGCTGAAGTCCACTTCTGGGCTACAGACAACTGACTTTTTGTTATATCTCCGTTTGGCGGAAGGGGTGAGAGATCTTTGTGGGGCTCCTTTTATAAGAAAACTACTCCCATTCATGATGACTCCACCATCACGACCTAAGCACCTTCCAGAGGCCCCACCTCCTCCTAATACCATCACATTGGGAGCAGGGATTTCAATCTAAGAATTTGGTGTGGGGGGGACACAAACATGCAGATTATAGCACACATCATTTAACAAACCTTTGCTGAAAAAAATCAATAGGTGTCACTCACTCATTCATTCATTTACGTATGCCATGTATCCTATCTCAGTATTGTATTGTATTCTAGGATGTACCCCAGGTGCTAAGCCTTCAGATCATTTCTATAACTCATTTCTTCTTTTTTTAATGTTTATTTTTATTGAGAGAGAGAGACAGAGAGAGAGAGAGAGAGAGGACTTGCAGGGGTGGGGCAGTTAGAGAGGGAGACACAGAATCCGAAGCAGGCTCCAGGCTCTGAGCTGTCAGCACAGAGCACTACGTGGGGCTTGAGCTCACAGACTGTGAGATCATGACCTGAGCCAAAGTTAGACAATGGATTGAGCCACCTGAGCACCCCTACAACTCATTTCAAAAGTAATGTTTCTTGTGATTCTTTGTTTGTACTCTATTGTCAACTGCCCTTGGTTCACAAGCAGATGGCACGTTGTTTGGACTGGGAAGATGACTTCACACCAGAATCTCCTGCATCAGTGTTGTTGGGCCCCTTTGACGAACAAAGCAGCTGGAAGACCTGACCTGTTTGAGCATCTACTTCATAGGATTTTTTGTGAGCATTAAATAAGCAGATAGGTATGAACTGCTTAGAACTATGTCTGGCAAGTGATAAATGCGTTCAAAATGAAAGATAGGCATGAAAAATTATTAGAAATAATTAAGACCTGGTTTATTCCTTGTGTAGCCTGGAGCCTGTGCCAGTCAGTGGGTGTGCTGGTTGCCAACATCCTACTGTCATTGCCCTCAAACAACCACCCACATAGTCTGGGGAAGCCACAATATTTCTTTGAGGAAGGACTAAACTCTAGGAGGTAAGGAAGGCATGCCTTCTTTGGTGGGCTGACCATTTAAGGCTGACTGAAAATTACCTAGAGCATTGGATCTAGGAGGGAGACCTTAACTTTCAGGTCTTTCTTTTACTGGCTCCAAGCTAAGCAACTTGGCAAATGCCATGGTGGTGGTGAGGAGGGATAGTGATTTGAGGGTTCAGCTGATACAGCAGAAATCTCTGTTCTGAGCCGTGGAAGTACTTGCTTAGACATTTCCTTTTGGCCACATTTACGGAGGCCTACTAAGTGCAGGGAAGCGTGGCTAATGGAAAGATGAAGGGGCAGAATCAGCAGTGCTCCTGGGCAATACTGGGCTTGGTCCCCAGGATCTACTTGTTGACTGACTGAACCATCTCCAAGTGTAGTGATTACTGAAGACACTCACTTTTCCCCTTCCAGGAAATGTAAGCTGCAGAATATTTCAAGAAGGTCATTGAGCATTCCCTTTTTTGAAGCATCATCTTAAAATGGCAATAACAATAGCAATAAGATATTATGGATGTAATGAATTCCAGATACAGTGCTAAGAGCTTTACATACATTATCCCATTCATTGTCTCAACTCTGTGAGCCCACTACTATTATTCTCATATTTTATAGATGAGGAAATTGAAATTCAGAAGAAAACGACATTTCTGATGTCACATTATCAGTAGGGGAAGGGCTGAAATTTGAATCCAGGACCTCAGACCCCAGAAATCATACTCTCAAAAACTGTGTATTCCACCCTTGTGGAGAAGGGGAGCTCCATTTGACTATCTCTGAGACCCCACTTCAGTGAGTTCATGGCGACTGACAGACTGGTTCACTGGAAGGCTAGACGGGAGCCTTCTTCTGCCTAGTAGTGCAGAAACCACCTCCCCAGCCCCATTCACCCTAGAGACCCCTTGACTAGACCCTGGTAGAAATCGAGGCTGGTAGCCAAGGACAGGGGGGCCCAAGTCTTCATCCGATGAGGCCATCCTTTGCCTTTCAGGGACTTTTATTGTTTAACATGCAGCACAGATCTCACATATCATAGACTCCTTTTTTCTATTTAAATGAGAAGACAATAGCTTCCATGTTTGAGGCCTTTTACAAGACTCTGATAATCTTTATCTCATGCAGAATAAATACCGTTATGGTTATTGAGCACATTGATCATTATGCTGTGGCTATGTCTTCCCAATTAAGCAGTTGGCATGTTTGTTGCTAATAATGTGCTAATATGGGGGGAAAGGGCTTTTAGAAACAGAACGGCAAAAGTGGGATTCATTCATGGATTTCAGGTGCATCTGGCTGACATTTCATGTTATGCTTAGAAATCAAGGTAGCATCAGTGTGAACAAAGATCTGTTAGGAATCAGTGGACATCACTTCAAAATTGTTATTTTGTATTTCATCAAGATTATAACACAACTGCCATAGTTTATACATTTGCTTTTTAAAAACTGTGGTAAGAAACACAGAACATAAAATTTACAATCTTTTTTTAAAATGTGTATTTTATTTTATTTTATTTATTTTATAAATAGTTTATTGTCAAGTTGGTTTCCATATAACACCCAGTGCTCATCCCCACAAGTGCCCCCCTCCATGACCATCACCCCCTCCCTTGCCACATCCATCAGACTGAAAAAAAAAAGTAATATTATTCCCAGTTCACAGATGACAGGACTGAGGGGACACCAGAGGCTGGGAAACTGGGGCACGATGTGTTTGGTTATGTTTTCTTTCAAGAGGACCCCACCTTCATTACCTGAAAAATCTCTTGGCTCCTTAACAGAAAACAGGCAATTAGTGAGAAGGCCATCCACAGTGCAATAAGCTGGCCTCAATGAAAAAAAAAAGTTGAGGCCCAAAGGAGACTACAGAACCCTAAGTATAGAATGAGCTGATTGTACTGTTGAGCACAGCAAATACCCTGCACACGCGCACCTTGGAGCGGGCAAGTGGCTCCAAAGCCGTAGTGGATCTCCAGTTCTTTTTTTTTTTTTTACAGAGGAGTTGGTGATTTATTTTGAAAAGTTTCTTTCAAAAAGCTTTGTAGTATATGATACACCAAATACGCTGCATTTATTTATTTATTTTTACAAATAGTTTATTGTCAAGTTGGTTTCCATATAACACCCAGTGCTCATCCCCACAAGTGCCCTCCTCCATGCACATCTCCCCCTACCTCACACACCCATTAGTCCTCAGTTTGTTCTCAGCATTCAAGAGTCTCTCATGGTTTGCCTCTCTCCCTCTCCCCACTATTTCCCCCCTTCTTCTCCCCCATGGTCCTCTGTTAAGTTCCTCCTAATCTCCTATATGTGCAAACATATGATATTTGTCCTTCTCTGCCTGACTTATTTTGCTCAGCACAACACCCTCAAGGTCCATCCATGTTGCTACACATGGCCAGATTTCATTGTTTCTCATTGCCATGTAGTATTCCATGGTATAGATAAACCACATCTTCTTGATCCATTCATCTGTTGATGGACACATAGGCTCTTTCCAGGTTTTAGCTATTGTGGAGAGTGCTGCTATGAACATTGGGGTACATGTGCTCCTATGCATCAACAATTCTGTATCCCTTGGGTAAATTCCTAGCAGTGCTATTGCTGGGTCATAGGGGAGTTCTATTGTTAGTTTCCTGAGGAACCTGCACACTTGTTTTCCAGAGGGGCTACACCAGTTTACATTCCCACCAAGAGTGTAGGAGGGTGCCCGTTTCTCCACATCCTCGCCAGCATCAAGAGTTCTCTGATTTGCTCATTTTAGCCACTCTGACTATCATGAGATGGTATCTCAGTGTGGTTTTGATTTGTGTTTCCCTGATGAGGAGGGAAGCTGAGCATCATTTCATGTGTCTGTTGGCCATTTGGATGTCCTCTTTGGAGAAGTGTCTGTTCATATCTTCTGCCCATTTCTTTACTGGGCTGTTTGTTTTTCGGGTGTGGAGTTTGGTGAGTTCCTTATAGATTTTGGATATTAACCCTTTATCTCATATGTCATTTGCAACTATCTTTTCCCATTCTGTCGGTTGCCTATTAGTTTTGTGGGTTGTTTCCTTTGCTGTGCAGAAGCTTTTGATCTTGATGAGGTCCCAATTGTTTATTTTTGCTCTTGATTCCCTTGCTTTTGAGGATGTGTCAATTAAGAAGTTGCTGCGGTGGAGGTCAAGGAGGTTGTTTCCTGCTTTCTCCTCTAGGGTGTTGATGGTTTCCTGTCTCACGTTCAGGTCCTTTATCTATTTTGAGTTTATTTTTGTGTATGGTGTGCGAAATTGATCTAGTTTCATTCTTCTGTATGTTGCTGTCCAGTTCTCCCAACACCATCTGTTAAAGAGGCTGTTTTTTTTCCCATTGGACATTCTTTCCTGCTTTGTCAAAGATTAGTTGGCTGTATACCTTTGGGTCCAGGTCTGAGTTCTCAATTCTATTCCATTGGTCTATGTTTCTATTTTTGTGCCAATATCATACTGCCTTGATGATGACAGCTTTGTAGTAGAGGCTAAAGTCTGGGATGGTGATACCTCCCGTTTTGGTTTTATTCTTCAATATTACTTTGGCTATTCAGGGTCTTTTGTGGTTCCATACAAATTTTAGAATAGTTTGTTCTAGTTTTGAGAAGTATGCTGGTGCAATTTTGATTGGAATTGCATTGAATGTGTAGAGTGCTTTGGGTAGTAATGACATCTTAACTATATTTATTCTTCCTATCCATGAGCATGGAATATTTTTCCATTTCTTTGTGTCTTCTTCAATTTCCTTCATAAGTTTTCTATAGTTTTCATCATACAGATCTCTTGTATCCTTGGTTAGGTTTATTCAGAGGTATTTTATGTTTTTTTGTGCAATTGTGAACGGGATCAGTTTCTTGATTTCTCTTTCTGTTGCTTCATTGTTGGTGTATAAAAATGCAACCGATTTCTGTACATTGATTTTGTACCCTGCAACTTGGCTGAATTCTTGGATCAGTTCTAGTGGGCTTCTGGTGGAGTCTGTCGGGTTTTCTATGTAGAGTATCATGTCATCTGCGAAGAGTGAAGGTTTGACTTCCTCTTTGCCAATTCTGATGCCTTTGATTTCCTTTTGGTGTCTGATGGCTGATGCTAGGACTTCCAGCACTATGTTAAGCAGCAGTGGTGAGAGTGGGCATCCCTGTCGTGTTCCTGATCTCAGGGGGAAAGCTCTGAGTTTTTCCCCGTTGAGGATGATGTTAGCTGAAGGCTTCTCATAGATGGCTTTTATGATGTTTAAGTAGGTTCCTTCTATTCAAACTTTCTCTAGAGTCTTTATTAAGAAGGGATGCTGTATTTTTGTCAAATGCTTTTTCTGCATCTATCGACAGGATCATATGATTTTTATCTTTTCTTTTGCTGATGTGATGTATCACATTGATTCATTTGCGAATGTTGAACCAGCCCTGTAACCCAGGAATGAATCCCACTTGATCTTGGTGGATAATTCTTTTTATGTGCTGTTGGATTTGATTTGCAAGTATCTTGTTGAGGATTTTTGCATCCATATTCATCAAGGATATTGGCCTGTAGTTCTCTTTTTTTGCTGGGTCTCTCTCTGGCTTGGGAATCACAGTGATGCTGTCTTCATGTAATGAGTCTGGGAGTTTTCTTTCGATTTCTATTTTTTGGAATAGCTTGAGAAGAATTGGTATTAATTCTGTTTTAAACATCTGGTAGAATTCCCCAGGGAAGCTATCATGTCCAGGACTCTTATTTGTTCGGAGATTTTTTATCACTGATT